>OY735233.1:27608208-27688208 GCA_963457665.1 Thysanoteuthis rhombus | reverse complement strand
CATTAGAGCTAAGAATCAGACATGTTTTTTCCCGTTCAATAAATAGTTTGCCAGGAGTAGGTGACTCTTGTTCGTCACATATAAACTAAGCACTATACCTAAGTATCATCCATAAACATGTCAAGTTGGTACATTCGTATAGATGATGGATTCCAGATACTCTTTCAACTCTCTACGCCGATAAGAATGTTGCTTTTAGAAGCAGATATCTGCGAAGGAAACTTCTCTTTTCTATCATAAGGAACCCTTTAAACCATTTGCAGCAAACAAGAGTGACAAATTAGTGGAACACTATTCAAACCGCAGATATCTGAAGGAACTGAAGAAACCAATCCTGAGTTTTTCGGTGACAATTTCGATTGACAGTTTCTAATACCATTTAACGAGAAGCTTGTCACTTAGAAAAGCATACCAGTATGATTGTGGGGCATTCAGTAGGAATTTATCTTACGAAGGATGACCACTGAGGTTAACCTCTTGACTATCGCTATAAACAAACATAATACTCTTATATATGCATTAGGTTGTTACACATGAAATATTTTTGAATGGTGAAACTAACGATGATATAAAAAAAAAAAAGTTAATTTTTAATGAAAATATAACCAGTTTAAAGCAATCACTTTTTTCCAACAATGCTCTAATAATTTGTCATCTCTACAGAATCTTTTAGGTTTAATATTACAATTTCAGTAAAAGCATGGAAACCCGGCAAATCAGCTAACGAGACCCTCAAAACGCTTCGTTAGGTTTTCGATGAATAATTTTTAGTCGAACACTGGATTTTGAATGGCACACACATGTTGAATGTCGTCTCAAGATTACCATAATTTGTCAAATGTCTTTTTTTGTCTACCTGTCTGTTATTGCATAACTCGAGGATGACCAAAGCTATGGGCACCAACATTTCTGAGATTATTATTGAAACTGCAGAGTATGTTTTAACACAGTTTTTTGCCTACCCCAGAAACCTTTCGATAGCGCCTCATGTATATATATATATATATATAAATTTATCTTGGAATAGAATCTTGCGAATTTAAGCCATTTTAAAGCTATTCATGAAAAGTCTATCTTTTTCTTAGTCATTTAAAATGGCTACCGTCGTCTAGCCCCGTGAAACCAAAGATTGCCACCATCTTGTATTAGACGTAAAATAGACACAAAAGTCACATTAGACACGTGATAGAAACCAAAAAAAGAGACAAACAGGCACAGATCGATGTTTCTTTGTGGTCTTCAAAAAGAATGAATTGTGAAACGTTGATCTTTTTATTACAGATACGACGTCCTAAAAGTCTGAAACAATGATAATCCGTTGGAGAGATGTCATAAGCAAGATCAGCATCTGCAACACCTTGTATTCCGATTCTCTAAGCTTAGACAATGTCAGCCGAGAGTCGCTATCTCAAACTGACATGAATTACTACATTCAATTCCTGCAGGACCCATATAAAGTGATGTGATCGTTGTTGAAGCCGTTAAGTCATTAGAAAGCACTCACACCGTTGTTTTAGTCTTTGGCCACTGTTGTTAATGATTATCCATTCGATTCGGGCTTCTGATTATTATTATTGTTGGTATCCATAATTCCAGACATAAGCCGATTGAACCAACGCTGGACAGTTCACCCCAAATGCTTTGTTGACGTTGTCAATTGTTCGAGCAACATCATGCCCTAAATTGAAACCATATTTGAAAAAAGTAATCTAACGTCTTGGGTAGACACCATTGCTGTCAAGGCCTCAAAAACCTCCGATAGTTACAAATTATATCTCTGTTTACATTGGATTTGGAAAAATGCATACTTATTCTACTTTGCCATTGTTTCCTTGGAAACCGAATCTGTTCTCACTCTCATTACCAAGGTCATTATACCCAGCAAAACCATTTATGTTGCAATCATAATTCACTTAACATCGCCGCTCATCAATCGTTGGCCACCCACCGTCGCGCGGTACTTCTCGGGTTCGTCTCATAGACAAATCTGCTAGAATTACATTCTAACTGGATACCCCTTCTACTGCAGCCTTGTGTAAGTTTAGGCTTAAGTCCATCGAATAACTATAATAACAAGCCTCATTATTACTGTCATCATATCTGTTCGTAGCCAAAATGTCTGTCACAAGCGTAGTCATTAAACCAAACGCCTCCCCAGACGCTGTTCTCCCCCGCAGCGCCCACTATCTTTTCCAATTGAAATCACAAAGAACTGGTGCCAGCAACTTTGATTAATGAATTGATTCCGTCATAGATAATGAGTTTGTCAATTGACTCTTGTGAGATGGTCGCTACGAAGATCGGAGTCAATGTGTCACGATATCGAAATCTTGTTGATGGAGCCTCATTTATCGCTTGGAAACTGGCGTTATTCAAAGGCAGGAATGGAAAGTTTCTGTAGTAGAATTTATTGTCTCTGCTTTTGAGTGGACCACAACCGCCACCACCAACAACAACACCACCATACCAACAACAACATGATAATAATCATCAACACTTAGTGGTAAGAAGCAAATACTCATCTTCAAATAGGTTGCTAATTCTCATTTCAGAGATCGCAGCACGAGCAGAGAGGAGATAAGAGTGACGTAACAGTCAACAGTGCAACAATAAAATCGTCCAACCGAATTCCGATATTATGTTCAATTTGTTCGAATAACCTTGGGAAAGACATGAATCGATCTTTTCTTCTCCCGCTAGAGGTAAAGCAAGAAAACAAAGAAAACAGATCTAGAAAGATAAGTCTAAAATTCAAAACCGTGGAGAAAGCATTGGAAGACTGGAACGTCCTGGAGGGATATATCTACGCAGCATCGCCTTCACTCTTTTTTCTTTGCTGTAGGTGTACGACTCGCAAGAATAGAGTCAAGATCATGATAATGATGAACTGCCCGGTTTTCCCCACGATCATTTCGCAAAATTTACTTCCGAGACCGGAATTCGGAGGATATCATCAGTAGCATTGAAATCTTTAAACTGTTCTATTATATCTATGATAAAGGATCCATCTTTGGAAGAAAAACCAATTTTTAGATATTAATTCACCTTATAATTTTCCCCGTGCAGAAAATGTCATTGGAATGCATTGGCAACTTTCGAAGATATCGTGTGGATAACCAGATAGATATGGGTGAAATCAGATACCTCCTTGAACTAAATAGATTTTTTTACAGTGCAGTTTCCTAAACAGCATCACTCTAACTCTTTCAGTGGTAGGGATCCGAATTAGTGAAGGGTATTCTCTGGACCATTAATCTCTTCCCTGGATAATTTATCTTAACAAGTCGTCGATCCAGTGCCATACGTGAGATAACTTGTCTTAAGATAGAGTGTTATCCTTTTGCAAAATAGTGAAACCCCAACAAAAAGCGTAAAGTACGTCAACATAATGTAAAATGGTTCGAAGAAAAAAGAAAAAGTATATTTGTCTCGTATCCATGCCAAAATTTGATCATTTTTCAACCAATGGCTTAACCATCTTGAATGTTCCACCGAAAGTCAGAGACATTTTGGAAATATATTTGGATATGGCAAAGATGCATTGGGCTGTGAAATATTCATTGGTCCGCTAAAAGTTCACTCGATTGAACCGCAACCTATGGTATCTACGATAACCCTCCAAGTACTGAAATGTACACTCGTGATACTGAAGATGAGAACCCCTCTCGAAACATGTATTGCACACTATTTAGTTCATTTATGAATTAATCAATAAATGAAGTCTCCATAGTCTTCCAATCCTGAGTCTGTTTGTTTCCTTAGTGTTCACACACACACACACACACACACACACACACACACACACACACACATATATATATATATATATATATGTATATATGTATATCCCACATAGGTGATAGTACCGGCTGGAATGTTATTTGGTTCCGTCTCAGCTATATATACAAGGCTATTTCAGTTAGAATAAATTATAATATTGATGGAAACGTGATGGCGTAAGATGTGAATAATTAAGTCCAAGATTAGTGATCTTAAAATATTTAGTCAAACATTTCGGTTGAATATGCTGGAGAAATTAAATTTGAAGAAGTTTTTTTGAATAACAAACAGATGATATCATTGGTTGACTTGCATACAGCCCGAAATTAAAACCGACAAAACAGATTTAATATTCATGTGGGTGGGCACAAAAAAAGTTACACGAAAAACGAGTCGTAATACTAACTGATGCCACATTGACAAGTTTTTTTTTAACCTACGTAAGTAAGTCCTTTGTTCCAAATAATAAAATGTGTAGTGTAAAATAACATCCATATACAACATATTATAATAATACCCTATATAACAAATTAAATTTATGACATGAACCTAAAAATAATAAGATAAAGCTGTATATTGAAATCGTAACATTAGAGGAGTTGAGGTTCGATCAACATTGCCATGGAGTCAATGTAACTATTTTGTTTTTACATCCTTAAAACTGTTATACAGTAAAATATAAGGAAACCCCTGAAAACATCACATAAATTAAATCAACAGAAATAACTGACTGAAATTGACATAAGCCTTAAAAAAAAAACTTGTAAACGACATTATATTTGAAACTGTGAAGCTCTTTAGAACACACACACACACATATATATATATATATATATATATATATATATATATATATATATATATATATATATATACAAAAATAGAGTATACGTTTTCGCTCTTAACAATATTATTCAAATGAGACTAGAGTGTATCATAGATATATTTGCTCTACATAAATGTATTAAGCACTCAAAAGATAAAACAATTACAAAGATAGATATAAATCAATATGAATTTATTATTTATTGTACATACAAATACACACGCGCATATATATTATATTAATTTGACAATTCGAAGGCGAAGAGAAATTTAACAAAAGAACAGGCAGTACATCTTCAAAATTTCATCATCACGTGGGCATGTTTTGATACATTTCAATGGTTGTCAATCACCCTTCTCAGAAAACCTTTCAGCGGTACCAGGGAAAATTTAATGTTGTTCACATGTTTGAAATTCGAGGAATGAAATGAGACGTGAATTCTTGGAGGAAGAGAAAGTTAGAGATGTCTGTATCTGTGTCGGTGAGAATCTTGTCCGTCTGAAATAAGAAAGATCTGTGAAAGTTTGGGTCAGGACGAGAATGGTCAGTCTTCAGAAAATTGTGTGGCTGTCTTTTTTCAATCATGAAGCAGTGGTGTCTGGTATTTAATGCATAGGTTATGACATATCAAGGGTGGTTGGAAGTGGGGTACATCGACACACAGATACTGAGGGACACAGGTACAAATTAGCAACATTATGTCGGATCACAATACAAAGACACACACATACACACACATGTATATACAGGGTGCTCGAAAAGTATTCACGTATTTTTAGTTCGGAGATTAATTGCGTATTCTTCAAACATCTGAATAGGCAGTTTCTTTCAAAAGATCGTTATCTGAAGCTGTTCGTCTTCCAGGAAGTCTTATCGGAGACACTGTTTTTAAAACCTCTTAAACCAAAGCTGGCATTTATGAAGTCTTAGTTGCATCACGAAACACAACACAAATATTTCTCATTGCCTGTGTTGCAGTACTGTACTTTTGAAATTCATACAATAAGTACTGGCTCTTCAAAATCTCTGTCCTCCATTTGGTTAAACTTTACTAGGGAAAACAAGTTCAAGCAACCAGAAGCATCGTATTCCTTGGTGTGATTGGAGAATACAAGGAACAATTTGATAACGCCAGTTTGAAATAGTAACACAGAAATCACTCTATACAACATTGGCAACAGTAGAATCGGCATGGTGACCGGTGTTCGAAATGGGTTTTGGGAACTACCTGGGAAATTTAGGTATATACCCCACCAAACCGTTGATATGACACCTCAACACCCACTTTAGTTATCAACTCAAACGTCCTATTCAATCTCTGGTAGCAATAACTCACCATTTTTAACTGTCTCAAGTGTCGATATTTATTTGATAGGATAATTTCGCTTTGAAAATATTATCGGAATGTTAGATCGATATCTGATTTTTTTCTTATGATCACAAATCAATAAAAAGTGGAAACGGTGTGAAACTAATTAACAACAGTGAATTGAGTCTAATTGACTCGGGATTTTATTTAATCATTTGAAAAGAAACTGTCAGGTGTCCAAAATGAAAATTAAATATTTCAAAATCAAGCGAAAACAAAAACGAGCGAATTAAGTCCAAACTTTTGACTTCAGCGACTAATCAAGAGTTACAATCTTTTCAAATATCCTTCACAATGTTCTGGTGGGGGGTTACAAGTGGCGAAACAGTTGACTGTGTGAACAATGGAATTGGCAAGCCGAGTTCCAAATACGACTGAGACTGTGTACATTCACTTCGTAGTTAGGAATTAATCCATTCCCTCTCTCCCCTACCTGAAATGAGTGAAATAACAAGGAAAACTGGCTCCCCCTGGCCTTCGATGGTAACCAGTCTTGGGGAAAGACAACTTTGCATTCGAAACAAGTTTATTCGAAAATATTTCTGCAGGGGAACCAACTTCCACAATCTTCCCCCAAACCTATACGGCCAGATGAAAAGAAACAGAAAAGACCAGCATATGACCAGAAATGGCTGCTGATGGTCATGAGAATGATATCCAATTAGTCAACTTTTCAAGTATGTATTTATTTGTAAGAAGCTGTATTTTTTGTAATGACTGACATTAGTTATTGCATCCCTTCACTATGAATATGATGGCAAGCAATGAGAGAGAGAGAATATATATATATATATACTATCTCTCCAGAAATCGTCGATCGAAACAGTCCAATAGGATTCTTCAGTTTTCGAGTTGGTCTGACTAGCTGACTAGCTGGCTGGTGATGTATGTACGTATCAAGGGTATGCCGCGTACGGACCACACAAAAGGGCCGAAAATCTAAACATTGAGCCCTTATTATGTCCAGAACTTTTTTTGAATTTTTTTCACCCCTGAATAGGTTTTTTGCAAATTGATTATGAACACAATTTGCAATGTGAGTTCATTTTGAACTGATCACTTTTATGTGTTTGCCTGCATTAACCGTTTTCTTCCGGAAACTCGTACTTTTAAGTGATCACTGTCTAGAAAAAGCGACATAAGTAACATTCATTGATCGCACCTATTCCTATTCTTTCAATTGATCACCCCCAACACGGCACGTCCCCAGCAGAAGTTGGTCATTTGACGGTTCATATTAAGTGACCAGCCAGACCTATCTATCTATATATCTATCTGACAGTCTGTTCATATCTTTCTATCCATCTATCTATCTATCTATCCATATATCTATCTATCATTCTATTATTATGTACCTATCTATCTATCCCAGTCAGTTCATTTTTTTTAACCGTCTATCTATTTCAGTCGGTTCATATCTATCTCTGCTATATCTATCAACCAGTTTGTCTATTCATATCTATCTATCTATCCATCTATCTATCCATCTATCTATCTATCTATCTATCTATCTATCTATCTATCTATCTATCTATCTGTTCATCTATTTATAAATGCTCTCTATGACGTAAATCTTCATTATTTCCATCTCAATATTATCCAAAGGAAATTCCTCGTTATCCACTCGGATGTTCTTGTCTATCGTCCTGTCAGTCTCAGTCGCCGTCTTTTAGTAAGAACATCATTCCATCAATTTCTGAACCCAGGAGCTCCTAATTTGCTGAGACACTATTTCTATACAACATCATAATGATCGCTATTTGTCATACAATTATTCAGCCGAGGAAACTGATCAAAATACCAGATATAAATAAAAGTCCATAATTAAATCTGCCAGGGGGAACCTCCGGTGACTCGACAACTGAAATAATTGCTCACCTCAAACTGTTTGAAAAAAAATGTTTCCAGGGCCTTTCTTTGAATTTTTGAATTAGGAATTATCATTATTATGCATTGATTAGCTTGATGCAAGTTTCTTGGTTATTAGAGTCACAACGTTTTGGTTGCTTTGCCATCCGACCTTTTTCAGGGGTCTGCAGAAATCAGCAACTTTCAAATTTCAAACTGAACCTTAAATTCAATCCCCAGGAGTGGATTGTTCATATCCAACTGTCAATTTCAGAGAATATCTAGCATTAGGGTACCGAATACAACGGGTACCTGAAGAAGGCCCGAGGTAGGACGACCGGTATATTTGTGACTCTAACAATCAAGATGAGGACACTAGTCTGAGTAAATCAGTGAATAATGATGATAAAACCCCATTTCAGAAATTCTGACTCAAATCATGATCAAGTATGGCATTAAGACGTTGCACCAGCTCACACATCTAATATTCATCATCATCATCGGTCTTTTAACGTCTGTCGTTGGACATAGACCTTCCCAAGGATGAGCCAAATTTCTCTATCGTGAGCGTCGCAGCGCTGAATTTGTCTGGTTCATCTCTCCATCTTGTATTCGGTCGGCCTCAGTTTTGCATGTGATCTTTGGGGAACCATGTTGTGAGTCGTGTTGTCTATCGGTTGTCTTTCATTCTTGCAACATGGCCTACTCATTGCCACTAAAGTTTTTTAAAAATAATTTCCATGATGTCTCTGACTCACGTTTCCTTCCTTATATATTGTGCTGTCTTCTGATCTTTCCATGAAAGGATCAAGATTGATAACTTTTTTAAATTTTGAGAAGTATCTCTCTCTCTCCCTCTCTCCCTCTCTTATATATTAGGGGTTATAAACAGTAGGAAGGTCATATTGAGTAGAATAAGGATTCGTTAATTCAATCAAATTGATATATCTCATTTGTGTACGATATGGCCTCCCGAATTGTCTGTACACATTATTATTGTCGAATGGATTATAGTTTATATGGCCTGTATAAAAATGGACTATTGGGGATGAGACAACCTCAGGGATAAAAGTACATGGAATTTTATGAGTTGATTACTTCATTGACAACTTGATTAATTAGTACGTCGTGTATGTTTCAGGAAGAAACCCAATTTTCAGTAGCATGTCTTTACTTTTTATTGGTTAAGATGTTAGGTTTCCGTGGAAAGCAGAGTTAGAATTATGGTTCTCTCATGCGCACGTTGCATGTTTCTCAGTTTGCGTTGTTTCAATATCATTCAGGCATGGTTCAAAGATCATTCGAGTGGATCTCCTACAGCAGTATTGCCACTCTGCACCAAACACTTGTCATGCCCTGGTTCAACTTAGACGAAGGAACATTGCAGATATCGAGCAAGTTGCCTCTCATCTTGAGGCCCATGGTCTAGGCAAAATATGGTCATTTTGAAAGATAACTACTTTTATCAATTTGGTATAGACAGTGGGATATATGTGCTCTGTAAAATATTTGTGCCTCAATTCGATTTTGAATGAACTGGAAAAACCTATAAGTAAATTATTATGACGTAAACATTACTGTTGCGTGATAATATTTGTCCTACCGTAAAAGTAGAAATTTGTAAGGGTATGTTAATGTTCTTTGAATGTCTTGTAGAGGTGACCTTATTCCACTGATACAGACATCTTTTTCGTAAAAGTCAAAGTCCAATAGCTGTTTATTAGAAGATGCAATATTTTCTATGGAAAGTGTTGAAGCATTTGGAAGCATATGTTTTTTTCTTTGAACCACGAAGATAAATAAACCACGATCATAGTCAATGACAGAACGACTGTAATATCGAAATTTGGAGTCATGTAAAAATATCACATCAAAGAATAAATATGGTCAGGATAAATTCTATCCATGACATCACTGGCGTTTCCCACAGGAAAGCAGCTGAAATAGAATTAAAAATACAAACTCCCTCTAAAATGTAGATGCTACTATAAAAACTGTCAGAATGAGGTCTCAAATCCAAATTCATATTTTCAGAAAAGGTTGTACTGATGACTATTTTCAAGACTGTAGACTGTAACAGCGTAACCAGGAGTGTTGGAATATACAAACATAAACACAGAATACACAAACACACAACCACATGCACAGATAGAAAGAGATGGAACCCTTAGCCACCTCTGCTGCCTACGGTTGTTCAGTGTATATAACTTGCATAGTACCCGTAAAAATGACGGCATTATGTAGGCATAGATCAGAGCATATTTAGGCTCGGTCTGAGATCAGACTGTCGTTTTGCTGAAAATCTGCCAAGGATCAATACACTCTTTGGAAAGTATTACAGACATTATATGTACACACACACACACACACACACACAAACACGCACACACACACACACACACACACATATATATATATGTATATATATATATATATATATATAGAGAGAGAGAGAGAGAGAGAGGGAGATTAATACACCTACTATGCGACATACAACCTACTCGATTTGCGATCCCGGTATATACGATCGAAATACATGGATAAAATCAGTTCATATCATAAAAGTTATTAAAATTGAATTGAAACAAATATAAGTGAATATAAACATTTGTTTGGTCGTACGTGTCTGCAGGTGCTGAATAAGTTTGACTGTATGAAATTACTCTTGTAAACACCATGGATATTACTATTGCTTGCATGTGTGTATAAGATGATAGGTTTATTATGTCGAAGCCATTTCATAAATGTCGTATTATTGCTCTACATGTAAAATGAAATAAAATACAATAAGATAATTACGACTCGATCCATATTCACCTTCCACACACACACACACACACATACACATACATATATATACATATATATATTGATGGATATGCGGTAAAAAAGAATGTGGAACGAATTTATTTGTTCCATATGATCAACAGAGCGAGTAAATGGTTGGGAATATTGGATGACCTACTTTCAATGTCATCAAAGAAAATGATAGAGAAAGATAAAGAGAAAGGCAGATATATATAGAGAGGGCAGAGAGAGGGAGAGAGAAAGGCAGATATATAGAGAGAGGGCAGAGAGAGAGAGAGAGAGAGAGAGAGAGAAAGGCAGATATATAGAGAGAGGTACATCGAAATCATGCCTGGTTCAATGATTGGAAACAGTATTATTGGTTTCATTTTGCGTTTCGTGGAAGAATATCAAAAGCGGCAAATTGGAACATATTAAGTAAACATTTCACAGATATCAATCATATTGATTTGTATTAAACAGATATTGACCCCAGGGGTATGAGTATGGAACGACAGAAATTAAGATGTGTTTTCGGGGAATTTAAACACTTTGCACGCACGGAATTGAGTATAAATGTTTGCCACTGCTCTCCGTGAGCAGTGCCCATATTTATAGACTCTTGTGGTAGGGGAGAAGTGGAAAAAGATATTAGGGTAAGAATGTTTCATGCCATGTAAACACACGTATATGTATAGTTATTCATTAAACTTAGCTTGGTTCAGGCATGATTGTTGGGCTCCAATGCACACACACACACACACACACATAGAGAATCATACACACACACACACGCACACACACACACACACACACACACACACATATATATATATATATATATATATATATATATATATATTCATAAGCAACTCAACAGTGCCAAAAGCATGGAAGGAACTGTGGCTTGCCTGTCCTCAGGACTTACAGGCTATAAAATCTGCGTTCGCCTTATTTCGAGAACAAAGTTACCGGAAGAAAAATAGAAGAATGTATGTTAATGCAATTCATGCAGCTTTTAAAATGGTTTCATGTTCTAAACTGAATTGTATATTATGACACTAGGTGTAATTTTTCTTAGTTGAGATCACCGGTTGTTTGCCGTATAACTGTTCCAAGGGTTTAAAATCCAAGCAGATATATTAAGATGGCGCCCAGCAGTATTTATGAAACAACCCCCGTGGGCTATTTTTCAATATTTATTTTTGTTTCATCATTTTTAAAGCTTATTTAATAATGGGGGAACAGTAAATATAACAACTGATGTGTCTTGTCATTTCTGCTGCTTATCCTGAATTATTCACGTCCTACTCCATTTCACTTCAATCAATATCTTAATTTTTTTTAACTAAATCAGTTTTTTTTTCATATGTATGGTTAAGACAAAACCAAATAGCATTCTAGTAGTTAGCAACTCTATATAGACTCTCGTATCAATATACTTCAGATATTCCTTATTAAGTGATACATGTTTAATCACCCAGCCCCACCGAACAGCTGACATGGATCGGAGCCAAATGTTTTTTTTCCCAATTCCTTATTTTAGCCAATCCAATGATCTTTTAACCTAACTAAGGCAAAAATCCACCTCTTTCAGTCTCCTATATCTCCTAAAAACATTAAAAGGGGTCGTTGAAAGTTTTATTATCCATTTGAAGAAACATCAATATACATTTCTCATTTCTTCTATTTTCTATACACTCGTTAAAATTTTACATCATTATTCCATTGGAAAATCAGAATGTCTGATCATGACTTTATTGAATTGGCTAAAACTGACCATTCTTATTACGAAAGAAACAATTCACGGTAGGAAATCGATAAATCTCTGTGTGGCATTTACAATCTTTTGATATTCCGATAATATAGTTCAGTTAAATATTTAAGATGGAATACACCTGTATAAAAATATATTGATGGTTATGTAGATACGAATTTGCCCAGAAGGATGCTGGATCGATCCCAGTAGGAATACCAATGATCTGATGGAATAATTTATTACCCATTTTAAAGTAACTGTCCCCAATAAAAATTGCTTTCAAGGCAGAACGCACACTGTAAGTTTGCCAATTTTGCTTTCATGCCAGGAAGCTTTGAAGTTTGCCAAATCAATACGTCTGCTATTTTCTCCAGCAAATGCCAAATCTATCATTCTTCAAAGTCTTTAATAAGATCTTCATGGGTAGTTTCTGTAAAAAGAGTACTGAAATCGTACAACGGGATGGTTTGAGCTTATATATATATATATATATATATATATATATATATATATATATATATATATATGCCACGTAATCCTGGCTACAGAAAGAGCTACCCAATAACTCCCTCACTCTTAACCACTCTATAGTTACCTACTCACTGTCTTTATACCTGGACCTAATATCATACTTCAACCCCGCTCATAGATATGCACCATAACACCCCATACACCATAAAACACTTTAATATACATATGCTCTTACTCTCCATAATACGCGTCCATATGTATACTCATGTGTGTATGGGTGAGCATATTTGTGAGGTTATGCATGTCTGTATGCATTAGTTGGCAATTTATCATGTAAACATATATATGCAAGGATTCTATATTACTTTATCAAGTACCCAAGTAGCTTAGCATTCGACTGTGACCTAGATTCCGAACATCCATGACAGCCAATTCTTGACAATACCCACCCTTGACCAAACTACCCATAAAACACCTGTAACTGCTGCTGCTATTTCCAATAAACCAAACTACAATATCTTCTTTCACACACACATACACAGATAGTCCGCACGCACTACTTCTTTCAAAGCAAAACATTTAACGCTAACTCTGCTTTCCATGGAAACATAAAATTTAAACAATAAAAGGTGAACGCATGTTACAGAAGAATGGGTTTCTTCCCGAAACATGCTAGTCAATCAAGTCGTCAATTAATCAATTGACTCATAAAATTCCATATGCTATTACCCCTTAGTTTGTCTCATCCCCAATAGTTCATTTTTATGTAAGCCACATACATTAGAAGCCATTCGATAATGATAATGTGTAGAGACGATTCAGGAGGCCATATCGTACACAAATGAGATTTTTTTCATTTAATTAAATTAAGGAATCTCAATTGTACACGATACGGCCTAATTACTTATTTATTCCCTCTAATATAATATAAGAGATGGATAGATAGATAGATAGAGAGAGAGAGAGAGAGACAGAGAGAGAGAAAGAGAGAGAGACAGAGAGAGAGAAAGAGAGAGAGAGACAGAGAGACACAGAGAGAGAGAGAGAGAGAGAGAGAGAGAGAGAGAGAGAGAGAGAGAGAGGGAGAGAAAGATACTTCTTTGATTAAAAAAAGTTAATAATCTCGATCGTTCCTCTAAATGCTTTTTTTACCCGTTTGTCATCGCTATCGTCCATCGATTGGGTGCTATCAATTTCTTTTTTACCTGCCCAAAAAGTGCACACATAGTCAAGTGTTGAAAAGCTATTCTAACTCCATTTCTCGCTCAGATTTTTCGCGTATCAAGTCACCACCAATAAATCGAATCAGCTTTGAACCATTTTTTTTGATTGGTTGGCTGATCGATTACCTGCTTGATTGATCACGAAGTAAGCGTTGATCTCTCCCATCTGAAGATTACATTTTCAGTGTTCATTTCTTGATGTCTCCAGTCTGTCGTAGTCAAAGGAACGTCGTGACAGTTTGAGAAATGTCATTCCTTTCCGAATCTATCACTAAAACAGCCATTGATTTGCTAATAGTTTTCGTAGGGTCGGAACTCAAAAGTGCTATGGTATGAAAGAAAATAAAAACTAGGAATTGCCTTTAGCAACCATCGCCATCATTTGACCAAAACTCGAAAGCGAGTTCAGTTCCACCTCATTTTACTTTCTTGCTTTTCAATCTTTTTCAACGGCCGAATTCAGGTGCACATCCACCTTCCTTGAAGTGTGACACACGGGAATGTGCGGAAATGTATTGAGATGTGCAGACGCATTACTTATCTTTAAATAGATTGATTTAAATTGTTTTACAGTTTATACATTGAATTTTATATATCTATATCTATATCTATATATCTATCTATCTATCTATCTATCTATCTATCTATCTATATATATATATATATATATATATATATATATATATATATAGATAGATAGATAGATAGATAGATAGATAGATATTTTATACATTTATTATAATATATTTGCAATGCAGTGAGCTTGGGGATTGAATTTTCGTTTACCATATCGGGGATTTAAAAAGAGTTTTCGTTTTCATTACTTTTTATATTTTCATATTTTATCCTTTAAATTCAACATTATTATCGTATCCTTATAAGATGATTACTTTTCTATCTTACTACATCAATTATATTGATTGGATCCCATTAACAACTTTTCTTATGACTAATGCCTCAGTTTATGCATTTGCTTACGTGTTTGTGTGTTCCAGCACTTCTTGCCATACTGTTAGGTCTATAGATTGAAAAATGGCATCAGTGCTCCCCTACACCTTTCCTAAAATGTTTTTATATCCAGAAAAAAACGCCTTTTGACATTTGTGTGTGTGTGGGGGGGAGTAGGTGGCCTTATTCTTACAGGTTTAACAATAAGAATCTATACTCTCCAGAATCTAGATGTTTTTTGATTGTATTTAGTTTTTTTTCCAGTCTCCTTGTAAATAGAATCTTTTCTGACCATATTTATTCTTCGATCGAATTATTTTTCGTGTGACTTCAAATTTCAACGCTACGGTTGTTCAATTATTGACTGTGAAGGCGAGTTATAATTTGTGAGGATTAATGTTGTTGATCACCGATTCCTTTTCTGATTGACGGTGGTGGCAGGGATAGGGGTGGAAAGTCTCGAGATTTATTGAACATAGTAGCACAATCAGATCGGAAGCATAGATCGATACTTTAGTGAAAGAAGGTGTGAAATATTGTATCAAAACAGATTGATAAGGTCGTAAAATTCAGAAAAAAATTTTCTGATTGAATCAGAGGCGAAAAAAAAATCTCATTAAACTCAATCACGACCAACCATATATATATATATATATATATATATATATATATATATATATATATATATATATATATATATATATATATATATTACTTTTTTTGACTATGCATCGCCACTTCCATTGTCCACGCCGCTAACTTTTACGCCACTTTCACGTATTTTATTAATTAACAAGAAGAACAATACTTTCAACGATGCGTCCACCATCCTTATGTTCATATCTATAATTTCCTATTTCAAAAGAAATCTAATCGGAATAGTTGTAGCGGTTGTGGAAGGAGTAGCAGGAGAAGGCAAGTTTAAATTGGTTCACCAGAAAATCTGGTTATTGAAAGAAAACAAAATTAATTTGTACGTTCAATTTAAAGTATGTGTACTTTTTTTTGTATTAACCATTTGTTCTGCCTTATTGCAGGGTTATTTATTTTATAAGTGAGTTTCAAATGAGTATATATATATATATATATATATATATATATATATATATATGTGTGTGTGTGTGTGTGTATATATATATATGTGTGTGTGTGTATATATATATATGTGTGTGTGTGTATATATATATATATATATATATATATATATATATATATATATATATATATATATATATATATATATATATATATATATATAACATTTTGATTGTAAAGCTAGCTGGGAAATTAGAGGTTTAGCCGCTTTATCCATTTTTCAAGACAGTTTTAGTTATCAATAACAGACGATATTAACCGGGACTAAAAATAAACGATTGATACGTCATCTATTGATCACAATTGATATTTTTTGATTACGGCCCACACTGCCATTCTCCCTATATCTGTTGTTTACATAGACAGGAAGAGATGTTTGATACATCCAAAAACCTCAGTGTGGAAAAATGTTTTCACATGATTAAACCACAGTAGGTGCAGGTATTTGAATACCTGACGCTAGAAGTTTGATCTGGTGACTACAAGTAATATCATACTCGCTAGGGGGAGGGGGTTTCTTTTGGGGACCTTCTATTAGACTGGCTGCCTCCAAAGACAAGACAAACCAGTCTGCCGTGCTTTTTTACGCATAGCTAGGGCGAAAAGAGATATAGTAATTCCTTTCCCGGAGGGTATTAGTGCAAAGTTAACTGAAACAGACTTGGGTTTGATCTTGGCTCGGTGATTCCATTGCCTGTACCATCAACCGTCCTGCAACTCGCACCGCCTGCATTAATTGGAAACTAATAATTAAAATGAGAGTCTCACATAATTGGGTCACAGTAGCAGCAGATACTTTGGTATGTGATACTAGATGCAACACACAAAAGTCGATGGCTAAAAAATCGATACTGAAAACGCTGATTAAGCTGAAAAGATAAAAAATACAGAACAGTTTTTTGTGTTTAAGGCATTTTTAAAATCATGGTTAGTGGATGCATATTGAATATATATATATATATATATATATATATATATATATATATATATATATATATATATGTGTGTGTGTGTGTGTATGTGTATGTATGTGTGTGAGTGTTTGTTGATGAAAGTGACAAATATAAGAAGTAAATTAATGCTAGATCCCCCCTCCATTCTAAAAAGAACAAAGACAAACTCTTTATGACAACTGATCATTTTCTTCCTGACCCCTCCTGTAATTCGTCCTTCATATGTAAGATAAACCTGATACTCACGGACCCGGAAACAAACACCTTCTAATCCCTCCTCTCTCGAACCTTTCTTACTAAAGACCAATCTTGACTCTCACCTACACTGATACAAACACTTCCTTCCCACTGTTACTAAACCTACAACACGGAAATATCACCATTTCTATCCCCTATCTCAAACATGTAAACCGCATTCACTTTTTTCCTGCAACGCTGCAGGTTTATCTGAAAAAGATAGCTGACAACCATTGAAATGCATAGAAACATGCCCCCTTTGTAATAAGGAGTTTTTTTTAGATGAATAACACCTGCCTTTAACCAATTTTTTCTCTCCACGTTCCAAGTATCACAATCATCAATATTCTGTCGGATCACCCCACTTCCAAAAAGCATATATATATATATATATATATATATATATATATATATATATATATATATATAATGTGCACTTTAGAGAGTGAGACAGACTCGGGAGTGAAGTGTTTGGTGGTAAGTTTTATTAATCCTTATATGTCAATAGTCCATGCATGTTTTGGGATTCTTCCCATCATCAGTGGTGTGTGCTCCGTGAGTGTATTAAAATGTACCATGAGGAACCAGAGTCCACTGCCAGGAGCTATGCATTGTGGGTGAGTTTTGTTGTCAGGGCTGCTGGAGGCCTCCTGCTGAATTATATATATATATATATATGTATATATGTGTGTGTGTGTGTATGTGATGTATGTAATTCATCCCATGTTCTAATTTTTGTTTATTCACTGTCCATATCTTCATTATCGTTTCCAAATGCAGGCAATTACATTATTAAGAAATGAATAATTATAAATGCATTATATTATTATAGGCGTACATAGAAAATTCAGTTCTTCGCAGCGAATCTGCACCACAGGCATAAAAGTCAGTCATTGCAAAGAACTGAATTTTTCTCTGTTGACCTATTTACATATGATCTATCAATCGAAAACTCTCCATTGATAAATAGCTCAACCATGAAAAATATGATAGTGCAAAAATAATTGCAGTTTCAAACCATTAAGTTCAAAAAAATTATTTGTGGAAATCGAAACCTTCAGAATCTTCACATTTTTACCAACTTGAAACAAATACATTTTCCCAGATGCAAAGAATTCTTGGGTCCTGGAACCAATAAATTCTCCAGAGGTGTTTTCAGCTGCTGTCTGTTGACGACCTTTCCTTCCAGACCTTTTTCCGTTAGAAAAGTCGTTAAGCTTTGCAGGTTAAAGTTTTGTAGCCTAGTTCATTCAATTTCTACAGGGTCATTCGCGTGACGTGAGATATTTTGCTTTTCATTCTATGCTATTTACACGAGAGATCGGGCTTTTTTTTCGATTAAGGGCAAATGTCAGAATTAATGGTAATTACTTCTCTGCTTTACACCTTTTTGTCAATTTTATTGGAATGTCCCAATTCCAGATGGTGAAGGGAATGGGCTGTATATCTGTTACTTTTTTATCAAGGGGATAAACTGGTATTTGGAGATATCGAGGAAAATGAAATCAGATCTGTTTGACTATTGTAGGAAGGTTGATGTACCGTAAAACGATCCCCATAATCTAGTTTTAGCGATATTATTTTGACTTTTTAGATGTTTCCACAGATCTCTATTAGACACTTTCCGGTCAGTCGGTCTGTCGGTTGGTTCCAGTTATGTTAGACAATGGAAACAGAAAAGAATAGTCATGCTATCATTAAAAGGTGTGATGTCATTAAAAGGTTTGCCATTAAAAAGAAATATTCTGATTTATTTTTTTACCAGCTATTGATGAGATCTACTTTTTTGTATTTGAAAAAGCCAAATTACGTCAAAAATGACCATTAACGATTTTTATTGAAAATAATACTTGCTGAAGATTTCCATATAACAATATTTTACAAGTATTGGAATCAGACAACTCACTCAACTTCCTCCTCGTCTTTTCACTGCTACAAGTACAGATGGTGGACACATCGTTGAACATATCGTTCTTGTTTTTGTACAAAGAAGCATTATCAACCGTCATTGACTCTAGACTTTGTGGACAATTTCTATTGAGTCAATAACCAAATATGTTTCAAAATTTGTGTTTTTCCATAGCAACTCACCTGACTGATAGTCTAGAGTAGTGAGTGAAGTGAGCAGGTCAGAAATAAAGAGAAAGTTCTTCACGGTTTACAGACGATTGAACCAAACCCTGGAACTTATGCTTCGTTTCTACCCGGTCAACTGGCGTCATATATGTTTGCTACGCTTGTAAAATTAGTAATCGTAATATTATCTCGATTTATTTATTTATCAATTATTCAAGATTCTGGACCAGTATCTCTTTGATCTTAATTTTAGTTGCTTTTCATCGCAACTACTCAGACAGTTATTGAAAAGCAACTAAAAATAAGATGAAAGAACAAGCGGTCAAGACCGAGCCACGCTGTTCACAATCGGCCTTGAACTGAGACCGCGATCAAAGACAACTATCATCAAGATAAAAGGACTGGTCAAGAGTGTCCAATGATTCATGATCATTATTGGAACCTTGTAAATGTAATCAATGATAAGGAAAGTAAATTAGGGCCAAATTGCTTTCGGTACAACAATTCTCGTTCGATCTTAGAAGTAAAGCAATGGTCGATAATCAGTTGAAAGACCATCGGGGATTCAAGTTGTTGTGTGCAGCTGGGAATCATGCTGGGAATTCCTGTGAAACAATCACGCGTAGATTTGTTTTTTTAAGAACTTATTTTTTCAAGGAAAGAATCTACTGAAATGATTTCAGAAGAAGAGTTCATTATTCCAAAGAGGCGGGGACAAAAACGTTCTATCAGCAAAATTCTCACCTTTCCAGAATGAAGACAAACACATCCCTTTCACTTTATGTGATTATAACTTAATTAGTAAATTGATCATTTTTTCAACAGATCATAATGTAAAATATCCGACCACATTACTTTTAGCCTTGGGATATTTTCCCCCAAAAGTGGGATCATCGAAATTACACATGTTATCAAGAAATAGATGTATGATCCCATAGAATGATTATAAATGATTATAAATATGTTATACATCATATTAAAAATCTGTTTGAAATGATCTCCTGTTATCACACGGTGAATATACCATTTGGTCTAGACAACGTAAATAGAATAAATAATTGAATAAAATGGGGCTACTGCAAAAATTGAAGCTGTGACCAATAGGATAGCGTTGCTCATACTATTCAGCTAAACAATCTCTGGTAATGCAAAACCCGCAAACAATTATTTGACCCTTTGCTACATTGAAGCAGCATGTTTATCAGTCGTTGCTTCGATTCTTTTATAAGCAATCTATTGGGTTATATTTCAATTTAATGATAGCATAATTGTTTGCGTTGAAAGAAAGAAATAAAGCAGATTTTGACCTTCAATGAATAAAATGAGAATTTTGAGTTAAAATGCAATTTATAATTATCTCTGTTAGACTATATATATATATATATATATATATATATATATATATATATATATATATATATATATATATATATATATATATAAACCATGAATATATTATAATATAAAACAATATGCTATGTGCAGATGTTATCTGTCATTGTATGGCACGCAGCTGTTTCAGAACATGTATACCTATAAACGGAGATATCTCAAATTATTGTAGGGATAATATAAATATACAAAATGTAATAAAGACAAAAACTGGAAATCAAACAGCAACAACAAAAAAAAGTTTTTGGTCCACGTAACGCTATTCTCCAAACTGACTGCGATGCAAAACTCAATTATCCACGTATGTAAAATGCAATGTCAGTTTCTATAGATTTCATATAAGCCATCATTTTTGACGGCGTGGATAAACTACTTCATATATAAATGAAAAACATTACGTTGTTGCAATGTGGCTATTTATCGCCTAAAGGTCAAAGGTCAGTTTCTGACTTCACTCATGGAAAACAAGATCAAAACTTGAGATGGAAATTCTTTTTCGACCAGTTTTTCTACTCATACAGTTAAGTGACGTGTGGCTGAATAATTGTATTTACTTATACCTATTAATTTGCACTGCATGATTGACATAGGGCGTGGATGGTGGGGTTCGTAATGTTTGGGTCCACTTACATTTGACTCCCCAACCCCCCTAGCGATTTCTGCCTGTTGTTGCGATGGAACAGAATCAGTGAATGAATGACAACGATTACGTTATGATACAGCTTTTTAAAAATTTTTTCACTTCTCTCACTGTTTGTTTATTCCTTTGTTTCTCATATTCTTTCAATCAATACTTTTTTCTTTCTTTCCTTCTTTCTTTCGTCATGATCCTTTCTTTGTTTCTCATTTTTAAGCTTTTTTCCTTCTTAATCGCTTTTTTCCTTTCCTTATATTGAAATTTTGAAGTTTTATATCTATCTAAATTTTGTTTTCTTCTCATTTTTTAAAGTTCACTCCTTTGCTTCTTGCTTTCTTCATTTCCATCCCCTTTTCCTTTTTATTCTTTTCTTTCCTCTTCCCTTTCTTCCTTTCTTTCCCATTTTCTTATCTTTGTTTTTTTCTTTCTTTTCTTTTTTTAGTTTTCTTATCATTTTTACATTTTCCTTTCCTTTCTTTCTTCCTCATTTTCTCATCTTTCTTACTTTTTCTTTCCCTTCTTTGTTTTTCATCTTCTTAACTTCCTTACTTTTTTCTCTCATTCCTTTCTTTCTCATTTTCTATCTTCTTTTTTCTTCTTTTCTCTTACTCTTTGTTTTTTTTCATTCCATAAGCCTTCTTTCTTTCTTTCTTTCTTTCCTTCCTTCCTTCTTTCCGTTGGTTTCATTTCCATTTACCAAGCTTCTTTGTTTCTTTTTTTTTTACTTTCTTACGTTCGTATCTCCTCAATTTGCTAAGCCTAATTTCTTCCTTATTTTGTTCTTTACTTATTTCCCCCCTTTCCTCTTCCCTAGTTTTTGAAAATTTTTCTTCCTTTCTTTTTCTATTCTATCATTTTCAAGATTTTTTCTTCACTTCTTCTTCTGTTTCGAATCCTTCTCGCTTCTTTTCTACCCATTTTTCCTTCTGTCAATCATCCTTTCTTTTTCATTTTTCAACCTTTCTATCTTTATTTTTCCTCATTTTACAAATTTTCTTTTTGTCTTTCTTTCTTCCTTTGTCACTATCTATCTCACTCTTCAAACTTCCTTACTCTCTCATTTCCAAGCTTTTTTCCTTACTTCCTTCGTTTCTATTTTTCCTTACGTCCTATACCCTTTCATTCTTTTTCCTTCTTTCTTCCTTTCTTTCTCATTGACCAAATACCCAAGATGACGTTGTGATCAAATTGAGTCAATATTGACGATGTCCATTGCAAAATCAAAGACACAATATCAGTCATTACCGACGGCGGCTGTTGTTTGAGGCTCGTGACTTTGGCAACTTGTCCGCCAATAATTACACAGTCTTACGGCAAGGGGGGCGATTTGAGTTTCTGCAGAAACAAGTTCCAGGCTTTGCCCAGGCATAGAGGAGGGGAACTTATACATCAAATGGAGGAGTCATGATGATATAGACTGGGAGACGAGAACAACGATGCATAATCATACAGAGAGTTGTATTGTCCCTAAAAATTGTTTACCTTATGCCATACTTATGAGGAGAGCAACGAATGAACACAATGGGTTATACAAACAGGTTGATGAATCATCAAACCAATATATATATATATATATATATATATATATATATATATATATATATATATATATATTCTAGGAAAGTTTACACTTCATTCACTTACTTCCTAATATCTATCAATGGGGTTTATGTAATTTTCTTCGGTGTTTTTCCCCTATTTTACTTATTCTTTGTCATTATGGTACTATGCAGAATTTTTCTCTTGTTATGATTATCAGTTGCTTATCATGTGACAGTTTCGGGGATTTTAGAAAACAAAACAGTAAAATTTACATGACCTCCAATAGTGTTGATCAAGGACCACCTCTTTTTCAGCTAGAATTTTAACATGTAGCTTATATCCCATGTAGTTTGTTACATTATTCGGATATTAAATTACTGATTTGTACTTTGATATGTTTGTGTGTGTGTGTGTGTGTGTGTGTGTGTATATATATATATATCTATATATATATATATATATATATATATATATATATATATATCAAAACCATTGCTGTAAGGCAGGTAGTATTTGATACTTGGGTACCATATTAATATAGTTGTTTTGTTTTTAAAATCCCTGAAACTGATACAAGAGACAATTTAAACATCGTACCACAATAATGAAAAATAAGTAAAAAGTGTGTGTGTAGGGAATCACCGAAAGAAATTACATGAATGGCACTGTCAGATATTGGGAAATAAATGTCTGAAGTTACACAAAAACAATTTTCAAAATGTTTTTCTAATGTTTAGTGTTTAAAGTTGTGAAGTTTTCTAGGATATATATATATATATATATATATATATATATATATATATATATATATATATATATACATATATATACACGTATATATATATACATACATACATATATATATATATATATATATATATATATATATATATATATATATATATATATACACATATATATATATGTATGTGTGTGTGTGTGTATCCTTTTGTGTGATAATTTATAAACCTGAGAATTGAGTGAAAATTTTGGAGAACTTGTTAAAACAAATAACAAAAGTCTCTCAATATTGTCATTCAATTTTCATATTGCCGGATTAGCTTCAATCCATGCCAATATTTCATCACACACATAAACATCCTCCCTGTCCCTCTTTCTCTCAAACACATACACACATATGCTTATTTGTTATTCGTTAACACTGTCTAGACCAAGTGACTCATTCTCCGTATATCAACGGGAGATTGTTGTAAACAGTTTCACATAATATAAGGATTTCACAGACACACACACACACACACACACACACACAAACATATATATATATATATATATATAGATATATAGATATATAGGTAGATATATATATAGATGTAGACATAGCTACAGATGAATATGACTGAACCGAGGTGGAATGATTTTTAAATAAAATTCATAAATATCGCAGAGGTTGGGCTTAGTTATTGGATTAGCCGCTAGGTAGCGTCTCTACACAAATTGGTGCGTTAGTTTACTGGGTGACGTCCTGCTGAGTAGATATGCTGTACATATCCGTGGCTTTTCCCCACCAATCATGAACATCATTTCATCTATTTCATCTTCAAGTTACTATGGTAAGATCTTGCGACGGGATCTGTTGAATAGATCCACAGGAAACATCGGTGATTGCTGCCAGCACATCAATAAAACTACGACGATTGATCAGGATTGTTACCAAAATTTACGTATATATATATCCAAGGTAATCCAATAGAAACAAGGACACATAGGTCGATCGATGATGGAGATAGTCATAGATATAGGTCCGTAGGGGAAGTCATAGCCTAAGTAGGTCACTGTGCGAATCAAAAGTTGAGCTATTTTACTATCATGAATAAGTAAATAAATACGAGGTGTCGTCTATTTTTTCACTCAAGAATATAAAACCTGACCTCAAAAGATAAGATAATCCGAAGCTGTATCATTGTTGATAGGTGCGAAGAGAAAGCAAAGGTTGGTCAGGAACTGTGCTCTTTCAAATCAAGCTTTAGGAATTTAGAGTTTTATTTTCCATTTTTGTTTAGGAACTTCGGTGAAACAAAGCAAAAAAAAAAAAAAAAGAAAAAAAGGGGAAAATCGACTGACTCAAATGTGAACATTTATTGGGAAAGGAGTCACACTGTTGTGTTACTAACTTTCTCCGGGGACAACCACAGAAGTGCTGGGGACGAAAATATATGTGTCAACAAAAATACCCACACGTTGTCAAAGTGTGACTGGCAGAATACACAAGGTAGAACAAGCGTCATTGAAAAATAAATACCTTGTTTTCTTTATTCCACTTCTCATTCACAATATTTGAGAAAATTGCTCGGAAAAATGAAAGTTGTCGAAATGAGTGCATGTTTAGCTTAGTCATTCCGGTATAAATCTTTCTGTCTGAGGTTTCCTCAACTTTCTACTGCTATGGCTCGACTCCATTTCTGCCTTTTCTTCTACCATATCCACTCAGGGTCCGTCTCTGCACCAGCCTGTTTCTGTTAACTCATCGAATATGTATGCTTCTGACTTCTTCTGTACTGTCAATGCCAATTAGTACCACATCTACCATTCCCATCCATATTAATATCCTGATTCGAATATCGAACTTACCCCTGATAGGGTGCTTGATAATTCAGAATGAGACCTTTTATCTAGCATTAATTCAACGTGTTGCTATTCGACTTAATTTACTATCTTGTTGTCATGCGACTCCAATTTCGCTGGTCCGTTGTATTATCTGATTCAACCTTGCACCTCTTTCCCAGCAAACCAATAATAGCAGCGACCTCGTGAATGAACGGTTCATCGCTTTAGTGCATACAGCTTTTCCCCATCGTTCAGGAAAGCAGAAGGCGAATATAGGTAATCCAACAGTTCAGCAAATATTGTGAGGCAGGGTGGCGAAGAAGAAGCGGAGGAGATAGTAAAAACTCTCGTCTACTGACCTTTTTAAGGTCACAGACAGATTTAGTTTTTTATTCGTTCTACTGTACAAAATAGAAAAATCACTATATAAAACCAAGATCTGGAATATTCTCTACGCAACCAAAAAGGAGAGAGAGAGAGAGAGAGAAAAAAAGAAAGTAGTAAAAAGATATAATTATTTTAAAATAAAATAGTCTGGTGAGCCACTCAGTTGAAATCGTCTTTTGAGTAATGTCTTTTGGCAGCATGTCGTGTCTGGCATGATCAATTGATTATTGGGAAAAGAGTAATCAATGAATAAGTTACATCTCATCTTTTGTGTGGATTGCTAGAAATGTCCAAATATTAATGAAAAAACAGACAAACAAAAAAAAAAAACGTAAATGCCATTGGACACAAACTAAGGGACTAATTTAACATTAACGTACGTTGCAAATTTAATCATCCCCAAGAACCTAAACATTTCTTGTAGACATAATGAAGAGTAAATGTTCAAATTTGATGTCCCTTGCTGCATTGGTGCAGCCTGCACACTTGATACATATACAAATAGTCGGCCATCCAGACCAACTTGAAAACTGTAGAAACCTATGTTGACAGGTTTAGTTTATGGTCTGTAAAGAAGGGACCGAATAAAAGATTGATGGAATCGAACGTGGCTTTACAGGAAATTAAAATTTTGAGCAATGAATAAATAATTATCATCAACCAATATTGAAAAAGCAATAAAGTTCAATAATTACAGACTCAGTGTATTGTATATATTATCCTGTGTTTTCATTTATTCGATCCTAACGCTTTTCTACCCGAGATCGGAACATGGTATCGGTCCGATTCCCCGCCCTTCTGTGCTGAAATCAGTTATGTTTTCTGACGAACATCATCCTTTTAGCGTTTGCCGTTTGACATAGTCCTTTAGCAAATATTGGTCGAACTCTCTAACATGGGCATTGCGGAGCGATTACTTTCTGAACTTGACAAGATCGTCACACCATTTAATTTGTGAAATGCTATATCCAGCGGTCGTCTGACATTCTTGTATCATAACCAGTCTATTGCCATTTAAGTATTCTAGAGGATCATATGTTATCTTTGGCTCCTGTCTCTTCTGTAATATATTGTGATGTCTTGTGATCTCTCCATGTAAGGTTGAGCATGATTCTCTCATGCGCAGGTTGCATACTTCTCAGTTTGCTGGCCTGTCTCTTGCTTAGGTTCCATGTTTCAGCTCCACAAGTGACTATCGGGAGAATGCATTGATTGTATAATCTTCTTTTTACGATTATTGGGATCATGGTTTTCAGTTTGGTCAGGTTCCATGTTTCAATTAGATGGATGAAAATTCGGAGAAGTGAGGGAGGTGGGGAGGCTGGGAGGTGTAAAAGTAGGAAATAAAGCCAGAGAAAAGCAAAAAGTTAAAAACATGTGAGAGAAAGGTATATATATATATATATATATATATATATATATATATATATATATAAACTGAAAAGTTAGTGGGAAAATAGTCTTTTTCGGTTATGTTGTTAGAAAATCGACTCGAAGAAATTCATCTCTGTAATTAGTATTCTTAGAGATAATATCATAAGTAGGTTTGCATGCTGTCCTAGAATAAAACTGACACGGATGATTTAGTATTCACATGGGTAAACACCCAATAAATATGGCACGCACAGCGAGCCACGTCTGTTATCATACTTACTGATCCATCATTGTTTTGGGGACACCTACGTAGGTAAGCCCTGTTACAAATAATTGAATGATGTTTAGTATAGAATAACATCCATATATAATACACATGATGATACCCTGTGTAAAATAACAGAGTACATATATGGCATAATATATAAATCAAAACATTGATGAAAAGAAGATGGTGTTTGATCAAACATGTTAATATAACTATTTTGTTTTTAAAATCCCCGAAACAGTTACTTGGTAAACAACTGATGATCACAACAAAAGAAAATTTAAACATTGTATCAGATTAACAAAGTATATGTAAAAAGAGGAAAATAAAAAAAGGAGAAATAACATAAATTGCATTGACAGATATTAGGAAATAAGTGTCTGAAGCGTCACAAAAAATTTGGAAAGGTTTTTAATGTTTAGTATTTACTCTCTCTTTCTCTCTCAATATCTATCTATATATATATATTGAGTGAGATGATGGAAATGATAAAAGGCCTTAGAGAGACAGGTTTGCAAGAGCCCAGATGGAACTCAGAATAATTGTGAAAAGGATGCAAATGCAATTACATCGCTGTAAATGATAGTTTACAGGATGTTGTTTCAGATTCTGAAAGGTACCACTTTGCCAACCTTGGGCCATTTTTATGATGTCATTAGCTACGCTCACTTTTTCACTAGTAAACATCATACTTTCAAAAGGCAAAAAAGGGGCGTGGCTAATAACGGCATTATAATATTGCTCAACAGCGGGAAAGTGGCACCCTTCAGAATCTGGAACAGCTCTATTTACTGTCATTTTTACCCTTTTTTTCGCCACTAAAAACACGATTTTATGAGGAAAAGGTGGGCGTGGTTTATGACGTCCTAAAATATCAAAATCTGAAACAGCAACTTCTAATCTATCAATTCCAGCATTTGTACCCAACTTCATACTTGTGCTCTAAATACACTGATCTCTACCAGACTATGTCATATCGCCCTAAGGACTGGTACACTCATCAAAAACTAGCCACAAAAGATATAGCTGAAAAAAGTAACGGCAAAAGAGAAAGGTGACGACAGGTAATATATTTTTTAGGAAAGCATATTCAGAGTTTGGTGACAGTTGGTAATAGTACATCATTTGGAGGGAAAGGAAAAAAATACGGCTCTAAATGTCTACACGATGAAATTGGTATTTTGACTCATTCCTACTAAGAAATTTAGAGGAAGAAATTAAATGTTACAGCATGTATTTCACCAATGAAAAAACCCTTATTTTCAACTTTAAGGACTTTTCAATTGTATTATACGTCGTATCCGTCCTAGAACAATAATTGACAGTCTTTTCCACTTGTGGACACTCAGAAGAATCACCGTTATATTTGAATTTCCATGAGGTGATTTCCTTTCAGAAAAAAAACTACTGAATATGGTTCAGCGGAACAGTTGATGGCCTTGAATGGTGGGTAAAAGAAATTTTTATCAGCAAAAGTTGATCCCTCAAAGTGGAAGTGTTCATTGTTACAGACAGAGATAGAGAAAACAATCTCACTGTTCATTGAATAAGTAGATTCCCATGATCAGATGAGACAAAAATATGTAGTAAAATGTATCAATAATTATACAAAAAGATACTCTTGGTAGCTTCTCTGCTTATTCATCATCATCATTATCGGTCTTTTAACTTCCGTCGTTGGACATAGACTTTCCCTAGGATCCGCCATATTTCTCTATTATGGGCGTTGTGGAGCCAGTATTTTCTGAATTTGTCTTGTTCATCTTTTGATCATGTATTTTATGATTCTGTCGGCCTCAGTTTTGCATGTGATCTCTGGAGATCCATGTAGTGAGTCGTGATGTCCATCGGTTGTTTTCCATTCAGCCTATTGCCATTTAAGTTTTCTGATGGATTCAGTGATGTGTCGAACCTCCATTCTTTTCCAGATATATTATACTGTCTGGCAATATCTCTATTTGGGGTTGAGCATGATTCTCTAATGTGCACGCTGCATGCATGGGTGATAAAGTAAATGAGTAGTGCTCTTACGCTGGTTACGGTTCTCGTCGTCTCTGCTTGGATTTCATACTTAAATTATTGTTTAGTTGTCCCGCTTGCGATACAGAGAATTGACTGGCGTCACTTCATTTCATTCTACGCAATTTTACCGATCGATCAAAGGGGAAATAGATCATGAAAGTGAAGTGAACACAAACCGTGTCAGCTTGAGTTTGGACTTGCTCAGTCCATCCTCTCTACAGATGCCAACTGCTTGGTCATTGCACTACCTAATGGGAAGTGCACACGAAATTTTAAAAAAATCATCCCTATTTTCTACGATAACACACAGTGATAACATTATAGTTTTGTTCAGAATCCAAGCCCGAAGTAAAAAGTAGACGGCAAATGTGGCCAATTCCTTTTGTCACTAGTACACTGAATTATATCATGAAAATAAGGTCTGTGGAGGCAAATCTATTAATTCAGGTGTCATTGAATGGAGATTATTTTGACGAATGGAACAATGGAATCTCTCCAATCAAGACAACAACAACAACAGTAACAGCAGAAATAATAATAATAATAATAATAATAATAATAATAATAATAATAATGATAATAATGATAATAATGATAATAATAATAATAATAATAATAATAATAGTAGCAGCTTCAATTGATAAGAGACTGGCAACGCCGTCAAAAGATTTTATAAGGGAAGATAAGTACAATGCTATGACTTGTATTTTTCTTATAAAGAAAATATTTTTCAGTGTACCAGACTTCTTTTATATATTTCATGTCATATCAGTTTTAAGATTAGAGCACTCAGTAAAGGCTAGCCTCAGAGGGGCTCACTAAAAAAGCTATGATCGATGTGATGAGTAATAATCTTAAAAAGCATAGAAAAACAAGGTGACCTTTGATTAGTTAATTTGAAAAGAATGAAAACTCTACAGCACTGATGTTATAGCTAGCTTCTACCCATATATATATGTATATATATATATATATGTATATATATATATTATTGTGTCAGACAGCTGTTTTGATGTATTACAACTCTTCAGTGTGGCTATAGACTTTCTATTATCCCATCCAATACAGCGAGGCAGAATTGAAATCTTCACATCTGACCCGCAGGCCGATATCCTACCTCTTGACTACGGAACCGGACAGTCAGTAACGCTGAATTTAAGCGAGATGTTCATTTACACAGATATCCCTCATCCACCAGAGTGCTCTATTCCTATGGAAGATATGTATATATATATTTTGGCATTTTTTAATATAACTTTCAGAAAATTGTATTTTATGTTTCATCAACCACAAGGATCTTTTTGGCATTCTATTAGTTTCGGTAATCAGTTAAGAATAGTATTTTTTTAGTAAAATCCATTCAAACAACTGTACACATCAAAGACTGAAAAGGATTCTATCTATCTTTTATATGTGTGTGTTAGTGTGTTCCATCGGTCTTGGCCTTACAGTTTTGTCTACAGAATATGAAAAATGGCACCAGTACTACACTAAGCCCTTTCTAAAAAAACATTTTTTAATTTCTGGAAAGAAATCTCTTTGGAATTGGGGGTGGGGTTACAAAACAGAATTAACTGACTTATCAGTAAAATCTAGATTCTCCAGAATCTCAATATTTCTAGATGTTTTTTACACTCTCTTTAGATGTTTCCCATGGGAAACGCCAATGATGTCATAAATAGAATTTATTCCCACCATATTCATTCTTTGACAGAATTTTTACCTGACCTCAAATTTTGACTTTGTGGTTTTTCAATTATTCACTATAATAGCAACTGTTATTTTTTCTTCCCACGAAAGGTGACATTTTTGCTGACTGAGATACATATCCTATCTAGCCTTTGAAACAATAGACCCTTTCATCGGAACAAGCTTAGATTCTTTTCTTAAAAATCATTCAATATAAATGCAAATACATCCAATAAATGTATATTTTTTCACGGAAGTAGTCTAGTACGTACAAAATCCTAGATATCGAATTGAATGAAGCCAGAAGTAGACAACAAAAGTAGTTCTTCTTTTGTCTCAAGTGCAATGAGTTATGTCCCCTTTGTATGCTCTCATGCAAATAAGGTTCTGCGACAAATCTATTAATTCATGGACCATTGAATGGAGATTATTGTGACCGAAACGAAATTGAACAATAAGGAACCGATTTCCCCAAATAGAAAGAATGGCAATTTCTTCGGGACAATTCTCTGACACTTATCGCGGAAGAAGGGAAAATAGTCAGCGACAGATTGCATTCAACAGGAACAATAGACAATTCTTCACTGACATCTATATACATGTGTTTGCGTGTGTAACGTGTCATGTCTCAGTAGATCATTGAATAACGGTCTAATATATATATATATATATATATATATATATATATATATATATATATATATATATACATACATATATACATCTATACATACATGTATATATGTGTGTGCGCACATGCTCATGTATGAGTGTAGATGTATGTGCGTGTATGGACAAGCGGGCATTCAATCACTGTATCAATGGAATGGAATATATAAACGCACGTATATACACATACATGTACAGACATAAGTATGTAGAAGCTGCTTAATATATATATGTATGAACGTTGATTTCATATAAAAAAGAGTGTATGTGTGTTTGCACCGACAGAGATTCTATGACTGTATTGAAGCACCTGATTGTTTTGTGGTGACATACGCAAGCACACACAGAGACACATTTACGTGCACACACACACACACACACACATATATATATATACATATATATATATATATATGTATATGTTGGAAAAATGGCTATAGATCTGACGAGATGATGTAAGAAAAGTTGACCATTTGCAAAAGAAAAAATCAAGGAGCCGATTTGTACGTTTCAAATTCTCTATTGGTAGCTAACGTTCTGTCCGAAATTTGGACTTCGTCGGAGCTCCTTGTTTGAAAAACGATGGCAATTCTACACAAAGCAACATTGCAACTGGGCTTTGAATATGGAGTCCCCAGCCATCGACTGGTTTTCTCCAAAAGTCTGCAGATCCCGGTCTGACGAGTTATTTTACTCACAGCTGGGAGGAGAAAAGGTAGATTCATACCTTTCCCAATATCACTGAATAGTTGATATGATCAGTCTTGGTTTGAACTCGGATCACCAATTCCCTTATACTTGTTATTGACCGTTTCACCATTTGCACATCGTTTTATGTTCATATATTCCTTGGCAAATATATGTGTGTAAACCTGTACATAAATTCCCTATCCTCGTCTGTCATGTTCGCAGATAAAATTCATGTTGTCATGATGTTACAACACTTTCAAAGCTGACAGTTTATTTTTCATCATTTATTTCTTTTTATAAGTGGGAGCTTATTCCTTATTTCCGGTCTGTGCTATTTACTTGCTGTCGTAGAGTGACGGGCCGGGTAGAGCTGTGATGAAAACAACTAAGAAATAAAGATGAAGGTAGATAGTCGTCAATATTAATACTTCGGTTGTCAGCTTACACCATGCACTAAAAAAGATCTGATGCGAATTCCTTACATAAAAAAAGTTTGACGTTAAAGATGATGATTTGCAGAACTATAACTTCAGGCTGAGTCCTTGATTATATATAGAAAAAACTTAAAAAAAGCAAAAATCCGTATTGCGTAAGGATAAAAAGGGCTGTAAAAGATGACGGCAATGTTCAGGAAGAAGTTCCGAGCTGAAAGCTATTAGGAGGATGAACGTTTTGTCTGATAGTGGAATCCGATCTAAAATATACCCTAAAACGTACCCTAGAATAACCGGAATCATTCACTCATCCTCGGTGACATCTTTGAAAAGAAAATGTCGGACATCTCCGAACTTGTTTCCTGGAACGATCATACCATTCATTTATTTCTTATCAATTGCAGCTAGGCCAGTCAGATAGAAAGGGCTTTGAATTGCGTTATTGAACATAATGCAGTGATAAGTTATCCTCCAATGAGGATTAACGGGATTGCCAAGAAAGGCTCTTCACATGATCTCCAAGTGCTTGCAGCGCAATAATCTAGTTTCTTGCTCATCTACCTTCGTACAAACCTGACTAGATGTTGTGTAAATTCGGTGATCGTGCAGGAACCAATGTTCCAAACGTGATTTGGCCTTAATAGCACCATACGTACATCTGACACATACCCGTTTAAAAACATCCATTTCTTTTTTTCTTCTGTTTTGCGTCTTTGTAAAGTCCCAAAATGTCTATGATGATGTGTTTTTTAAAAATATAAATCAATGTACAATCTACAGAGACATCACAAAAGCAAATCGACACTTCTGTTTTCAAACAAAAAACATTTATTCAATGATCAATGGACATATGACAAAAGTAAATGGATACTTCTATATTCAAACAAGAAACCTTTATTCAACGATCTAGACAATTCAATTTTATTATGCAAATCAAAATTTTGTAGTCTTCCCATCAGCAGAATTCTCATATATTCTATCAAGCTACCAATTCATAAGATCTTTTGTCTTCGATCGGGTAATGTCGGATGAAACTTTTTTCAGAACACAAATCATCCTTTGTATGATATTTTATGGTCAACCTTTATTATCGTATTCTCATTAGATGAATTATCGTAAACCAAAAAGGTTTTAAGTCTTTTTAATACATGGTGTAGCAACTCATACTTGAAAAAATAGATTGTATCGTCCAAATAGGAAGAGGACAAAGACACCACGATCAAAATCGAAAACGCAGAGCTGAAAAAAGTAGACTACTACATCTACTTTTGACAACACATCTCCATTAAAAGAAAAAGAAATCGAATCATTCTTGGATGGTGAGCTTTCAGTAGAGCAAACTCGACAAGAAAATTCCACTAGTCCTGAGAAGAAGGGCATACCTCCAATGCATGCTCCCGATGGTCACTTTGGAGCAGAGACATGAAACCTATCCAGAAGATTGACTCTGAAATTAAGAACTGTGCTACCTCACATGGATAGTTCATAAGACAGAACAGTCCATTGCAGAAAAGACAAGAGTTCAAGATATCATAGGCGCCATTGCAAAAATATCAGACAACCAATGGCCATCATGACTCGAAAAATTAACCCCTGGAGAAATTTTGGTCGACGGATAATAAGATGGCGTGACGAGCTAGATAGGTTCCGGAAGCACTGGCTCTGCGACGCCCATGATAGAGTGGTCTGGGGGGGATCTTGGGGAAAGTATATGTCCAATGACGGATGTTAAAACACTGCTGCTGATGATGATGTTGATGATGATGTTGATGATGATGATGATGGATATAGAGGGAAGTCCTTCTAAAATGGATTTGTATTTTACTGAATTGCATTTCCCACACTTTCCAGTTTCATGAAGCATGAAATTGTTCAGATATCCTGTCTTCTTTTGTGTGCTATTCGACAAAAGCTGTATTGAGAAGATTTGTCTGGAGAAGATTTCATTGATATTTTCCTCAGTTCACGATTTAAATGGCCCAGACATTTTCAAAGGGATTCATATCACGAAATTGGTCAATCCATTACAGTTATTTAACCCTTTCAAAATTAACTTAGTGAGGGGTATAATGTCAGATTTTTCCATATTTTCAGTGGACAAAAATCATCATGGTATACACTTGTTCGATTAGACATTCAATGTTATTTAGGTTTGCCATCTTTCTGAACAAAATGAATATAGCATTAAACAAGTCTGGTTAATCACCCAGCGGAAGCTGTTATGTATCCAACGTCGTTTGGCAGTAGGTCCTGTTGGGGTGATCATTTAGAAAATTACAAAATTGAGTGATCAATGAATATCTTACTCCTCTTGCTAAAAAGTCAAAAACAAACCTGAACGCTGTCGAACACAGACATAGGAACTAATTTAGCATAAACTTACATTGCAAACTGAACCCTCCACTGGAAAGCCTATCTTTGGGCATTTTCAAAAAACAATATAAGATATTTTTTTTGAGATATGAAAAGAACTGAAAGTTAAAATTCACAATTCCTGAAATCCCATAAGTGAGACCTGTACGTGCAAAATAGACACAGGTAGCTTGTCAGCCAGTGACACCCACAAAAAAACAAAAAACAAACAAAGAAACCTATGTTGATAGTTTTGGTGGCAGTTTTAATTGACGCATCTTAATTTTCACCTGTGTCACCTGAAAAATCCTATGAAAACAAATAAGATATCCCAGAATGCAACATCATCTGCAGTGGTAAAAGCCAGAAAAAAATCTCTTTTTATTATAATTCAACTCTCTCTATCTGCCTGCCTATATGCACCCTATTGCAGGAGAGTTACATAACACCATAAATAGTTCTCTGTGCTCCATTGTGAACACTAAGCAGATTTTTATCAAGTTTGTTTTTGAAGATCATCACCCGAATGATGTTCTTAGGGGTTTCGTCTAAAAAAAAAAAAAATCAAAGCTAAAATCAATACATTTTGCACCTGTTTTTTTTTCAGCTGGTTCCATTTGTTGCTAGGGGAAAATTGCTTATTTGCAGAGCAAATAAAGTCGTTTTATCACTCAATGAGAGAGGTGGAGAGTAAGAAGGCTGCCGTGTCTCATCAACAGTGGTCATTTTGGTATTGTTAATAGAGAAGGGCTGAAAAAAGAAGGAAAAACGACTTCGTTTATTCACCGTTGAGGGGTGTGTTGTACTTTGATATTTTCCGAGATCGTAAAAAAATTCTAGGAGTCACAAATATCACTTTTTTTTAACACACATTGAATTGAACGATATGATTTCTATCTATCTGCCCATCTATCTATCAATCTATCTATCAATCAATGTATCTATCCATCCATCCATCTATCTATCTATCTATCTATCTATCTATCCACCTTACAGTTTTTTACAGCAAATTATCCAGCTTGCTACGGAGGGCATTCAGTCTGATTTGTATATTTTTTTAATTTAGTGAATTTTTTCTCTCCGATATTCCTTATTTCATGATTCAAAATGACCGTGGCATGTTCAATAGGGTTCATTTTGGGAGATTGACATGGCTATTACTGTTTTCGGACCTGGCATTCGCGAGTCTCATTGATGTATGGTATATGTGTCAACTTTTATCTCTGTACGAAAAAAAAAAGATTCTGTTTACTATCTGTTACGTCGTTTATACATTTTTGACGTAATTCGTCAATATTTATTTCTGTAATAAAGCTATTTCTGTCTATAATTGATTTTTCTAGTTAATCCCCGTTGAAACGTTGAAGGAAAAGAACGGACTCTGTTCAAAACATATTATGTTTATACATTTTTGACATCATTTGTCAACATTTGTTTGTGCAATAAAACTATTTATTTCCAATTGATTTGCAAGTTAATCCCCGTTGAAACGCCGGGAAATGATTGCCTAAATGAAATGCAATCTCATTAATTAGAAAATCTAAAGGTTACAGATTTCTATACATATTACGTTTATTCTATCAAGACATCATCTCTTCCCTTTTTTCCCTGTATTTTCTATTTTCTAATCTTAAGAATTTGATTCTTAGAAAAAGGAGTAATATGACTTAGAGCGGGATTAAACATATTCCTCTTTCTCTGCCAACTCTATCCACCTTTCCTTTCATATAAACGCTTTTAACCAATTCAAATTTGGTCTGAACGAAAGAGTTTTTTGCATGTTTACGTTTGTCGTGAGCGGAAAGATTTCTGGCATTCATAGACCCGTCGATATTTGTAGCAGGTACAAATACCAACGGATATTTCTTGAACCATGATATTCAATCTACGACAGTTGTATACTGTAGGCCAGTTGCTCTAAAGCTTTATTGCAAGGCGTCAAATTAAGGTATATATTTGCCTTATGTGGCACACGGACAGTAAAATATACTTGCCTTATGCAGCACAGCTGCTGTAGAATATACTTGCCTTATGCAGCACACCAACAGTAGAATATATTTGCCTTATGTGGTACACCGACAGTTGAATACACTTGCCTTATGCAGCACCGGAGCTGTAGAATATATTTGCCTTATGCAGCACCGGAGCTGTAGAATATATTTGCCTTATGCAGCACAGCAACTGTAAAAAAAAGCAAAAACGGAATGAATTAGACGGAAACATTTTAGAAGTCGACAAGCAAAACCTTTTCATCAGCATAACTGATATACAAACTCATCAACCCTCCTCACGAAACCTATTAATAAAACCACCAGATTGGCAACCATGTAGCAAGAGCAGTCATACATATTATCCTTACTTGACTTATTCAAAACTTGAAATATATATTCACGTATTCTGAGAAATTTGTGCAGCAAAAATGGGAAACTGTTGTTGCCTACTGTTGTGCAACGTGCAAATGAAAGAATCATGCTTAACGGCTCACAGAGTGATCATAAAACAACACAGTGTATTAGAGAAAAAAAACCCCAAAAGTTTGAGACATACAATCCATTAGAAAACTCAAATGGCAATACATTTACCTGTTCCAACATTGTTTTTAGAAGTAAAAAGAGCTTTTCGATTGGTCGTTGAAGACTTAGCTGTGCGTGCTGTAAAAGCTTTTTCGCCTCGAATGTCAACATTGATAATAAAGAAAATATTGGCTTTGTATTTCTGTGTGGCCACTTAACAAAAAAACATTGGGTGTTGCATTGGAAATAAACTCAGTAGTGTCAGTTTATTTCTGTTTGTCTAAACGACGCTTTTAGCGGGATTTTGTTTTTTGAAAATATCAGGCTAATCGTTCGGACGTGAAAATCAGGGAAAATATGCAGACAATTGGGAAAAAAGAGGGTAATTTTGTTTTTTTTCCACAAATGACATCGAATTCAAATGGATCATGATTTTGTATTGTGTTTACTTGTTGCCAAAAGGGTATTTTCCCTATTAGAATTCATCTGAGGCTCCCCAAACGTGTTCTATCTATCTATCTATCTATCTATCTATCTATCTATCTCAATTTGTTCATTTCTCTCTCTCTCTATCTGCTTCTTTCTTTATTCCTCCTCCGTTCTTCCTTCCTCCCTCCTTTCCTTCGTTCATTCATTCGTTTCTTTCTTCTTTTCTTTTCTTCCTCCCTTCCTTTCATATTTTTGCATTCGTTCCTCTCTCCTTTCCTCCTTCTCTTTTTCTTCCCTTCTTTCACATTCTTTTTATATGTCTTTATATCTCCCTTCTTTTATTTCTTAACTCCCTCTTTCCCTTCCTTCCTTTCTTCTTTCCTCCTCCCTTTCATTTTTTCCTCTCTTCCCCTCTTTCTTTCTTCCTTTCTTTCTAGTTATCTTCTCATTAAGACTCAATCAAAACATTCCAACTTCATCAACAATGGACGCCTAAAAGCAATTCTCTATAGCAGACGATCCCATGTCCCTATTCCCGCCTCTTCCTTTACCAAATTGCACATCCCTCTCATTTCCAAAAATTGTTTGTCACATCAAAATGACCATAACAACAGGAAGTAAACAACTTCAGTCAGCAACACGACTAAAACGATATTCATTTGAACAATACTGATAATCGTTAAGCCACTTCTTCGTACATCACTCTACGTAGGAAATCAAATCACTGTTCCTGTTCGAAACTGCCGACCGAAACACAGGTTTCTTCAGTTTTTTAGTTGGTTCGGCTGACAACAAACATATGTATCATATGAGCAGGTCTCATCAATGGAGTTAAAGGGCTGAAAAATCAAAACATCTACTCTTCATTTAAAAAAAAATATCGTTTTTCTCTGTTCCCTGCAATCATGCTTATTTTTTTTTTAAATTCAGACTTTTTTTAGTGATCACTGTGATCAAAATGCAAGGAAAGTAACTTATTCATTAATGATTAGCTTTTCCTAACACCCGGACGTGTCAATCCACATAAAAGTTTCGATCAATTGATAAACCGGACCTATTAATCAAAACAGGAAGTCAAGATTTTATTGGAAGAAAAAAGACTGATAATAATAACACCAACAACAACAATAACAACAACAACAACAACAACAATAATAATAATGATAATAATAATAATAATGATAATAATAATAATAATAATATCAGTTGCCTGGTGGTCACTGCTGGAGACTGAGGGTCAGGAAGTTTTGTCAAGTCTCCAGCCCTCCTCTTCATAGATCTTTACAGATCTACACCAATTGAAGGCCGAGTGACAATGAATCTCCTCAGGTTTCAAGCCCTCATCTTATATCGTCCTCACCTATAGCAGCAGTGCGGGGCTTTGTACCTTTTCCGCCATGAATTCTCCTCAGTATTCGCTTAATCCCTACTAGTGCTGTGGTCTGCTTAGTTTCAATCCTTATTGTTTCCAATCTCGTTTTCAGTGTCTTTGGTACGGTTCCAAGTGCACCCACTAATGCTGGTACTACCCTGCCTTTCATGTTTCTTTCCTCTTTTCAGTTTGGATGTCAAATCCCATAAAAATTTGTGGGACATATTTTCCAGGGTTGTCCCCGGTTTGTACCGATTCTATTCGTCTGCATGGTCGAATCCAAATTGTGTGCTCAGTTCCCAGTGTAGCACTATTGCTACCCTATCGTGTTTCTTCCTGTACTCTTCCTTTGCAAGTTGACCACATTCACTAGTTATGTGGTTTACAGCCTCATACATCTCTCTACGTAGGTGACATTTGCTGTTTGTTTGGGTTCAGTTAAATTTCGCCCTGAGAAGAATTCTCATCTTCTTCTTCTTCTTCTTCTTCTTCTTCTTCTTCTTCTTCTTCTTCTTCTTCTTCTTCTTCTTCTTATTATTATTATTATTATTATTATTATTATTACTATTATTATCATTATTAGCATTTTCAAACGAGTTGTCTGATAGTTACTGCTGGGGATTGAGTGACTGCAAATCTCCTCAGGCCTCCAGCCCTCCTTTCCACACTCACATAGTCCACAGAAGTACTGTGGGGTACAGTTTCATACCAGTTGTCCGGTGGTTATCGCCGAAGGCCACTGCTAACATCTGGGGTTGTAGATAATTTTTCTAGCACATCTTCAGTATTTGTGCAGTCCCTAACAGTGTTGTGGTTTACGTAGTTTCAATCCTTCCTTTCATCCCTAGTTCTTTGGTACAGTTGTAAGTGCACCTAATAATACTGGTACTACCCTGATTTTCATGTTCCACACCTCTCCAGTTCTCTTGCCGGATCTTGGTATTTTTTTTTCTTTTTTTACACTTTTTCACTTTCTTTCCTCTTTGTTCTATGGTCTGCAGGCATAGCCACATATCTATAATTTGGCAGGTTTTCCTCATCTTGTCCATGATTACTAGGTCTGGTCTTCTTGCTTGGATGGGATAGTTAGTTTGGATGTCAAAGTCCCATAGTAATTTGTGGTTTCCATTCTCTAGGGCTGTCCCCGGTTTGTGCTGGCTCTACTTTTCCACCTGGTTAAATCCCATTCGTTTACTCTGTTACCAGTGCATCACTGTTACTACTCAATCATGTCTGTGTTCTTGTATTATTATTATCATTATTATCATTATTATTATTTGGAATCTCACACCAGTTGCCTGGTGGTAACCGCTGGAGTTTGAGTGACAGCAAGTCTCCTCAAGTCTCCAGCCCTCCTCTCCTAGTACTCATAGGTCGCAGTAATTCTGCGATTTACAGTTTCACACCGGTTGCCCAGTGGTTATCGCTGAAGGCTGAGTGACAATAAGTCTCCTCAGGTCTTCAGCTAACGTCTCCTCTCTCTTTCGCATATCATGACAGAGCTACAATTCGTTGCAGTACTTATATCTCTAGTACCTTCCTCAGTATTCGTGCAGTTCCCAGTAGTGCTGTGGTCTGTACGGTCTCTATCTTTCCCCTAATCCCAATCTCCCCCAGTCTCTCCCTCAGCGTTTTGGGGACAGTTCCTAGTGCTCCCGCTATGACCGGTACTACGCTGGTTTTCATGTTCCACATTTTCCTTAACTCCCTTGCTAAGTCCTGGTATTTTTCCCTTTTTTCACCCTCCTTCTTTTTTACTCTATGGTCTGCAGGCACAGCAACGTCTACTATTTGGCAGGCCTTCCTTTTTTTGTCTACTATTACTAAGTCCGGTCTTCTTGCCTGGATGAGGTGGTCAGTTTGGATGTCAAAGTCCCAGAGTAGTTTGTGGTTGTCATTCTCCAAGACTGCCTCTGGCTTGTGCTGATACCACTTTTCCACATGGTTGAATCCCATTTGTTTGCTTAGTTCCCAGTGTATCATCGTTGCTACTCTATCGTGTCTATGCTTATACTCCTTCTGGGCAAGTTGGCTACATTCACTAGTTATGTGGTTTACTGTCTCATCTCTTTCACCGCACATGCAGAATTTGCTGTTTGTCTGTGTTCTGTCGATTTTTGTTTTTATGTAGTTTGTCCTTATGCTTTTGTTTTGGGCTGCCATGATGAGCGATTCTGTTTCTCTCTTAAAGTTCCCCTTTCGTAACCACGTCCATGATTTCTCGTCTGCTATATCTTTTATCTGTCTTTTAAACTCGCCGTACAATTTTTTCCCTTCCCATCTTTCTTTTCTTGTTTGCTGTACTGTTCCATTGTTTTCTACTTTATTGCTTGTTGCACTATCTCTCGCACTCTTTATGATTTCTTCACTATTTGTTTGCACATATCTTTCTAGGACTATTTTAGCTCTCTGGACACAATCTTCTATGCTGATGAGCCCCCTACCACCTTCTTTTCTCTTAACGTATAGTCTATCTGTATCATCTCTTGGGTGTAATGCTTTATCCATCGTCATAAGTTTCCTCGTTCGCCTATCCATTGATTGGAGCTCTTCCTTTGTCCATCCTAGGAATGGTCCTGTATACCTAACTACTGACACAGCCCAGGTGTTCATTCCTTTTATTAGATTTCTGCTGTTTAATTTGGTTTCTAATATTTTCCTTATCCTTCTGAGGTATTCTCTCTTAATTTTCTCCTTCATCTCTTCCTGTTTTATCGTGTCACATTCAAGGACACCTAGGTACTTGTATCGGTCTTGTGCAGTCAATGCCCTAATCTTGCTGTTGTCCGGAAGTTCAATTCCCTCAGTCATTGAAAGCCTTCCTTTGTGCATCACCATGATTGCGCATTTTTCTATTCCAAACTCCATTCCTATGTCCTCACTATATTCCCTTACTTCGTTGAACAGAGTCTCAAGCTCTTCCCTGCTTTTTGCGAACAATTTTATATCATCCATGTACATTAGGTGGTTGACCTTTCCTTTTGTTTTAGAGAAGTGGTATCCTTTGCTGTTTTTCAGGATTCTGTTGAGCGGTATCATTGTTAGAACAAATAATAGTGGGGACAACGAGTCTCCTTGGAAGATTCCCCTTTTTATCCCTACCTCGGCTAGTTTGTCCCCTGCGGCTGTCAAATCTACTCTCCAGTCTTCCATCGAATTACCAATGAATTTAACCACCGGTTCGCTAATTTTGAACATTCTAAGGCATTCGAGTATCCAGCTATGTGGAATCATATCGTATGCCTTTTTGTAATCTATCCATCCCATTGCGATATTCTTTCTCCTTTTCCTTACTTCTTTTAAGATCATCTGGTCTATGTAGAGTAAATCATTTGCCCCTTTGGTTCCTATCCTACACCCTTTCTGTTTTTCTGGTAGTAGTCCCCTTCTATCCATTGACATGTATATTTTCTCTGCTATTTGCCCGGTCGGGATTTTCCACATAAGTGGTAAGCACGTGATTGGTCTATAGTTTCTTGCTATGTTCCCCTTTTTTGGGTCTTTTTGGATGAGGGTGGTTCTGCCTTTAGTCATCCATTCTGGTGCCTTACCTTCGTTTAGACAACTTTGGAGTAGGTGAGTGAGTCTGCCGTGTAACGTGGTGAATTTTTTGAACCAATACCCATGGATCCCGTCGGGACCCGGTGCTTTCCATTTGGCTACTTTCCTAAGAGTATGTTTCAATGTGGTTTCATTCAGTACTATTGGTTCTCCCTTGTCTATATCTTCTAGTTCTTTTCTCATGTTTCCTAACCATTGCGGTGTTACGTTATGTCTTTTTGGGTGCCCCCATATGCTATTCCAATAGTTCTTGGCCTCTGTGGCATCTGGTTTCATGTCCTGCCTTCTTTCCCCATTTAAATCTCGGTAAAACTTTTTCTCATTGTTTTGGAATGTGCGGTTTTGTGTGTATTGGGCCGTTCTTAGTCTGTATCTTTTTAGTCTTGCCTCTTTGGCTAGTCTTTTCTGGTGTAACTCTTCGACTACAGTTGCGATGCCTTTTTGCGTTACCTTGTATTTGTTATAAAGTCTTACTCGTGGTCTGTCTGTGTGTGGTGTATTTCTAAGCAGTACTTCATCTCTCTGTAGTTGGGAGATCTGCCTTTGTAACCTTCTCTCCCAGTTGGGTTTCCCTTCCCTATTATTGCTCGGGTTCCTATTTTGTGTTGTAAAGCTTTGTGCTACCATTTTCGCCCCTGCAACTGAAGGAGTAAAATGAAATTCAAGTCATCGAACTGTCGTAATACAATGGATAGTTCCATCTCAAACGGTTTGGTTATCGAGGATTTTTTAAAAGATGAGGTTGAAGAGAGAAAAAAATGACATCGCTGTTATTTCAATAGAAAATCATCATCGGCGTGTGTATTTGAAGAGTTTACATACTATATTCTTTTCACAATGAAGTTTAATGGTTTGAGCAGCCGTTTTTATCTTACAACTGAAAGACTAGTCCACTCATATAATAGATAGCAGTATAGATATGTTTTCTGCCACACTAAAGGATAGGAAGTGCGTAGTAAAATAGAATTTCATCCATGTATTTGACGTAATAAAATGAAATTTCATTCATGTTCTATGCAATTGTATAAAAGGCTATTCTCCAAGCCCCAGCAACTCAAATCTCTATTATCCACGCCCCTAGAATGAAACGTATATAGAAGTCTATTCTCCAAGCTCACTGCAATGCAAATCTCTTCTATCCACATATATAAAATGCATTGTGTATAGGAGGCAATTCTCCAAGCTCCCAGCAATGCAAATCCGTATTACCCTCGTCGATAAAATGCAAATTGTGCATAAGGCTATCCGTTAAGCTCACTGTAATACAAATCTCTATTATTCACGTCTATAAAGTGCAAAGTGTAGAGAAAGCAATCCCCTAGCTCCCTGCAATGTAAATCTATTATTCACGTTTATAAAATGCAATGCATATAGAAAGCTATCCTCTGAGCTCATTGTAATTCAAACCTCTTTAATTCACGTGTATAAAATGCAATTCATATTAAAGGTGATATTCAAGCTCATCATAATGCAAATATCTTCGTATATAGAATGCGATGTGCATATCCTTATAATTTATATATTACGACGTTTTTGAAAGCACTGGTGGACTAAAAGTCTTATAAAAACCAAATTTGATACGCCAAAAAATTGAATACTTTGAAAATCAAACACCTTGTTTGGTTTTTGATAATGAACCACAATGATCGAAAGTTCTCAGGTCTACAATGAACTTCCGGCAGGTTTTAATCAATAAGAAGTTAGTTTTGAAGCAACTCATTCAACAACCGGAGACATTGAATAAAAAGATTAACAGAAAAATTTAATGATAGTATATATATATATATATATATATAAGCAAAAGCAAGTCATTCTTTCTATTATTCTCAAAAGAAGTGATCCTAACTGACCAAAGACAGGAAATCTTTACAAGGATGAAAAATCAGGAATTATGAGATTCAATATATTTGGCTCAGGTGTACATAAACCTCTGACTTCTTATATATATGTGTGTGTATGTGTGTGTGTGTGTGTGTGTGTGTGTGTGTGTGTGTGTGCGAATGCATGTGTGTGCATAGAAAATTTGTGTTTTGCAGTGCCATTAATATGAAACTTACAGTCACTGCAAAGCACTGGATTCTCCTGGAACACTTATTTACATTTGCTCTCTCCGCAATATCGAGCACTCTTCATAGATAATTCAGTACTTCCTCAAAATAACACACACATTATATATATATATATATATATATATATATATATATATATATATATCAGAGTATGATTTCTAAAAGTTCTTTTCTCTTATTGCTAATAATAGAAAAATAATCTTGATAAAAATGTTTTTGGTGCCTCGAAGTATTAAAGTTGAAAAATGGAGATAGACAAAAAATAAAAAAAGCAATAAATAGATGAGGACAGTAGAGAAACTAGTCCGAATCTTTTCCTAAAACACAGATTAACATCACAAACAGCCAAAAGATTTTCTTTTTAGTCCCTCCAATTGTCTTGCTATTTATTATTCTGCAACTTGACCAGCTGAATAAACTTCTTTTGTCGATCAAACAAAAAAACCATAGTGGCTGGGTATTCCCCTCATCCATTTCCGTTCATTTGTCCGTCAGTTTACACGCTCTTGGTTACATCTTTTGGAATAGAATCTTGGAGAATCACTTGTGTATTCCAGTAGCCACCATCTACAACAATCTTTCTATTTCCTTGGGATCCGTCTCTTTTCAGTTGTTTTTAGTTGCATACTTGATTTACGATAATAGTTCATCGTGAAATGGACACATTTTTTGCCAACACCGTAACGTAGCATTATGGCGTCAGAAATGTTCGTTGAAAAGATTGATTAGAATGAGTTGGAGAAGGAGAAGGAGAAGGAGAGGGAGAAATTGAGAGTGTGAGATAGTGAGAGAGAATGAGAGATAGGCACATGAAAATCAAATATATCATTTGATTTGTATTTTTTTCGGAGCAGAGATTTTTATGAGGTAATTTGCTGATTAATTTCATATTCTGTTTTATTCTTTTCAAAATTGATCTTCTTTGGTTCTCCAATTTCCCACCGAGCTTATTTTCTTCAGAATAAATTTCTCTCTTCTTCAAATAAGATCAAAAGTAGTCTAGTAGCAATTTTCGAAAATTTAGACTTTTATTGTGATCACTGCCCACCAATTTGAGAAAAGTAATTTATTCATTGGTCCCTTTTTTTTCTAATGTTTATTTGATCAATTTTGACGAAGCATACTGCAAAAAGATTCAGTTAAGTGACACTGTCTATGGAATGAATAACCAGTCCCGTATTTTTTTCAAAAGCATTTTCCCTACTGGTTCTGCAAAACCGTTACCTCAGTCACACGTCAGCACATTTGATCCTGTCAAGCTGATGTAGTGCTCTATGTAACCTTGTATCATTGTCCACAAAGTCAGGGTTGGTTAGCCTTTGGTGACAGAGAGATGAGTGTACAAGATGGGAAGTTTGGTTGGTATTACGACAAAAATGGCATAATAAAACTAGGCTAAGTTGATTCATTATAGATAGAGGTGGCTATAGGTCAGTAAAATCTATTCTCAGCACAAACTAGCTTATTTGATCCTATTTAGTACGATACATGAGACAACAATGATCCCCATTTTTTGAACAATCAATGGAGAGCTAAGCACTCTGGCTTTTACCAGGTCTGGGGTGCTATCTCGATTCCTGAAATGAACTTCCTTACTCAATTAAAGAGTTCGGATTCATTCAGAACTACAATTTACCCTAGGTCAGGAGAGGGGGTCATAGCCTGACGAAACCCATCTCTCCTCAGATTGGTTTGAACTTAGCATTAACTTTTTTCAAACTGGTCACCGAACAATGCTGAAAAGCCAAGCGTTCCCTGCTATTTATATTTAACTAGCAGGGAAGAAAAGAGATGGATTCATAATTTTCCGAAGGCTGTCTGTGCTGAGTGTAAGAAAAACTTCTCAGCCAGAGGTTTGAACTCGGTTCGCCGATTCCATTTTCCATGCTGCCAGTTATTTGACTCTGCGAACATCGAAATACATTTGTGTTCTTGCAAAATCAGCAAAAAAATTCACCTTTTGATGCAAGGACAGCATATACTTCCAGTTACTGATCCCATACTATGCCATGACAAAAGTTTATAATGATAAAGATTTGTATCTTGCTTAAATGGATCACTGTAGCCAGTGTATTGACCATAACTAATAATCTGAAAAAAATCATCTGAATTATTTGGAGGAATATCTATAACTATCTAAAAAATACCAACACAAGATTCAGACGCCCCGAAGCACTTTTAGATGGTGCTTAGTGGTGTACTCATGGATATTCCAAAGGTTATAAGCCACTAATGTGACCAGAAGTACCCGGACACACACACACACACAAGCACTCATAGACATACAAAGAGAAGAGAATTTCTATACTACTGATTGGTTGGGTGGGCCATTTATAAGGCCGAAATACTACGATTATCCATTAGAGACTTCCTTTTAAACCCTGATTCATTCTAACACTCGATTATTTCTATAAAACTAGATTAATATATTACTACATTCAAGAATCTGGATTTCGTCCTATATCATAATGTTGAGCAAATCGAAAAAAAACATTACAGGTTCATCCCCAGAATTGAATCAATTATTCCCACACTTCCATAAATTTTAGTTAAATCCATCGGTAGCTTTTGAAGATATTGTACGTAACAAAGACAAACAGACATTAATCATTACGTGCATCTCTGTCTTACTTCATTGGCAGTGGAAACGGAAACCCTTTGCCGTTCAAAATTCGTTCCAAACCTTTAATCCCCGAAACCTCGAGCCTGTGGGACAAACAAGAATGGCTTCCATCAAGGTCCATAATTCTTGCAATGCTGGTCCCAGCTTCAGGTCGGAACACCTGAGAGAAGTCATCCATTTTTCTATTCTTATAATCGATTTTTATCGTTTTTGAAATGCCATCAGAATTTATCCTCCTGTTCTCTGCCATGTGGTTTAACTGCCATTGACATTCTCTCAGGGAATAAAGCCCCGATCGGATTGATAAGAAGAGGAAGAGATTTATCCGTGAGTTAGGGCTTAGAGATTTATATCTCTCTCTATACGTTTGTCTGTCTGTCTGTCCGTCTGTTTATCTCTCAGTCAGTTGACTTCCCCCATCTCTCTCTCTCTCTATATATATACACACACAAGAACACACACACATATAACCACATCTATATATGTACATACTGTGTAGTAAGGTAGCTGTTTTTCTCTTAGGTATTTTCTGTGATATATACGTATGGTACTAGGAAATAGATCTATGATCCGACAAAATGATTATATATTGAGTTATATTATATTTCAAGAATGATTTCCCTTTATTACACGGTGAATGTATCATTTGGCCTAGACAAAACACACACACATACACACACATAAATATATACATATATTATTGTGTCATCTGCAGACAGTTGTTTCGATGTAATACATCTCTTCAGTCTGGCAATAGACTTTCCACTATCCCACCCAGTACCATGAGGCAGGATTTAAACCTTCACTTTGGACCTGGAGGCCGATATCCTACCTCTAGACTACGGAACTGGACGGTCTGTAAGGCTGAATTTAAGCGATATATCTTTTTACACAGAAATCCCTCATCCACCAGAGTGCTCTATTCCTATGGAAGAGCATTGCATATATATATATAGCGAAGGGTGGCCTTATGGGTCACAAGGTTGTATGATAACATTAAAAAATTCTCCGTTAATGAAAATCACCCAGAATGATAGTAGGATATTCAACTTTTTTCAGTGGAGATACTCAACTCTCTACATACGAGACATCCTGAAGTAACTCTTACATCAAGTATAGTGGGGTCATTTGTTTTGCTCTTCCTATTGTAATATCTTGTGAAATGTTGAGACAGCGGTCGTGTTTTTTCGTCAGTACGTGGTTCTATTCCTTCTATTTTTTTTATTTCAGTAATAATAAACTGCTCACAGATAGCTAGGTCCGTCCGAACTTCTCTTGACCGTGACTTTCTTGCTTTTTGAAATACTTGTCAATTATAAAAGGGGTTAGAATTCACATTGGACTCTCTGGCCTAGGAAGACAGCCTGTCTAAGAGAAAGACAGCTCTACTTCTATCCAGGGTGTGAAGTACCCTTGAAGCGGTTTGATGCGCTAATTGAAGTCCTTTCAGTAACTCCTACAGCCAAGCTGATGCCAGACGTATCAATATCTGACGATTGGGCACCCCAGTGTCCATACGTTCCGCCCAGGCATGGCCCCTAGAGGGTACATTCCGTTGTCTGTAGACACTGGACAGAGGCCATTCATTCATACGCTGATTTGCGCGAAAATACCCCAGCCGCACTCATCAAGATATCCTTGTATATACATAGCTAATAAATAAAGAATTAAGAAGGGGAGTCACCGTTATGCAATCATAAGCAAAATTGTTTCCTAAATCATAACAACTGAATTAATATCGGTTATGGCTTGTTTAACCATAGTTATTGGCCTTGGGTCAGATTAAGCTGAGTTATTTGTCAAATAAGGGAATATGCGTTGAGAAATGACACCTGCAAAACCTGGAACCCGATATGTTCAATGAAATATCATTAGTTCTACTTCATCGGAGTTTCCTGAACTCATTTACGGGCTTTTTTTTCTGCTGAACTTATTCACCTGTTCCAACAAAGTTGGCAGGGGTATATGCATTAATTTGCGTTTATCCGTCTGCGTGTCCACACAATATCTCTAAAACTTCTCAATGAATTCCAAAAAAGGTTAGCAATTGACTTGAAGTGATGCGTTTGAAAATGGATCCAGGAATTACTCACTATAATGTCCCCGGAACCGTACCTATAAATATGCACAATATCTCCAGATATGTCATGCGTTAGGAAATACGTTTTTACACTATGGAGCGGTTTAAAAAATGATTACACATACAACCCCAGCATCGTAAGTATATATGGACTGATATTAATTCAGCTTCAGGTGATAATGGTGTTGTCATAGATATGCAGTGTCTGAGTACTTTCTAGTTTTTCTTTGTTGTTGACCTCGGCTTTCAAGCACTAAGGGTGATTTCACTCTGTAACATTGAAAAAGTATGGAAGAATACTTGAAGGAGAATCAACCGTGTCTTTGTTTCTTTGAGTGATATCTTGGAAAGAAGAAAATAACAGCAAAAATCACTGTTATATTCCCAGGATATCTTTGAATAATTGATGCCTTTGACGGACTTTCGGATTTTCCTTGATTCCCAAAGTAGCGAAATAGGACTGAAACTCATGAAAAAATCAACTAGACGCCAGGAATGTAAAAGAAATTTAGATGTTTTGCATCCGATGAGTTACAGAAGCAAATTTTCATTGTATAGGTATCCAAGTTTTTTTTAAAGTTCGCTGTACTCAACATTTTGCCTCTACAGAAAAAGGCGTAAAGCGAAAATAATGTTCAGCATTTGCTTCACAATATATAAATGTTGATAGAAGCAGTGCATACTTTCTCCCTCTCCCTTCCTCACCTAGTCTTCTATTTTTCCAACCATCCAAACCTCGTTTGGTTCAGCGTAACATATCATCATCACCAACTTTTAGGTCTACGAATATTTCCTTCATTCAAATGAATCAGTTCCCTCCCTTTGGAGGGATTTTTTTCAATGGATTTGTAGAAAATGCATAACAGTTTTTCAATTGTTAAGAAGTGCCTGCAGAGTAATCCAGGTTTCATAAATGCAACGGAAATCTTAAGTATAGTTTTGTTCTTTTGTAAACAACGATCGATACAATGTCTCTGTCAACAAGCAGCGGCATAATCCTTTTTTTTTCACGTTATCCTGGGTGCTAATGAAAAAAAGGGATACATTTAGCAGAGGAGCACCTTGTATGGTAAAAACCAGGTGTGACAACAAATGCTGGCAACAAATGGGCAGGAACAAGCAAATCGAACATAGAAGAATTGGTTGCAGGAACCCACAAACTGATTGGGCTAATTTACGTAATCTGACCGACACTGAAACTTAAATTAAGAATTCGGGGTCCTATTTAAGGCGGATTGAGATTTCCAAATGGGAAAATAATTGGCAAGCTATTAAATGAATTGTTTCATTTACATTGGGAAGAAGATCTCTTATTGCCGAACTCAAATCCAAGTTGAAGTTTTCTTTATTCCTCACTGTAAAAATAACAACAAGAACAATCCTCAAAAAAGTGGAGTAAGTTGTTTTTATATCACGTCACCTTAAATCAAACTTGAAATGTAACTTAAAATCGCACCCAAGTGATTGAAGGTTAACACTTTCTATTGAGCTGAAGTGACGAATCTTATATACTCTCAGATTTATTTGTTATGTATACAATACCGACGTTGAAGTAATCATCTTGAACCAGAATAGAATTAGAAGTGGAGTGTGACCCTGCAGCAGCAAGGCCAAAAAGAAAAAAATATTCGTTGTGAACTCAGAGTAATTTTTATGTTGAGGAAAAGTAAAATAACGGGACTTATCGAATGCATATTTAAACACATCGTGTGTTCATTACGGATGATATGCACATCTATGCCGATGAAGTGAATGACGTCACTTCAGGGCTTGTCACCTCTCTGTCTACTTTCACTTATCATGACGTCAAACATCTTTAATCTATCTTGATCCACTCGCCATGGACATGGAAACATGCAGTGACACAGATGATATCAGCCCCCAAGAAACTAAATTCGAAAGAGGAATCGATGCTAATGTCAACGACACAGATCGTTGTGTGTTTCGAAACACAATTTCGGAAAGTAGCCTAAGACAGGGACGAGGAGAAAACTGGTGAACAAGATTATGTGATAATCAAGCAAGGGCAGCGTATTGAAAGAAATAATATGTAGCAAAATTGAGAGGAAAAGGTCAATAAAAAGCTAGTGTTAATGCACTTGAGCTTTGGAAGCCTACAAGTTTTACTAGAATAGTTATAATCTGCGTTCCCCGAAAACTGCTTGGTAGAACTGGGTCACAGAGCTTGGAAGAAAAGAGATCTAAGCAAGATGGGTGAGTGTTACCAATTTTGTACTAAATTTGACCATTGTTTTCAGAGTTCCATATCTTGTTATTTTAGAGGCTGGTATCAGTCAAAGGGTTTGATAGTTGAAAATTAATTAATCCTGTCAACTAACCCTAAACACTAACCCTAATAACAACAACCCAAAAATCGTTAAGCCTAGCTTATGTACTTAGACATCGTGCTGCGAAAAAGAACGCTGAAAATGATGTAACGTTTGCAATGCAGGTCGAAAGAGATGTTTGAAAAGGACATCGCCTGAGAGATACTTGACTGGTCATTGAGACAAGATGAATCACTGAAACAAGTTTATTGGCTTCTCTCCGATTGATTAATAGGTATGAACAAGGAGCTTTTTTTTCAAGTGCAAAAATACTTTCGTAGTTGGCTATGGGGATCGACTTTTGATAGGTTGCAAGTGAAAGGATAATGATGACATTGCAGGAAGAGAAGCTAAAAGGACAAAAGATCTATACGATATAAAAAAAGGAACAACGATAGAAATATCCGAATATTTTAGGCAATCTCTTAACTCAAGATAGGATCACATTATGCAATGTATCTACCCGAGCTATTTTAATGCATCTTGATAGCAATTTAAAAAATAAGACTCTTTTCTTTCATCATAAAGGATAAAATCCGGTTGTTTTGATTTCGTATGGCATTTTTCCTTTCTCTCCCATGCAGTATTTTTGCTTCAACAACTGTCACCAAACACAGTAAGAAATGCCAAAAGTTGTTTTAGTAAAGTACATCAGTCACACACTTGAAGTTTGCAACTAAACATACTCTATGCTTCGCCTTAGAAAATAAAGAATGAGTCAAACACTAGATTCTGCTGTCTCAGTGGACAACAGGGTGGAGCTAAAAAAGAGTGAAAATTAGATAAATATTTAGACCTGTCCAGGGAGCTGAGTATCAACTTTGAATTAGTATTGATCGATAACGCCTTGCTTGTTCATATTAAGAGAAGAATATATGGCTGTTTTTATTAATGAATTTCTTTTTCAAATACGAAATCATGAAACCTTTCGATATTCATTTTTGATTTTTCTTATTGTGGAACGTAGTATTCTCATGTTAGACTATTGAATCTTGTTGGAGTTTAGTAATATTTCCATTTCATTTAATGACTGATGAAGATATCGAAAATGTTCATAATTTCTTTATTTCATGAAAAACAGTCTTTTTCTTCTTCTTCTTCTTCTTCTTCTTCTTCTTCTTCTTCTTCTTCTTCTTCTTCTTCTTCTTCTATTACTACTACTACTATAATTTGTGCGATTTTCCTCATTTGACAAATAAAACGTACGCCTCTTTTGAAGGAACCTATTCATTTTTCCCCATGAAAAAATCCAAATTGTTTCGCCGATATAAATCGTCGACAGAAAGCTTTTGTTTTTATTGGTCACCTTCCAATCGTCTAGAAGCAGAAGTGACGTATTGTCTTCCCACTAGCTGACGCTTTAATGGCGTCTTTGTCTTTTCCATTCAAAATTATGTTAGTGTCGGGAAAATATTCATTTTAGCGTTAAAGGGGTGATAATAAACATTCGTGCATATATATTTTAAAAGTCAAATCACTTCGATATAAGTAACATATGTATCTATGTAAATTGAATACTGTTTTGTTTTGTGCGTGGAATATCGTAGAATAATTTGAGAATTGTTAATGGTGAAACTTAGTTCTTAAACAGGATGAGAAGCACCTGAAAAAATTTGTTTAATTAAATGAAAAATCAATTTCTGGATTTCAATTTCCTCTTATTACCACCTTATAGACCCCATATGCATAGAATAGTTATGATAAGATTTAAAAAATCAAAATCAAATCAAGAATTTGTTTCTGATTAGATTAATTGAACACGTTTTCTCTTTAGATGCGTTTGTCTCGTTTTGGAACCAATCTCTCGAATATTCGAAAAAGATTAAGAAAAATATACAACATAAATCTATCCACTGATAGGAGAGAGAAAGAGAAAGAAAAAGATAGATGGGGGGAGACGTAAAAATTTTTGATTTTACACTCACACTTTTAGTTATATTTTTATTCTCTTCACTTCTCTTGTGATGTATGCACTAAAATACGCATACATATTTAGAAGGAGGGAGGGAGAAAGAGATGGGGAGAGGAGGAGTTTATACAAGGCATGTCAGGAAAATATCCTGCCATTTGATATTACCAAAAAAAAAAAATTCTGACCTTGGGCAATGATGCATTTCTCCACTCCAAAGCATCCCTTTATTGCAGTGTCCTTCCCATTTCTTGGAACGAGCTGCAAATCTTCTTTCGAGATCATCTTCTTCATTGCATTCATATTAATCTCGCCTGAGTCTTGAAATCTCTATGGGCAACACCATTAATTCAGTAAGGTCCCCTCTGATTGAACATGAAGATACATCGAAGTTTGACGGCTGGTTCTCTAGATTTTCAAAATGGCTGGAGACTTTGAGGACAGATGTTGCATTTGCATTCAATCACACACACACATACACACACATACACACACACACACACACACATATATATATATATATAGAGAGAGAGAGATAGAGAGAGACATAGAGATAGATAGATATACATTTACATATATAAACAAATACACAGACATACACAAAGGCTCATGCATTTTTACGTACATAAAAGAGAAACTGATAAGCCTTAATCTTCTTTCTGAAAGCCATTTGATATGCACACTACTTGGGTTTTGTCATCTAGAGTCTTTTCAAGTGTCTTTTCTTCAAGTCAAGCATCCATTTTGAATTCAAAGATGGCGATCATGAACGCCACCCATCATCCACCCACCAATCATTCAGTATAATCCACACTCTTCGAAATTGCTTTTCTTGCTCATCCAATGAATATAAAATGAGCATAGTTGAGTAATGAACACTTAAAAACATTTTCCTTTCTCTTATTGAAAGGTCATTTTCTTTTATCTCTTCTGTAAACAAGTACGGAGGCTTATTGATAAATTTGTCGACAAAGGTATTAGGGCATACTACGATAATACTACCCATCATGCAGTCACTTGCCACTTTGATAACAAGGGCTTTTCAGCAAAGAAAATCCACGAAGACACGGTGGCTACACCAAAGAAGGATGTTCCTTCCTGACAGTAGAATTGGCAATATTATCCTTTCTATCAGCAATTACTCACTCTCAAGTTTCTATTTTCTGGGACAGAAAAAATTAAACTCTTACGAACTTCAAATTGTCATCATTTGAAAAGTTGAACTACAAATGAATTTATTTGGAATTTATTTGGTAGCTTGTGTCATTGTATAGGAAACTAAGCCCAAGTCGGTCACCGATTGGATTTTGTCAGATCGCCGATTGATTGAGTGAAATCGGTTATGAATATATCGTTGATCAAATTTGATATGAATCTTACAACATTAAAATCTGTCAGCGATTTAGTCGTAGCGATAAGAATGATTCTTTTTCCAACAATCAAGTCCATTCTCGAAGTCAATGATGAAGCGAAAAAAGTATTTCATCTCATTTTTACAAAAAAATATAATAAAATAAAAATAGCGACCTTTCCTTATCATCACAATAAACGTTGAATGATTGATAATACCTATGTTCAGGTTTTTATAGAATTTTCAGGAAAATTACGATATTTATGTATTATTTTTATTTAATTTTCGTAGGTAAATCTATGATGTATTGTTGTCTTTTCGATAATGGAAGTTGCCATGAAAGTAAACATTGAATTGGAAGATAACTAATAAATAGTTTTGTATCGAAATACATTGCTTGCTATGTAATTTTGACAGTGCGTTAAATATACCTAAGAGATTGTTTGACGAATGGGTATGTGAAGAGAAGAATTTTTAGCTAGTTGAGTGAAAAAATTGGTCTAACGAAGGTGAGGGCTATATAAGCTATTTGAAAGTACAAAAGATTATTCGCGAAAAGTTTTCTTCTACCTATTTTCAAATATTCGATTTTCTTAACTTTCAAATAAACAATTGGTTTTATAAGAGTGAGGATTATTTAAGGTACTTGAAAGTATTAAAAATTACTGGTGAGATGTTTTTATTTATTTTCAAATATTTGACTTTCAGAACAAATTTTCCTGTAAAAGAATTGTTGATGTAGTTATCCCTGTTTTGGATGGATCAGTTTAAAAAAAATTCAATTAAATCATAACTATCTTTTTATTCATTTTATCTATACATTGTTGTCATGTGATGCTAGGCCTTTCTGCTGTGTCATAGTGACATGAATATTAAACGTCTGCCATTAAAAATACAAATCGGCGAGACTTCACCAAAACTGTCCAACAAACGGTTCGATCGTAGATTGACCTGAGCTTAACTCTAAGCGACGAACTTATCAATTGCCTGTCGTATTTAAGGCACAGTTCGAGTGCCTATTGATTTGGAGAGTAAAACTCCATCGAGCAATGTGGTGAATGATTAGTTTATAGCAATTCAGTCTAAAATGTCTGGTTCTACTCTTGAAAAAACTATTATGGGGGTGCCCCGTTTTTGAAAATTTTAATTCACGCCACTATTTCACTTTTCAAAGAAACGAAAAACAGCGTTTAGAATTCATTTTGCGTTGAGCCTTTATAAAAGCAGCACGTACCATCTTCCTCTCACTCCTACACTTTCATTTCCTATTCCTCCCCTAACTAAGTCTAACGTACCATCAACACTATTCTGGGGGCTGGGAACGCTAAATTTTCCCCTTGTAAATTTATTGTAACTGATTTTTCGCCTTGTGCTATTTTGGGTTACGGAGGTTTTTTTCTTTTATACTACTTTCGGATCGTGGGGAAAATTGTATTGATTTGTGTATCGAACCGAAGGTCATAATCTACTTATCTGATATTGCAATGCTTGATCATCAACTTGAATGCCTTCTTCGAGCAGCGTTTCATGTCTTCCGTATTTAAACCTTTGGGAATAACAATTGCTGCAAGCAAAAATCGTTCCCTTTGACAACTGATTCTAATTCGCGTTGACAACTTCGTTACCTGGGAATTGTCCTGGTAATGGAGACAGGAAAGATGAACGAGAAAGGTCGAAGTAGATTAGCAGCCAGGTAATTTTTGTAAAACTCCATTAAGTAGTCTGGAGTTGACATTGCTTCCCTACTGTAATAAGAACATTCCTCATCCAAATAAGGGGTGTAAACCAATATGTAGAATTTACTTTCCCCTAATATGATTTGCACTTGGAGCATGCATGATATGGACAGCATTTAATCCATTAAGACAGAGACCAAGCAGTGAGTGAAAGTTAGTGGTATAGGTATGTTCTTCACTTCCGAATTTTCCACACGCCATGTCGTTTGTTTACATTAAATAATAGTAAAATTAGAAGCCATAAGTTTTCTGGAACTCTCAGATGTGTTGTTGTTTTTTAGTTGTTTTTTTCACTCCCAGTCTCTCTAAGCTAGGCCTTTCGGTCACTTTTCACATCAAAGGGTTGGTTAGAAGGAAGTTATTTAAGTCAAAGATTAAAAAAAAAAATATGTTGAAAAAGCTTCGGGATTTTAAAATTGTAAAGTTGAAAACACTAAAACGTGACATATTTAAAATGAAGACTAAAAGTGACTAAAAATGGAATAAAAGAGTTGAAATGACTTATGATGATTAAAAACACTGAAGAATGAACAGCAAGGGGAGAATCAAAAATGGAGACTACCATGAGTCACCCTGGATTCCAAAAGTATCGAGACTGCACTTATCGGGAGAACATTCATAAGGAAGCTTATTCCACGGAACAGATGTTCTTGAAACGAAGCTATTCTCGTGGAACTAGCGGCAAGTCCCTGGTATATCTGAAGTATTGAGATACTTTGATTGCTGTCCAAGTTTTAAATGAAAATTCCCGGACAGGAATGACTGGGGAATGTAGTTTCTCTGAACATGGAAATAACGGTAGAAAAATGCCAGACGAGCAACATTACAACCATTAGACAGTGGTTGGAATATGGAAAAAAGCCGTCATCGCCCTCTAGCCAACACATTCGCTTCTTTACTCTCTCAAATGTTGTCAATAATAATCTTTTAATTAGAAATGGCCGTTTATGAGATGTAAGTTCAAATCTTGTCGGAGGCTATTTGTCTTTCTAGTCCATGCGGCTTATTTAACGGTTGTAGATTGTAAAAACGATCTCAGCTTGCTATATAAAGCAACGAATATGAGATAAAAAGTAGACTGGTCAAGCATCAATATTACTGGCAATGCTCCACCTGAGAAAATCGGACAAATTAAGACTATTTCAAGCAATGGTAAGGAAATATCATTATCAGCAAAATTTGTGCCTTCAAGTGGAAGGGATCATTATTGCAGACCGAGGGACGAAACCAGAAAAAAATCACTGTTCATTGTCATGGTAAATTTTCTTCTTGGTTTTCAATGTATATTTGAATAGAACATATCATTCAAAGATGAAATACAGAATATGATCGGATCTCTGCTTTCGATTTTCCAATTTCTATTTCTGCTCATGGATTGTTCAACATCTTCAATGAATCGGATGAAACAAATCAAGAAATAGGTCCTGTTAGTCACTCAATAGAAACAGTCACGTAATCGACATCTTTTAACTGCATGTTGTGTCAGAGTGATCGATTAAAAAGATCGGAAAAATGGATGGTCTAAGAATAAGTTTCTTCTCTTGCATTCTGTTGGGTAGTGATCACTAAAAAGATGGAGTTTGAAAAAAAAAAAAACAAAACAAAACAGACAGACATAAACCAAGGGGTCAATTTAGCACAAACTGATATAGTTAATTGATCCCCAACTAAAAACAGATCTGGATGCGAAATTATGCACAGTTTTTCCGAGGTATTACAAATAAATTCCAGGCCCCTAGTTTCTTTGGTTTGGCCTGTACATAGCTGAGCAATAAGCCATCTGAACAAGATGGGCAGACAAGCCTAAGAACTTAATAAACCTATTTTATCAATTTCGATGTCCATTCGGTTGACAGTTTCTAACAACATAGTAGTACGAAAACATTTCTTTCTTTTTCCGATCAGAGTAAATAAAACTGATTTTCCTGATCTTAATCACAATTTGAATGGAATTCACAAATTCTAGCCGCCATCTTAGATTTATTCACTCCTAGCTGTGAAGACAACCGCAAGACGGTGCAGTGAAGAGCATCATTTGATTATCAAAGCTCTACTTGTTTACATTAATCGCTTTTCTCACGATTCAAATGGGAAAGTATTTTTCGTCTGGATCCAAAAATGACAGGATTTTATCTCCGAGGTTATATCATTGACTCGAGTTGAATAGATTTCCAACAACCAGTTCTAAGTCTTAAATTGATAAAACGCTTGAAGCCACTTGCAATTGACACTGTAACTTTTCAATGAATAGCGTAAGAATATTGAAGCCTCAAAGGCTTTTTGCCGACGACTTAAATCCTTCTTGTTTTGTTTGTTGTAAACCAGACGTTTATACTGATCCATTGTACGATTTCAGAATCTGATGGTTGTAAACAGAATCTTTGCAATGGTAGCCACACTTTTAAAGTTGGATTCCGGTGAAATCTTTTTCTTTCCTTGTTAGACCTGAATTTCCATACCTTGAACTATGCCGTTGTATGATCCATTCTCCCAATTGACATGTCCGTGTGTGCTGTCTCTTTGGTCGTCGTATTAATAACTCAAACATAAATGTGATCAATCGCCCGAAAAACCCTTTGAATGTGAATGACCCTTCTCCACATTATAGACAGTATAATGGAACTCTTCTATGAATGCGATAAGAAATATTCACTAAATGTTCGAAAGGGAGTTAATTTCAATCAAAGGTTATTTCCTTTGAAACTGACATTCTGTTTTCGCTGTGTGAATTTTAGAGTCAAACTTATATCAGTCAGCCATTTTTTTCTGGTTTGCAAGAAAAAACCTTATTTTCAGTCATTGATTTGCTTGTGTTCGACTATAACCTACAAAAAATATTATGCCTGCAAAGTGTGAGGCCCGGGCATTTTATGAAATGTTTAGTATTTTGAAAACAAACTAATATATAAGAAACTATCAACCAAAGTGGTCATCATAGGTTTCTTTAGTTTTGAAGCTGGTGTTACTGGCTGTCTGGCTCTGTGTGTGTGTTCATGTTTGTTTTTGTGCTTTTCATGATGATTCCTATTGATTGACTCGCTGGGTCTTTTTATTTATTTGTTGAATTGTCGATAGAATACAGGTGCGTTGTTAGGTTCTTCTGAGTGACGTTCAATAGTTCTCTCTTCCCTTTGCTCATTTTCTTATCACCATCAGCATCATCATCATCAACATCATCATCAGCAGGAAACCCAACAATAACAACATTATATATATATATATATATATATATATATATATATATATATATATATACTAATACTAGCTTAGCACCCATAAAAGTAAATGGTATTTCCTAGGATCAGAATATCCGTGCACTCGGCCAAGTATCAAAGTGTCTCTGTTTGGTCCTTGCGTAGGATCATAATTTAGTATCAAGGGCATATGACCAATACGTAGTATCTTAGCGCTCTGCCTAAGATCAAATGTCACTCCCCAGGACCACTGGCTAGGATCAGAGTGTAGTACATATACAAATTGATACACATTTCGTATTAAAAAAGTCGATTGATAAGTTTGTTCAATGCACCATGCCAACATATTTGCAATATGAGTAATGCCTCCAAGATGGAATCCCAAATAAAATATATTGATAGAAAAACAACCTTTTCTCCGACTCGTGAGTTGCATGCATTGTTTTGTTTCGTAGTTTCATCTAATTCGTCGTTCGTAACCACAACTTCCTGAGCTTCTCTACGAAACAATGAACGCTATGAAATATTTTGTTAGCTTGTTTTCCAGCCCGTCTCCATCATCAATCATCATAGACAAAAAAATCCCCAAATGGCGCGGTGCAAATACATTCTCAGTCTGAATTATCACGCCATTTCAGCAGCCACAATTTCGCTAATGATTTTGTGAGATCAATTTGGTGTGTAACGATGTCCAGAGGGTCGTCTGACATCCCAGTAACTTGGCCAGCCCATTGCGAATCCGGTTTACTAATGACCTTAAAGATATCTCTGACACCCGTTTCTCTTTCTGTGCTGTTAGAAATCGACAATTAAAACTGTCACCCAATCCGTCAACATCTGATTCTTCAGTTTTTACGTTAGTCTGTCTGACTGGCAGGCTATGTATGTATATATACGCGTTCATCCTGCATCTATGGAGCCAGAGGACTAAAAATTAAAATATTTACCCTTCATTATCGTTTTTCGCTCAGACCGAATTCGAATCGATTAACAATGTTAATAAGAGAGGAAGAGTAAAGAGGGTCGGAAGAATAAGGAGGAATATATTTTTCTTCTTTACGTTACACTAAAAAAAAAAATCTCTTCTTTTTAAATTGATTCTCGAAATGAAAAAAAAGAGTATAAAAAAGAAAGAAAATAAGAAAACAGAGAAAGGAAGGAAGAAAAAAAAACGAAAAAAAGCAATACATTTTTTATAATTGGATCATACTGTCATGTTGAAAGAAACAATTAGAAAAGCTATAGACCGTGAATAAGCAAAACAAGGATTTGGAGTAGAGACAGTTTTTTGGGCCTTTGCGTTTTCGGTGGTGGTTTAGTTGAATGGTGAGACCAACGCTACGTTTAAATGGATACCCTATCGGTCACGGGTTCGATTCCCTTCATTGTTTATTCTATTTACGTTGTCTAGGCCAAGTGCTACATTCCCTATGTAATATTGGGGGATAATATATATATATATATATATATATATATATATATATATATATATATATATATATATATATATATAACTTATTAATTCCCCAGTGAATTATATTGCATTTAGGACGATATTTTCCCTTTAATTTGGATGCAATGGTTATTTATTTTTGTTCGGGTCGTTGTAACTAGAATTAATGAAATTAATCGATTGGAAACAAATGTTAACGATTGTAGCCAAATTCTAACTGTGATTTGTATGAACAAAGTTGCAGATTTTAAACATATTCCGTTCTTATTTGTTGTTCTCTAAATTATGACGTAAACTTATACTCCATCTTTTCTTTATCTTTGTGCAATTCAGGTTACAATCTAAACATTTGGAAACATAGATGATCAGTTGGAATTTTCTTCGGAACAATCGGATGATTTAAAATCGCCAACTGGATAACAAGTAAGTCAGTAATAGTTTTCTGATTTTGTAAGTACAGCAAAAGAGAGCATTTTCATGGAATGCATATTGCTGGAATAACTTGATGAACATTGGTTGCAAGAATTGATCGTCAACTATTGACCATTGCAATTTTTCAAAGCTAGTGTCACAGGGTGGCAAAGATCCAAGCTGTTAGATTTTGAAGGCTATTGAATCTGTGTCAAGTCAGCGAGAATTCATGCTTATGAGGAAAGATTCAAATAAAAAAAAACAAGACAACAACAAACTCTGGCAAATGTATAATACACACTTATGCATAATACACCTCTGATTATTAGTTATTAAGTCTTGAAGGAGGTATCTCTGGTGTATAATACGCTCTGACAAGTCAGAGTTTGTAGTAGCTGAATTCAAAATTTCAACTTTTACCCGATTTGTATTGATTGAAAATAAGATTTTTTATAGGTTACGTTATGTATTAAAACACTAATTTCACGTTGTATTTAAAACGAATGCACAGTCACACTCATAAAAGTTATAGCAAGGTAAGTGCAAAAATAAGTTTACACTAAGAGAAACAAAATTAAAACAATCCCACATGGCAGTCGTCTGGGGCTATTTCTTTACACGAGATGTGACATCAATTTTAGGTAATCGTTTTCTGATGCTCAAATCAAATTTCGTCACACAAAATTTACGACTGGTTCTCAGCTGTTATTTTTATCTTCAAAGGTAGCTAATTCTTCAATATATTTTGGGATACAAGGAAAGATGGAGTGGCTACTAGAAATGAGATATCTCTTTCGAGTGGTTCCTGTTTAATCTTCATCTAAGATAATGGTTCTCGAACATTTTACCCGGTGAACACTTGTTGCTCTAAAAATACGTGAAAATACCTAAAGATTTGTTTATGCTGATTATTGATAGTTGAAGTTTTAATATTGTTTACGTGATAATAGTAAAGATTTAAAAAATTGAAGGGTCACTTAATAATTACTATTTTTTAAGGAAATGACAAGAATCAAATTCCCTTTCTTTCAAGCCAATATGGCGATGATTAAAACGGCGTTTTACACAGGGATGTAAATTTCCTCATGAAAAGGTCGCCCTTATGGTACCAGCTCCAGATAACAAGAGATTTATTTTCACATCAACTATGATTAACAAAATGATTTGGACGTGAAAATTAACCCCACCCAAAATCAGAGAGTGGAATGAGCACATTTCGACCGATCTCTACGATAGCCTTACGTCTTAGAGTTCGGAAGAATACTTATCTATCAGTTGAAAACGGTCTTAGGCTACAACAACCGCGGGTTTGGTTCAATGAATGAATTAATATGAGGAAAAAAGCCCGGAAAATATACTTAATAAAAACAAGTAATCACAAGTTTTCAGAAACTACATTTGTTTCTTTTCTATTTTGTGTTCATAGATTTTGCGGACAACAAGTAGTCTGCGGACAATAATTTGAGAACTGCTGAATTAAGGAATTTTTTTCTATCTTAGCAGACACAGCCGAATCAAATCCTCAAGTCAAGATAGGGGAAAAATTTATCATTGTCATAAATAATATTCTCAAAATATTAGTCAGTCTGTTCCAATCACTATATTTAAAATAAATTAAAAACTAAAGCTTATTTGATTAAAAATGAAGATATCAACCTCCTCCTCCTCCTCCTCCTCCTCACCATCAGCGACATTTTAACATCCGTTGATGGACAGAAACCTTCCTCAAGATACAGCAAACTTCTTGGTCATGTGTGTCGCGGAGTCAATATTTTCTTACTTTGTCTGAATCGCCAAGCATCTTACTTTTTGCCAGTCACAATTTCTTATATGATCCCTGGGGATCATTGTTGTGGGTCATGATGTCCGACGTTTGTCAGACATTCTTTCTACATGACTTCCACATTTTGGTTTTATGATGTATTTTTCAGTGATTCTCTCCTGTGCATGTTGCAAAGTCCTTAGTTTGAGCGAAAAATCTGTAGATGACATTGTCTTTTTTGCCATGAAAAAAAGATATCAAAGGGATATCAATCTTCAAGAGAACGAGTGACAGTCCCTTGTTGCATTAAAATGAAGGATCAGAAACGAGAGCTTAATGTCGTTAGCCGACTATCGTTATGAGGCCAGTCTTCTCCCTTATTTCGCCAACCAGTAAATTTTATTTTCCAATGTGCCTGAGGACGATAGAATATTTCGCCGAATTATTATTTTTACATGATCAGTAAAATTCTAATTGAACATAGCAATGTTAATCTTTATCGGAAAAATATAAAGAATATATGAGTGACTGTGTGTAAGTCCTCATCTTACCATCCTTTGAAAAAATGCTTTTATGTTGGATAACACCATTTCAATCTTTTCTCTATCGTCAGTAAAATCCAGCGAGTTATCACACAAGAAATTGGTTTTATAGTTGCACAAAAATAAGAGCTCAAACAACGACCTGTTGTTCAGCAGACAGTCATTCGAGCCATTGCAGTGTATAGTAACTCGTACATTCTTATCAGTCAGCGAGGTACAAGGAGCTGGTGATCGGTATTTCAGCTTATCAGCGCATGACAAATATCAATCACGCATCTTTTAGATAGTTGAGAAAATGCCTACAAAGTTACTGAAAATGAAGTGTGATTTTTTTTACAAACAGAAAAACAAGAGCTCCCAGTCATTGCTTAATCGTGCTATATGTATACATACAAAAATCTAAAGCTTAGTATCAAACCTTTGAAATATGCATCAGAATCACGAAATATAGGCCTTTTAGCTATGGAAACAACGAAAATATCGCAAGCGAAAGTTCCTTTAACTAGATAGCAATTTTTTCAATTTTTAAAAAATAGCTCATTTGACACTCATAAAAAATCAACTGTTTAATGTTCAATAATGTTGGAACTTCATACAGGTGTTCTATTGCAAAAAGTTACCCAGTATCACCCAAAACGTCATCTATTAATTTATAGTTTAGATATTGAAGATGAAGAAAAACGTGTCGCACAGTGACCGCCTATGGTGCATGCACATTGCGTAGCACTGATTTGTCCCAAAGTGATCACAATAAGCGACTTATTTAGTAAAAACAAATTCATGAAGTGTGTTATGACTAAAGAGTCAAGTCATCCAAGACTCGTTGGACTTATGCCGAGTGAAAGACAAAACGTGTCTCAGGGCCAGACAATGAGTAATTTCGTCTCGAATTAACTGTCCTTTTCCAAAAATGCACTGATGTATGAAATGAACAAGCCACAAAGCCAAATCAATAATACACTTATAGATATAAATATCTATAATATTAGGTTAGGATGGTTGCGTGGGTGGTCATCTTCGGAGTAGGTATTTATACACCTCAACATGAGGGCAGAATATGACATAAGGTTAAGTTTTGAAGCAGGGGCCAACACACATACGTGTGGGTGAGAATAAGAATTACAATGTCCTTGCGAACTATTCTGCGAAGACATCGAGCTGACCCACGACCTTCCGCTGTGGATGCAATGAGAAATTGCTGCCCCGGAGCAACTGACCGCTCGGGACTTGGCAATATATATTTTTTTTTCTGGCCACAGAACGAATCTCAGGCCAAAGTAAGGAGTCGACGTGAAGATTTGATTTAGAATGCCAAATGGGATACTGCAGCTTCACATCTCACTTTCTCAATTGTCAAACGGGGCAGTGATATACTTTATACGATTTAACCAACATATATCTTTATATCAACCTACAACCTATCTTTCTATCGATCTATTCATCTATCTATCCAAGAACGGTTGATATCTATCTATTCGTCTATATCTCAGCTCCATCAATCTAAATTCTGACCCGTAAAATACCCAATTATACGCACCCAGTGGAACAATGTGAATTAATGTGAATTAGCATCTCTTGAATTCAAACTTTCCGGTCATGTGTGTGGCACATTTTTTGATAAAGGAAGACTAATGGAATCTCTATTCGCTTGAGAAAACAAACACCTGATCTGCACCATTAGGCTGTTTACCCTGGACGCGATGTCGCACATGAACTGACGTCACGACCAAATGCGCCCCGAATGAACTAATCACATCCAGCACTTCGGCCTTTGTCCCATCCCCTTTTAGGAAACAATTTATTGGTGGGGTCAACTGATTCTATTACTATGCATTCCTGTACTCCATCATCCCCTGCACAGTCACCCCGACTACCATCACCGACCCACCACCATCAACGCCATTCATAGACATTATTGATGACTATGATAATTCGAACATTTTTGGATGTTCGTTGTAGTAGTGAGAACCTCACCTTTGTCATCATCATCATCATCATCATCATCATCATCATCAGTAGCAGTAGTAGCAGCAACAGCAGCCTTTCAACTTTCCACAAGATTCACCGGATCTCTCTATCACACACGTAGCTCCGCCAAACCACCCGAGCTTGTCTTAATCGTCACGCTTATTTTCTATCAGTCACAGTTTCGTATATGATCTACGGGTCGTGATGTCAAGTGGTTGCCTGACATCTTGCAACATGACCCAGCGCCATCTGAGTTCTCTAATGGTAACTCTGAACCTTTTTCTGAATATACCGTGCTGTCTTGTGATCCCTCCATGTGATTTCGAGCATGATAATCGACTGTGCACGTTGCATGGTTCTTATTTCTTCAGTTTACATTCCATATTAAGCTCCATAGGAGGGAGGTCGCGTTGGTTGTAGAAGTTTCTTCCCAATCAACGAGCATTGAGGATGTTTATTCCAAAACTAAGACCTGAGAATTAGCTTTTCATCCTGATCGTTGAAAGGGCGTTGTTAGACGGACACCTTCCCTGGCGTCCGCCAGCATTCATTTTTTTCTTTTGAGCGCCTTGGTGCCGAAAAATTCTGAACTTGTCAAGACAATATTATGTTTTCGCCGGTCACAATTTTGATTTTAATTCTTAGGCATCCAACTTGTGAACTGTGTTGTCTAGGTACGCCTCCCGAGCTATTCGTATGTAACTACCTTTCTGCTATTGTCATTTTGAATACTGTTCATCATAATTTTCCATCATCATTATCATTCAAAATCCACGAATGGACAAAAGCCGTCTCTGTGATCTACCATTTTTTTGCGTCTGGGCGTCGAGCAGCTGTCTGATATCCTCGTAGCAAGACCTGTCCACGACCAGTTAAGCCTCCTAACAGCTTATAGATTATCCCTGGCACCTGTTAATTCTTTGGTTTATTGTTTTAGTTATCTTCCCATGTGATCTTTAGTTTGAGAACCAATTTCTTTGTTGACTTCTATGTTCCAACTCCGTAGGTAGATCACCTTTGCATTTGTTGTGGAACTTTCATTTTTTTCCAAGCAACTGGGGTCTTTTTCTTACGATGTGTATTCAATTAGACACACAACTGCATACTTTGGTGGATACGTAATTGATTTCAAAATGAGAAGACGCCTTCCATTAAACTGGAAATGATTTAATACTTCTCGAGTCCTAATAACGATAGGATTAGGCACCAGAAAAATCTTAGAAGACATCAATAAATTTGAATACCATGGTTTTATAAGTTGCCTAGTCATATCAAAATTTGCAATAGTGTACAAAGTTTTCAGAAATTATTGGGATAAGTTTGAGAATCGTGGAAATGGGTTTTTAAACATATTTTTGGAATGTTTCGGATGAGATTTTTGAGTCTGATCTGTGAATCGTGTCTAATTGTAGATGTTTGTATACATATACATCAGAATATGTTTTATTAATTTTGCAATCGTCTTGGAATTGATTTGTAATTATTGTGTGAAGTTGTAGACATCCCAAGGCATAATACATTGAATAAATAACTCGCCGTCGCAATCAATAATTGAACAACCGTTGCGTCAAAATTTGAAAAGATGTGGAAGATTTCCACTGAAGAATAGATATGATCAGAAAGAATTCTATTATTGACATCACTGGCGTTTTCCGAAGGACGGCATCTAGAATAAACAAAAAACAAAATAGACTAAAAAGTTACCAGAATCTAGATGTTATTGATAAAAACATTGAAATAAGACATTTAAGAGGTCAAAAAAGTTTTTCCCCCCCTTAAACTCAATTTTTTTTTTGAAAGGGTCTCGTGGAATAGTGATGCCAATAAGTCTATCGACAAAATGATGTGGCTATGAATGCTAGAATACACAGACACATTAACAAACTCACAAACATACGCACATAGGAGAAAGGGTGACTGCAGTTGTTTAATACTGCAAGAATATTCGACACTCGCTGGATATTGCTACACAATATTTGGACGCCAAAACGAAATATTGACAGATCACAGAGAAGAACTTTGTCCAACAATAAGATATTTGAAATGAATAATAATAATAAAAATGATAATAATAATAATAATGATAATGATAATAATTATTGGAAGAAGAAGCAAAAGACAGTTGAGAGAAGGTTACGAAAAACAGTTTTTAAACTGACGATGACGTAAAAGTAATTACGGCTAAACCACTCCGGATTCTCTGGTTCTCGCCAGCAACAGCAAGGCTGTTCGGTGCCAAGATGGGTAATCCCTGGGACAGTTCTTCTCAACATTTTTCAATTGATCTGCTACCCCCCATAATCAAAATTTTCAGCATCATTCTGCTTCCTCCCCAGTATCAAAGATTCTCGCTAGCTAGATGAAAGGAAATAATTTAAGAAATCCATGATCTATATGGCAACAGGAATATCCAATTTTCATACTACCCTCTCAATCCTGCTCAACTGTTATCGATGTGCTCCATTCAGTCAATTCCATTATTAAAAATAGGTGTGGCAGGGACATGACTCATTTTTACACTCTGTGAAATTGAATAAAATCCGTACCCTTAGTATACTGAGATCCACCCCAAGGTAATGAAGGGCGTTAATGTTCATATGGCTGGGCGGATCAGCGGTCTGCGTTGATCACGTCTCTGACAGACAGCCTTAATGAATGTATTGCAATTATAATCGATACATTCGGTTTTCATTGATCTTTTTGCTGTGCATTTCACATGATTATCGATCTGTGATGTCTCGGGTGAAAAATGCAGTGAAAGTGATGAATATTTGATAAGTAGAATAAATGTTTCGAAATTTTCTCGAAAGAAAGCCCTGCGAAATTTGGGCACCATAGTTTGAAGGAGGTGCCTGCAATGAAACTTGAGAAGCCGTTTTCGTCATGCGATGCAGAATTTTAAATCCCAACCCTAGCAGAGTATAGTCTCAGAGTTTTACCCATTTATTTCCCGCTTACAATAGGAAGATGTTCATGTTATACAATGCAGTCCAGTACTAACCAACTCGATGACGTTTTATAGAATCATTCTAGGCCCATGAACCATCAGGCACGTTACAAGAACACACACACACACACACACGCACACACACATATATATATATATATATATATATATATATATATATATATATATATTTGAAACAGTAATCAGTAACACCGTAGCTTAACAGATAGTGCACCCGACCAACCAGCCAAGTTTCTCTATGGATTCTTTTCTCTCTGTTCATCAATGTGCTGGGCGCTTCTGGTCACATTTTTTTCGAACAACATCGAAGATTCGCTTGCATGAGTAAACCCTAAGCAACATCTGGAAACTAATGCTTTTGGGGGTCTTTATTTTGGTCCAACAATGCCTAAATCTTGTGCTGGTATTTCTCCAGGTAATTCCAGGTAAAAAGATCTATTTTCTTTCGATGATTTTAGATGAAAGATAAAAAAGATGTTTTTAAATAATCAGTTCTGGTACACGTGCTAGCTACGCTAATTCATTTATGGGAGTTGGGGCTATCTATCTATTTTTCTTATTATCATAATGGTGTTCATTATTATTCCCGTCTGTTTCAACCGTAAACTCCTAGACTGCTTTTTGAAACAAGATTAAATCTGTTGGCCGGCAAAACATAATTGGTCGGCCACCAATTAAAAGATCTGCAAAGAAGGACCAAATCGTTTCCTTTTTGTTAATTTGTCCACTGAATCTAGCCAGTCGTTGACTTGGTGTTCAGCCAAGGCCAAATTAGTTTTATATCAAACAAACGATTAAAATAGCCAACATTGTAGCACGTTGAAGAGCCACCTACTTTCGTTTGCCAAATACACTTAACGTAAAGGACATCGTTAACGAAGCCGGAAATATCTTGAACAAATCATACTTGGAAACTCAACACGTGATGTTGCCAGACATTCGTCCACACTTTCATTATTTCCAAGGGTATAAGACAACCGTCGCTTTATTTGACCTAAGCTGAGAGAGGACAGCGGTGGGCGTGCAATCAAATGTAGACTTGGAGTGTTTAGCTGTCTTTACCATACATCTCTCTCTTTTTGTCTCTGTCTCTATCTCTCTTCTGTATGTCTCTCTCCCCCCCCCCACACATATACATATGCATACCTACACACACACACACACACACACACACACACACACATATATATATATATACATATATATATATATATATATATATATATATATATATATATATATATATATATATATGGGAAACTGTGGATCAGAATCCAATTGCAGGAAGAAGCTAATTCTATATTATATTTGGGTACAATGAAAAGATCAACTTGGCACTGAATAGCGGTTACTGGGCACTTTTATTTTTCGGATCCACCTTGTCTCAAGTCCTAGTATACCGGGGTACGGTGAATCACCTCAAAGGGTACTTTGGATCAACAAAAGCGTGAATGATTTAAGGAGGTCAGTGGTCGAATCCAACCACACATTCTATGCAAGTATCATTGAATTGTGATCTAAATTGTGAAAACAAAAATCCCAAGCAGTCATAGACAAAAGTTAGGCTCACTGAAGGAACTAAAAAGTACTCGGAGAGTGCACATCTCTTTCAATGATATCGTATCGACGATTAATGGAGCATTGATTAAGTTTTAAAGACGTCTTCCGCGGCTAGTTGTCCACATTCCAACAACTATCCTTTGAAATTCATTGACATGTGGAGTAGACAGACATGAAATTTTTGGATGTATTATGGACATATAACTACGACGTAGACAGTAATATTGCATGAATCAATGTTGAGATTTTCTCACGTCCATTCGGGCCTATTGTAACGAATTTCATATGAACTCATTGAAGACTTATATAGATATCTTGAGCGTAAACGTGAATGTAAAGAAAAATGGGAATATATATCTGAATCGAGACAAAATTCATGGATCTGCCTCATACTTCAACCATCTCTTCCTTTCTCTGAGGCCCATCGAATCCATTGAGTAATCTCAGAAATCATATTGACAGAAGTAATCCAGTGTGGCTCACACATACCGTTGACAATGATAACCTTTGATCTCGTGATTGCAGTTTGGACGATAAATAATTCTAATGCAATTTCAATTTCACTTCATACAGCAGGAATGAAATATATATATATATATATATATATATATATATATATATATATATATATGTGTGTGTGTGTGTGTGTGTGTGTATGTGTGTGTGATTTTGAGTGTATTAAAGTAAATGTTGAGAGTATTTATATGACTGTGCTTGCATTCTAGTAAATAAAGTTATATATATATATATATATAGTAAATTGTGTTATATCATATGAAACTTTTATTTGAAATGATCTCCCGTTAGTACACGGTTAATGTATCACTTGGCCAAGACAACACTAATAGAAAAAATGATATGAAAAAATGGAACTGCTGCATCCATTTCTTATATCATAAATGTTGCATTGAAAGAAATAAATAGGCCATGAATAAACAAAACGAGAATTTAGAGTTGAAAAAGTTCTATAGACCTTTTACATTACCAGCAGCTGTCTAGCTCAATGGTTGGAGCAACCCTATCGGTCGCAGGTTTGTTTCCTGTAGCAACCACATTTTCTCTTATTGTTTTTTCTATTCCTGTTGTTCAGTCCAAGTGATACATTAACGATGAGATAACAAGAAGTTATTTCAAATAAGTGCTCAAGTATGAGACGATATATGGATTCACAAAAGACAAAAAAATCGATATTTACTAGCAGAAATCCTTAAAAAAAACCAAAAACAAATCTCTGTGCGTGTGCGTGTGTGTACGTTTGCGCTTCCAGACTGTTCAGATAGAAAAAAAGTATTGAAAAGAGTTGGCATTTTCCATGCAGTATTGGTATGGCATTCAATTTTTTCCAAGTAAAATAACATATTATTTAAGAATGAAAAATAAATGATTTTCACCACCAAACAAATCAGATTTATTCACTCTACTTAATGAATTGCTATGTCAATTTATCGTACAGTATGAAAGCCTATTCTTTTCAAATCCAACAGTGCAGAGAGTTATGTTAAAATCGCGTTAAATGAGGTTAGGAATCGGAAATGAATCTCCACCAGGGTGTGAGAAAGGTATTTTGTTCCTTGCAGCGCAGAACTCTGACCAAATGTCCGTCCAAAATACTTATGCTAAAATTGGTTAATGGTATAAATTTTGCGCATTGTTTTTAACCGTAAATCAACCAATAAGCAAAAAAGATATCGATTTACAGTAGCTCTCTGCAGTTGCAATACCGTAGTCAATTAGGCCTTACCAAGGCTTAGTATTACCCAGCGGAGTGGCCAAGGGTTTGTCCCCTGGCCTCAAAAAATTACCTTGTCGAGTCTCGAGAGATCAGTAACCCCTGGGGCAGAACTGTCATCATCATCATCATCATCATCATCATCATCATCGCCTTCAGTCTTTTAAAGTCCGTTTTTGGACATAGACCTTTGTCAGGCCTCGCCAGACCTCTCTATCATGGGCGTCGCCGAGCTAATGCTTTCTTGACTCGTCTAGTTCGTCTATCCATTTTGTATTCTGCTGATCTCGGTTACGCATTTGATCTCTTGATACCATGTTGTGAGTCAGGATGTCCACTGGTTGTCTGCCGTTCTTGCGACATAGCTGGCCCATTGCCGTTTGAGTTTTCAAATAGATTCTATGATGTCTCAGACTCTCCCTGAAATATTGTGTTGTCTTGTGACCCCTACATGTGAGGTTGAGCATTATTCTCTCTTATGCAAGTTACATGGTTCCCAGTTAGAGGGTCATTTTTTTGGCTAGGTTCCATGTTTCAGTTCCATAGGTGACTATCGGGAGGATGCATTGGTTATACACCCTTATTTTCAGGACTAATGGGACTTTCTTGCTTTTAAAGGTTTAGCTCGCTCTGCCAAAGGCCTGTCATTCAAAAATGATTCTTCTTTTGAGGATTTCATGGATATTTGTTGTCCTAGGTAGATGTAGTGGTTTATTCTATACAAAAATTAGAGGGTCGGGCTTGCCCCAATATCTTCTCAACACCAGATGGGAAATTTCTTGGACTTCCCGTATACGGGACCCCACATTACAACGACCCCGTGCCATATCTTGCTCACATGAGGGAGCAGGTACGAAATGCGACTTTTTGTATTCTATGTTCATTCATCCTTGAGATAGATCTTGGTTATCCCGTACCACTCATTATTTTGATCCAACTTTGACTCCTTATGAGCAGGTGTGCCTCGTAGACGCATAACGGCTTAACCACGCCTTTTTACATTTAGGATTCTCGAGTAATGCATAGAATAGGCAAGTGCACAAAATTGAGGAGCAAAAGACCCGTCAGGTATGTGCATAAAGATCATCCTGTTGTTTTATTTCAAGTCGTAATTCCTTTTTCCTTTTTGAAAATACTCAAACGATTCAGGGTTGGTCTACTTTTATTGGTATATGCTGTGTTTCTGATCTCTTCACAAAATTCAATTTTTGTGCAACAGAGACAATATTGGTAAAAGTGAAAAATTACAAATGTATTTGTTTGATACATTGTAGTGTCGTTTTTGTATACCGTAGTGAATGATACATAAAAATGAAATGGAAATTGGGGGGAATGAAAAATAGGACCCTCATCAACTGAATGAAAATCTTTATAATAGTTCCAGGTCCCAACCACGTTAGCTGACAGCGTATAAGACCAAAGAATTGGGATATGACGTTCTGCAGCGTGCTTCATATCAACCAGAAAGTATTTTATTCCTATAGAATATCTATTCAGCAATAACATATTCAATAATAGAGAAGCTATAATTCGTGCTTTACAAAATTAAACAATGAAGAAGTGATGGCTTATTATCGCTAGAAGATTGTTTGAAAATATTTCCGCTTCTAACGTGTCATTGGATATTTATCTTTTTCGTTGTTTATATCGACCTTTATGTTACTCTTAAAAAATGACTTATCATATGGAACATCGGAATATTTCCGGCCACGGAAGTCTTTAAAAATTGAACACATCAATTTAGAGTAAAGAAATGATATTATCAAAATATGAGTGTGTAAAATAATTGATCGAACGCAAATATTACCTTAGTCGAACAAATAAGGGTCTTTGATGAATTTGGTTATTTCATGTTTTTTTCTGTGCAAGAATTCAAACAAAAAATTTTCAAAACCGACCAATAATCAACAGAGATAAAATATGAAGTAAACAATGACCGATTTTCTTTTAGATACTCGTGAAACAAGTCTTGTTAGTCACTTGATAGAAAATGTCACGTAGCCTTTTGGAAGCATGCTCTGTTGGGGGTGATCAGTTGAAAAGAATGGAAAAGGGTTTATCAATGAATAAATTTTTTTCCAGCTTTTCTTTGGGCAGTTATAACAGAAAATAAATCAGAATTTCCAAAAGATATGCAGACATAAAACTGAAGCATCAATTGAACCTCTCAGTGAGAAACCTTTTTTGGGGTAAAGGGTTAGAGGAAAAAAAAACATTCTTTTTTTACATAATGCATTTAGTGCAGCCTATACGGCCTGATTCATAACCAGCCAGCTGAACCAACTTGAAAACTGGAGAAACTTTTTTTGAGAATTTAGGTCAATGCTTCCTATTAGATGTTGCTTTGAATGGAAGTCTAAAAAACTTTAATACCTAAAAATACTGATGGGGGTTCCCCAAAGCGAGCCACCAGAATGCTTAACTGAATGGACTCTTAAAAAACCAAGACAATCCTTGGTTGTCCTGCTTATTATGAAAAAAATGTCTAAGTTATTAAGCATGGAAGTTAAAAAAATATTCACATCGATTCAAACTCCAGAAATATTGGTGTGATTAGTCACTCAATAGATACCGTTATATGGCCAAGGTCTTTTGGCAGCAAGTAGTGTTGGGGAAGATAAATTAAAAAATAGGGAAAACGGTTATTCAATGAATGAGTTACTTTTGGCACCTTTTGTTATGAAGTGATTACTGAAAAATAGTCTGAATAGACAAAATCAACAAGAAGCTTAAATGCTGCCAGACAAAAATTAAGGGACCAATTTAGCAAAAACTCACACATGGCCCCCCCACTAAGAACATATTTTAGGTGAGAATTCAATAAAAAATGCGTCTAAATGTTTAAAATTCCCTGTCGTCTGTTGCAGCCTATATTTACAAGACATACATACGTCCTTAGATTGCCAGGCAGACTCACTGAAAAACTGAAGAAACCCATGTTTACAGTTTTGGTTGACGGCGTCTAATAACGGCAGCAAAGACTAAATGTGTGAAGTAATTATTCGAGAACAAATATTAATTTACTCGATCAAACAAGGTGCACGAATGAATCAGATTATTAATTTTTTTGTCATAATCTGAAATTTTTATGAGTGATCAGGACCGTAATATAGCAGTGCAAACAGCACAGGTACACTTATCTCCAAGATTTTAAGGATATGAAAAACAAACAAAAACAAAAAAACGTATCCGAAAGATATTTAAAAGAAAAATTTTCACTTCTTTTAGTGTTTCAAATGTTGTTAGAAATAGAGACAGATTATATGATCGATCATAGAATTTACGTTAAATCAAACATCATTTCGTATAAATTTATATTTTATTAGAATTAGTCAACCAAAACTATCTGGGTTTTCCAGTGGGTTTGTTCGACTGGCTGGCTAACTTGCTCTGTGTGTATAATGCATATAGGTAGTACTAACAGAGCAAGGGTTGACAATTTAAACACTTTCTAGCCATTAAGTCATTATTTACAAAGTAAGTTTGAATTAAATTGATCCCTTTTTTGCGTTCAATAGCAACCATGCGTCTCTTAGATTTCTAGTAATTACTGCCCGTAGAAAATACCAGAGAAGTTACTTATTCATAAATCCTTTTATTTATATTTTTTTAATTGATCACCCTAACATGGTAGGCTGTCAATATACATTGGTCATGCAACTGTTTTTACTGGTGACTAAACAGACCTGCTTTTATTCGGGTTTGTTCTGTAAGTACAACACTAAATCGAACATTCTCCCGAGTAATGTTAGGCACCAGGCCCCATAATTGATAAGTTAGGCCCTGGGACGAAGTATTCAAACGGCAGGGATTGAATTTTCGATTTTTCTGTTTTTATTTAATGATATTAGGCCATTTGTTTTGTTGTGGTTTTGATACCGTACACAAAAATCACACAGACACACAGACACACACAGACACACACAGACACACACACATATATATATATATATATATATATATATATATATATATATATATATATATATATATACATATATATATAAAATAATGTTTGTGATACTTTTCGGTGAGTGCACAGATACTGCACTCAGATCCTAACCCTAACCCTAAGCCCAAACCTTTACCTGGGTTTAATTCCACGCCGAGCGCAGTGTTACTGCACGTTGGTTCTACATTCTCTTTTATGGTGGTCGGTATTAGACATGAAATTGATTATGATTTCAACAAGCATAGAATTTTTGTAGCACATCTTTAGAAACAGTCAACTGAAACTGTCAGCATAGATTTATAAATGTTCAAGCTGGTCTATCTGTCTATCCAGCTGGCGATGTATATATATATATATGTCACGCATACAGACCACCCCGATGGAGCTAAACGGCTGAACATTTCAACGTTTACTCCGTATTACGCTTAGAAAAACATTATTTCGCAAATTTCCTCTCCAAAATACGTTTTTGTTGAGGGGTTGATTTACAATGTAAGCTTATGCTAAACCGGTCCCTATTTTGTGTTTCTCTGCGTTCAACCTTGACTTTCTGGAACTTCAGATTTTTTAGTCTTAGTAAAGGAGAGAGAAATAACTTATTCATTGATTACCTTTTTTTTTCAAAATTTAAGCAGAACACGCCTAACACGACAAGCTGCCAATGACGTTGGTCACATGATGTTTCCTTTTGTGTGACTAACCTGACCTGTCTACCTTTTTGTTGGAAATAAAATCTTGTTTTTCTCCTAAAAAAAACAAATTCCTCTATGTTGATTGTTATGTTGGAGTCGGATTTTGAAGTATTGTTTCTTGAATAAATATTGTTTTCATACATTTCAACTTGGGGAGAAGAAAGGTACGTAACAGATATAAGTTAGTTAAAATATCATGAAGAAAAAATCTTAATAGACCAAGAACAGGAAAAGAATTGTAAAAGAACTTGAATTCCAAGAAAAATTATGAATCCCCACCTCTGATATATGTTGGTATTTCATATCTCGTGAATCAAACAGTGCTAGCGGTAAATTCAGGTTTCCTTGCTGACAATACTACCAGTATCGTTTGAATCATACATTTATGATTTAAAAAAAAAGGAAACATGGGCATAAACTACTGGACCAAATTATCAGTAACTTTCATTGTAAACTGAACCCTCTAATGAAAACCTATTTTGGAGGGGTTTTCAGAAATAAAATTCCCAACTCATTAAGGGGAGTGTGTGTGCAAAATTTCAAGTTTCTTCTATGAACGGGTAGGATTGGGCGAAGTCCTGATAAACAGGTAGGACTGAGTGAAGTCTGAATCGATTGACAGATAGAAAGATAGATTGATAGATTGATAGATACAGATGTCAGAACATATGAATAACATAAACCCAGAAGCAGTGATTTAACAGGTCTGTTGTGGGAAGGTGTAATTAGTATGAGACGGATTTTGGAGAAGATGCCAAAAATAATCCACAAATATGAAAAAAGCAAACGTTAAGATTTTGCAGATATTAGAAACAGTCGACTGAGACTGTCACCAAAACAATCAACATAGGCTCCTTCAGTTTTTTAATAGGTCCTGCTGGTTGGCTATGTATGTATGTATGTATGTATGTATGTATGTATGTATGTATCACGCGTAAACCACATCAATAGGTAAAGGAATAAATGTTTACATTTCCTGCCCTCGAGCTATATTGGTAGGTGATACATATATAACAAATCAGTCAGCCAGCCATCAGGACCAACTCAAAAACTGAAGAAACCGACGTTTTGGGATTTTTAGTTGGGGCCCAATGAAAGTTCATGCTAAGTTGGTCCCTAGTTTGCGCCCGGTAGCGCTCCCGTTTATTTTTGAAAAATCAGACATTTTTAGTGATCTCTGCCAAACAAAACGCGGCAAAAGTAACTTATTCATCGATCACCCTTCTTTCAAATTTTCAATTTATCACCCTTAACATGGCTTGCTTCCAAAAGACGTTGATCACGTGACAGTTTACAATCCATCGATTAACCTATTCATTATAACTTCTTGTAAGGTAGGCAAGGGTATGACCCTTCTATGGTTGCAACACCCACAAATGTTCTTTCTTTCAGGCCAAAAGGAAGAAAAGCCCTGAGTTGCAATCATGATTTGAGACATTGAAAGGAGCCCTCAAGACATTGTATCCACCAGTAGATTTTATCTGCTAGACCATTAGTGAGTTGTGGTCATGAGTTCAATCCTTGAATGAAAGTTCTTTTGATAAAGGCATGAATCCAATGTTTCATAGACAGATACATCGACATAATATCTCGCTGCTGCATTTCACAATGGTTGATTGAGAAGTGAAAATATAGTTGAGTATTTGGATAAAGCAATAAAAGAGAGGGGAAGAGAGAAGTGCGAGAGAGAACAAAGAGAGAAAATGATGGTTGGAAGAGAGAGAGAGAGAGAGACAGAGAGAGAGAGAGAGAGAGAGAGAGAGAGAGAAAGAGTAATGTGACCATGATTTGAACCATTGCACGTAAACCTTTTGTACAGACCATCAATCAAAATTGTTATAAAGACCCGTGGGTGATCTGCAAGAGGATATATCCACCAATCAACTATGTCAGGCTGGAAAAAGCTCTTCCCCTTCCGATACAATAACACATTTGTTTTTATTTACTTACTATCTCCACAAAACACTTCCGTATTTCCGCCTGCCATAAGTGTTTTTGCCTTAATGTATTTCCATCTAATAGCTTAAAATAGAGCCCTCTTCCGCAAACAACCATACAAAGATAAACATTATTGAACAAATATAGGATACTGTTCAACAGGGAGTAAGTTGATCCTTTTATATAAACATATACGTATATGCATATAAATATATACGAGGAAGGTTTCTTTTTTGCCATATAAATATACATGAAGACATTTTTGTAGGAACTTATTTTGTACAGATTCATTTTACTCGGCACCGATTTAGCTCGATCGCAAATTGAGCGGTCCCATATCGTGTAAATAAATATAAAATTACTGTTGTAGGACGTCCACCAGGAATCAGCAAATACATTTCACTGCTCCTACCAACTGTGCGAACGACACACTGGTATGAAAGAGAAGCACATTCATATCACTCA
>OY735233.1:27580708-27603208 GCA_963457665.1 Thysanoteuthis rhombus | reverse complement strand
AATAATGCCAAATGACAAGCTAAATAAATTGAGCATTGGACCCTTATGATGCTCTGTAGAGGTCATATGCTAAAATACAGCAATCATCTCTCATGAAAGACATGATACAAGGAATCAGATTACATTTTCAAAATCAGCATCGAAAACTACACAAAAATACACCACAGCTCTTGTTTAATAAAAGTTTTGTTGTTTGATAGTAGAATTATATTAAATATTTCTAAGCTACGAAGAGATGATTAAAAATCAAGTCACGTAAGACGAACTAACTACGCAGTAAGCTTGGGTAAAATACAAAATCAAACAAAAATGAGCCACTTCCGTTGTGGATGGAGATAAACCAAAACTGGAGGAAGACTAAAAAGATATAGACGGGGGATCATACAATGAACACAAAACCGCACATTCCCGAACAATGAAGGTTGGGTCTGACAAAAGAAAAAATCACTACAGGCTCAAAACTTTTGGAACAAAATATGGCAATACCAAAAGGAACAGAACAAAGCAACAGAATTATAATTGAAAAAAAACCTTCTACGCCAGAGATTCTAGACGTGTTGAGCATGGCTCCCAGGAGAGTAATCTGAACGTGTTGTAGGGAGGAAAGTAATTTTAAAGCTTGGTTCAAAGAGAGGAATGCATCCAGCAGCTTAGAACTGATTCATTCCTAATTATACTGTTGATACAATCGTAAATACTGCCCTACAGTATAATATCTAATTAAATCATTTTTCAGGGAGACATTAATTTTCTGAGCTGTCGAGATGGAGCTTGGAGCCAGATTGTTTGTAAAAGATAATCTCACACAAACACTTCGGGTAATAATCATCTGAAAAGCAGCAAAAGTAAATGGAATCTATGGATTTCTAATCAAGAAATTCACAATATTTCACAAATGAGATGCCTAACAACATGAAAAGACAAAACTTCAATTATGGATAAACAGGCTAGAACGAGCCCCTTCTGGACGGTCACTGAAGAAGAAATATTAGTGAAGATTTATAGACCAATCACATGCCTACACCAGAGGAGGGAAATTTTGTCTGAGTAAATTCCAAAGGAAATCAACCATTCAATTGAAAATGGATGACTACCAGATGATGAAGGGAAAAGATGTCGAAGTAGCGTCAAATGATCAAATAACCCATTTTACATAGTACATGGGACAGTATAGGGGACCTTAAGAGGTAAGGGTTGTATCCATAATTATTAGTGCACGTAGAAATGTTCTAAAAATACGTATATGTAGATTGGATTAATTAAAGATTCGAGGAACGATATTGTTACACCGATGATATATGAAAGGAGCTTGACTCACAGAAACATGCTGCACTAGTTGTGTACAAAGGAAGACTCGCGATAAGAGGCAGGATTGAACTGTCACGTAGCAAATCAATTGGGATCATTTAGCAGCAATCCTTACAGCCATTATAACCAGCAATTTTTGGTCCACTGACAAAGGTAAAGGCTATGTAAAGCGTCCTGTCTTTTAAGAGACAACTGCCATTGAAATATGGCGACCGTTGACAAAGTTTCTGGCTACTGTAGGTTGTATCTGGCTGAAACGTTTTCATGATCACCCCCTTGGCAGGATGCAAGTTCACCAAAAGGGTACCTCAATCTTAATCAGTTTAGCGTGTACTCAGTTATCTGCTTAGTGAATAGGGAAATTTACCCTCACTCATACTGGAAATACGAACCCAGGAACTTCCTTTTGTGAGGCAGAAGTGCTAACCATCACACTATCAGAGCGAACTCCACTGACACATGCCTTTCTCTAATTGTCTGATGATAGCTAATTCAACCATATCCACGATTTTTTGGTGCGCTATTTTTGAGATTGCAGTTGCATTATCCTAGACTGGTTGCTTCCCAAGGTAGACTGTCCTGCTGATCTACCAATAGCTAAGGGAGAAGAGGTGTTTCCAAGCCTTTGAAAAGGGCATTAGTGCAATTGTTAGGTTTTGAACTTAGTTTGCCCATCCCCTTGTCCACTCTGTTAACCGTCTCACCACTAACACAAACATTTTCCCATTTTCTGTAAATAAATGTTATTAGTATTTGCGTTATGGTATCGGTATTGAAATTATCGAATAGGACTCACTAAAGCAGAAGGAACATTAAAGAGAGGAATATCTCAGAAGAAAAAGAAAGATAATTGAAATAAGTCTGGTTCGTCACTCCATAGAAACCGGCACGTGACCAACGTCTTTTGGCAGCATGTCGTGTTGGGGACAACCAATTAGAAAATTCTAAAAACTTATGGACCAATTCAACATAAACGTACATTGCAAAGTTTACCCACCCACTACAGATCTATTTTGGATATAATTTTTCAAAAGACACTGCCTGTACTTTTTAAAAATAGCGAGGAGTAAATGCCTAGATTTTTAGCCCCCTTAGATCCACCAATGCAACCAGTGCACATGATACATACATACATACATACATACATACATAGCCAGCTAGATCTCGGCACCACATTTAAGAAACCTATGTTGACGGTTTCTAGTGACAGTTTTGGTTGATGTTTTCTAATATCTCTGGTGAAAAAGGAAGTTATTTGAAATAAAAGTAAGAAATATGAATTTAAGAAAAGGGGATCAACACACGGGCAGTTATGAATAGCGACGTATAAGAGCGTCCTGTTGATTGAACAAAAGGAGATCTAAATCGATGGATTGTCGGACCAGGAAGTTAATCACCATTCACGAGGCCCTGTACCCCAGGGATGACACTGAAAAAATTGAGGGCCGTGGAAGAAGACTCGTCTGCATTGAGGACAGTGTCCGAATGGCCAAAAATGGAAATTGCAAAATTCCCTCAATAGGGCAGGGGAAAATATCATGAGAACCTCTTGGGACCGAGCAACAAGTGTTAAAAGGTCAAAGATGCCCGGAAAGAATGAGAAACGAAACAAGAAGAGAAAATGCGAGAAGATAAAACCCCTCGGAGAATTGTAAACATTGATACAAACTATTACTGACAAAGAATCACGGACATCTAATCTATTTATTTCACAAACTGCTGAAAAGTAAATAGGCCTGAGTTTAGTTGCAATAGAAAGCAACAAAAACTGAAGCAATGTCAAATAGTAGCAATTTTTAAAATATAAAGAATTATTGACATATTTAAACAAAGGTGACACAACAAATCACATCATAAGTAAATTCATCGTGTAGGTTCCAAAAGGACACGAAAGCACACATGACAGAGTTGCGACAGTGATACACTGGGAACCGTGCAAACCAGTGCATTTAGGCCGTGTCAAAAACAATTACCAATTCGAAGAAGAAAGTCCAGACCGAAATGGCGATAATAATGACAAAATACGATACTAATGTCGGAGATAGCAGCAACAACAATCTACGATTATAAAAAGCAACCTGTGACTATATATATATATATATATATATATATATGTATGTATATATGTATGTATGTATGTATAGATATGAAAAAAAAGTTCACTAAGTCCAATGAGAAGAGAATGAATATTTGAAAAAGGGAAATCCGCAAATAAAATGAATATGAATATTATTTTTTTAATTTGCCATACACACGCTAATCAGCCGAGAGGAATTTTACAGAGACATAATTGTCCTGCAAAAAAGCAACCATATATTAACACATACATTATTAGTAGTATTATTAGTAGTAATACTATTATTATTATTATTATTATTATTATTATTATTATTATTATTATTATCATTATTATTGCTGTTGTTGTCGTTATTGCTATTATGATTATTGATATTGATAATATATATACACATAACACAATACAAATCAGGAATATAGTATGATGTAACAAGATATACTACTATATCCGATGTATGATGGGTTTATTTCATAAATTGGTCGATGTATCAAGAGTTAAACATTTATTCGATTAGAGTAAAGCTATGAATATAATGAAATAAAAGGTTTACTACACGAAGATGTTTATACTTCTTGTCTGTTTAGGCTTCTCGGGTGAATGATTTGGTTTGTTTTAGATTCCTATTCAGGACATTTGCAAGAAGATGTCAGTTTTATATATATATATATATATTACCAGCTGTTTCTGTCATAAATATAGTCACAAGTTTATATTATACATTTTTCAACATTTTTCATACTTAAAGTTAGCATTTTGTCATGTACAGTCTACATGCATAGTCCCAAACTTCAGGGATCACTCACAAAATCCTTTGAGTCCTCCACCCCTCTTCAGTCATTGTGTGGTTAAAAATGAGTAAAAAAGATTGATGTTCAACTTTATTTCTGTTTGGAAAAAGTCAAAACAACTGCTCATGTGCAAGTCAATGATGTTATCGATGATCAAGTTGAACCTTTTAATAAAACTATGTTTCAGGGAGAGAATTGAACATTCCAAAAGGACTCTGCTCTGGCTCGAAAGGAAAAAAAAGGGGCTCAGCAATGACACAGCTACAACATTTCAAAATGTATGAAGATCACTCATTTAGAAATCCAGATCTCAATCTTCTTGATTGCAAATTGTGGTCAGAGCTGGAAAAGGTTGCTCGTAGCAAAAGCAATCTCTGGTGAAAGCGATCACCAATTTTTCAATGGAAATCATTCATACTACAATCAATGAATGGCCTGATCGAATGAAGCTGTGTGTAGAGCATAAAGGAAAACATGTAGAATAACTTATTGATTTTAGTAATACTCAGAGCATAGTTCAATATATGGAATCATTCTCACTTGATTATTTACTTTTCTGTTAATCAACGAATACATTTGCAACAGCCTTTATGTCAGTTATATACACACACACACACACACACACACACACATATATATATATATATATGTATATATATATATATATGTATATATATATATATATATATATATATATATATATATATATAATTAGTAATTGTGTCACATACAGCTGTTTCTGTATTTCAACTCTTCAGGATGGTTATATACAATCCAGTATCCCTTCTAGTACTGCTAGTTATGGTCGAAACCTTCGTTTCAGACCAAGAGGTATATTTTCTACCTTTGCCCTACGCGGAACCGGACGCCCAGTGGGACCAAATTAAAGTTGATATGTTTACTTCCACATAATTCCCCATCCATCAGAGTATACCATTCCAGAATTTTCGATACAATTGGTATAGTCGCTGATAGTGAATGAGTGCTCTCAAGATAGGAGCGTTATTTATAATGATGATTAATATTATATATGTATATATATATATATATATATATATATATATATATATATATATATATATATATAGTACATGTGGTACGAATCAGGCTTGCAGTATAATATAATATAATAATATATCAATAATATAAAGCCACTTCTGATATGTAATGGATTTATTTCATAGAGTGCTCGATACATACAACATTTTTACAATTGAAGTTATATATATATATATATATATAAATATATATATACATATGTGTGTGTGTGTGTGTGTGTGTGTGTATAATAACAATAATAACTAGACATTAGAGGCATGATTATTCAGAACCTCTCGACTGTCTTTTTGTTTGGAAAACGGGAGATGAAGCGTCAGAAAATTTTGCTCTCGGCATTTATCTTTATTTCAGAAGGCCTAGTGGCAAATGACTGACTTTTGTCGAGGAGGAATCTTTTCAAGAAAAGAGGCTGCAAATGGAGATTTCATCAAAAGGGCCGACGAAATGAGGATGACATTTCGGAAATTGATTTGCTCCAAGAAACCTTCCAAAAGATGCAAATAATTAGAATTATCATTCTTGGAATAAGGAAAACCATTTTATTCTGACAAGGTTTCTTTAATATAGTCTGTAATCGGGAGCTGAATGAAGACAGAAACAAAGCGAATTATAATTCTACAAAAGACAGGGTGAATTCTGGCTATGTTTTCCAGATTGCCATGCATCTTTCAAAGTCAAACTTTCCGATGGACTTAGGCTTCTTCTTCTTCTTCTTAATAATAATAATAATAATAATAATAATAATAATAATAATAATAATAATAATAATAATGATGATATCATTAATAATAATAATAATGGCAGCAAGAAGGAAGAGAAGAGAAGAAGATCGTCTCCGTGATGGACAAAAACAATCCTTTTAGGAGGCTAGATACGGGGAGAGAGGAACCTTCTTTCCTTACAGGTTTGCCTTTCAAGGACAGCTCAACCCCTGAAAGTAAACTGAATGCTGAAGTTCGATACATAGTTACACAACAGGGGTTCCAGAGTGTAAACAAACAAATATGAAGAAAAAAAACCCAAAGAAATCGAGATAGTTTTGGATTAAATGGGCTTTTATCAATAAATCTATTTATAATTTTTTTCAGATTTACATTTACAAAAGTTATACTCATGTTTTGTCTACATAGGGATGAAGTCTGTATCTCCTTGATCTACCCCTAGAGGAAATCAATCACACAACCAATAAAAAGTTTTAAGAATTAATAGATTGACGACATCTTATTTGTATTAGATGAAAAACAGAATAGTACTCTTCTGTTTTTAAGGTTAATTCAGGTTAATTGTGCTTTGATGGAGCAAAGATGTTTTCATCTCCTGGCCCCACCCTTGGATCCGCTCCCGATGTTCCCTGTCTGTGGAATCTTGTTGCCTCTTTCCCACTGACAATAATTTTGACGAATGCGTGTGTGTGCACATCTAAACTCAGCGGCCATTGCACGTTTGTCGCTTTTAACTACTTTTAGACCGACCCGAAATTCCACTAAATCTTCCAGAAAGGAGCTGTGCACTTAAACATGGGTAGAGCTAAGTGGTCATTTGTTTATCTACATCTACATGCAATAAGATGCGACGCTAAATCTCTTTTTTTCTTTCGTCTCAATCTACATAAGTATCTCTGCCTGATACTAAACGCAACTATAATTCGATTCCTAAATGGGTATTTCAAAAACATGTCTGGATTGAAATGGAACACATCAGGCAATATTCTGATGCACCTTTTTTGCCCATGACATGAGAGGGCGGCAGATGTTCCCTCTCTAAACAAGAATGAATACTTTATGGAATAATGACAGTTTTCCATGTCAGAAACTTCCAGCAATGAAGCACTCTGCACCTTAAAGTACATACGAACCGTCGTGTCTTAAAAAAAAAAGAAGATTGCTAAACGATTCAATGTATAAGGTTGACCAGAGAGTTATGGTATTTTTTTTACTTTGACACTCGTCAACAAACGAAGCAATTTCAATGATACAAATAGAATATATGATACTATTCCAGCTTTCGTTGCTGAACGAGAGGTTCATCTTTCCTGATTTGAATTTAGAGTCACCTGACTAGAGAGTTTCAACCCACAGGCTGTTTCTATTTTCTGTGCTGCTAACTGCAAGGTTATCCCCACATCCCAGTACATTGTTGCTTTTGTAAAATTTTACAAGCATCTGATATTGAACACATTCAATTTTCAAAGAGTTCTTCGCACGATGGAACTCCTTGTCCTCTGCATCGTTAACATGACAGTTTGGCCGATTCTTTCCACAGCCTTCTCTGGGTGTAATATGTGAATGCTATAGTGGTAAATAAAGCATTTTTTCGAAAACAATTCTGTTTAAAGACCAGTACATTGGGATCGTACACCTGAAAAAGGCCACAGAATGGATCGACCGAGACACTTTATTTGCATGTTAAACACGGCATCTTCTGATGATCCAATTTTTTTGAAAATTTTCGGGTTCTGACGGCTTGACTTCCTCTACCTTGTGTTTTGATCCATCATAATCAACAACCTGGGTTTTATTTAAAAGAACAAGCCATCACCTTTAACACATTTAAACCAGTTTTGAGCTCTACAGTCAAATATAGTCTCATTTTTTTCGACTTCCTAAATGCTGCAAATAACTCCAGAGAATTAAAGGCTCAGTTGAATATATATTTTAGTATTTGTATCCATCTTCTACCGAAGGATCATATTCTCGTCCAAGCTCGTGCAATTGTTAGGTCTTACGATTTCATTGGCATTAATCTCAAAGACAAAAATTATTATAAGTCAACACAAATCAATCAATTTTATATGTACACGTATGTACTTTTTCTCTTTCCCCGATATCGAGCATTCTTCATCCATAGATAACTCAACCCTAAAAAAATGATAACACTGTATATATATATATATATATATATATATATATATATATATATATATATATATATATATTTGATACTATTTTATTTCAGAAAAAAAGTAATAAAAGGGCAGCGCAGTCAAATTTTAGAATTCGATTATTTTTAATAGATTAAGTGAGCTTTAAATGATATTAATACAATACAGAGCAATATCTATTTAAAATTAGGGGGAGAAATGAAACCAACACATTTTTCGTGGTTGATCAAGAGTCCCCATTTATTTTTCCTTGATTATATATACGTGTAAGTGTATGAACAGCATACAGTTTTCTCTGCACTGTCGCAAGATCTTTTAGAAAGATGGTTGGCAAACCATTGAAATGCACCAGAACTTACCATGTTGCACTTATTTTTCTTTCTACCATCCAATCGTCATTTCACCAACACTCACACACACACACACACACACACACACACACACACACACACACACATATATATTAATTAAGCATGTTATATCAGTTTTAAAACGTATTGTATGTATCTTGCGTTATTACACGGTGAATGTATCATTCGGCCTAGATAGCCTAAATAGAATGAACAAAAAATATTTGAATTTCTATTTGGCTTTTAATCTACCAGTGGCTGTTTAGCCCCTTGGGAAGAGCATTGCTACGTTGAAGCAGCTACCCTATCGGTTGCAGATTCGATTTCCGTCGCAGCCTCATTTTCTTTATCTCTTTACTCTATTTACGTTGTCCAGAGTGAGTAATATATTAACCGTGTAATGACAAGAGATCGTCTCAAATAAGTTTCTATATAATATAACGCAATCTTTAATCATTTTGTCAGGCCACATATATCCATTTCTAAATACACACACACGTATACACATATATATATCAAGTGAATGACTCTGCATTTGCAACTAATTTCTGTACGAATGGACTCATAATTATATTGCATTTATTTCATCATTACACTGCTGTGGTATTTACCTTTTGATAGATAACTATAGCCTAATTGTGATATCATTTCCTAATTATAGATATTTATGATCTAAACCTACTTACGTATAGTGTCAATTATCTCGGCAGATATCTGATCTTTATTCGTTATTGTTCTGTCACGACTACGACTGATAATAATTATAATGGGTTCTTCAATTTGACACGGCATATTGGGCAATAATTTTGTCTACATTCAAATGATCCATGGCAGAATCTACAATATTGACGTTTTGATGCGTCGTTTTGGGCGATCGGTCGGTCAGTCCTGAATAAGTTAAATATGAATTTTTTCAATTGTATAATGTTGATTTGTTATTAAACTTGGTCCTGACCTTTGGGTGAACCATATTCGTTTTCTTTTTCAACGTCTTCCCCCTGATACTATTACTATGGATATTGGGTGTATGCTTAAACATGGTTATTGTTGTTCATTGTTTTTATAGCAGTTGTAGTTGTTTTATGGGACCAAAATGCTGTCCCGACTTTTTACGTTATGTGAGCTTGATTTGGCACAAGGCCATGATAGCTGAGCATTTAGTAAGGTTTGCACTCATTACAAGACGATCTCATCAATTATCACGTTACGCTTGACGCTCAATTTATATACTCTTCCTTGCACTGAGCTAGAGAAGTGGAGAACTATCTAAAATATTCTTTTTGTTCAACATACCAACATCGGTCCCTCGGCTTGGATTTGGGGATCATTTTCAGAAGAACTTCTAGGGCTCTTTCTTGTTTGTACATAAGCTGTTGTTGTGTATCGTCAAATTCAAGTCGCTTGCACAATTTCTAGTGGACGCCCTTCCAAATCCATTCATATCTATTGTGGTTTATATAAAAGTAATGTTTGGGTCTGAAAGAGCTATGAATAAAACACATTATATAAATGTGCTTATGATTCGAATGGAAATCTGAAATGCAGAGGTTGAATTAATTAATTTATGGAGAAGAACACATAAATGTCAGCCTTGAACAAAAATACACGAATATGCTCTCAAAGGATTAACAATGCTTATAGTTTCTCGAGTGATTCTGCGAAATGCAACTGTCCACGGTTCACTAATGTAAACCTATTCCTTCGAGTGTTCCCAAAGGAGAAAGTGAAGTGAAGTCAGGTGATCTTGATCGAAAGTTAATGTCCATGCCACGCGTGATGATTCAATTTCCTTAATCCATTGTCGTTAAATTTCGCCACGCAACGCAGTCTTCCATGTTTCGAAGGAGCGTTTCGAACATCGTCAACATGTCGGTGTGCTCTTTGAGCTGAAATAATGGGGCAGTTGCTTTTAAAGTAAAAAAACAGTTTATGATCAGTGCTGGATTGTCTACATTTCCATTCCATCCTCTGTAGTTGGGGTCAACTTTTAGAAGAATAAAACCGATAACCATGAAAAGTTTACATATTCTAGATTAGAGTTAAAACTAAAATCATCTGTTTCAAAGCTCCGAAACTAAAACACTACGCTACTTGAGGTGTACAGTATCTTCATGCAGTGACTTTGGTTTCTTCAGAGTTTGCTATGCCTTGGCGCAACTGAGTGTCCAGTGGTAAAACTAGATGGGTAGGTTAAGCTCGTTAGCTTGGGTTGGCAGTCGGCTTACGACATGTAAATTTCAAAAACATTCAAACCCCGACCATGAATGATGGCGTCACTGCCCTTCGGGTATGTGCGTTAGAAAGAAAGGTTATGTGGAGCCCTGAAGATAGTTGGATGTAAACTCTCACCTGGCAGCTCCTGATGCGAAAGGTATCGCTCCAATTTTCGTGTGGACTTAATCGTCGAGGATGAGATAGCAATAATATTGACAAGGCATCTTCGGATATCTATACACCATGTGCAGGCTTCTCCCCTAGAGAGGCGACTTCAGTGCGATGACTGCCCCAATACATAGACACAACAGGATCAATATTTGATTTATCATTGGCAAAGGCACCACTGCATCCCGAGATGGATGCAGGCCGATGTCAACGACAACGACCACCGTCCCTTTAATCTTTAGTTTTCAGTGTGTGCAATTTTTTCCCTGTCCCTTGAATTCGACACAGTGAATCAATATTTTAAGTCAGTGAGATATCTACGGAATTTGAAGTCTTTTGGACACACATGTTCCTTTTGTGTATTATTTGTGAAACGTGTGCATAGCTTGTAGGGAACTATGACGACGACGACCAGTCCCAGCAGACCCTGTATTTGTTTAACTCTTTCTGGGCCATTTTGCTGCATTCACTCATTTCAGGACTAGAAACCTTATCCCAATCCATGCCCATTCTTTACAATTTACTATTTCGATATGTTCTGTCCATCTTGACTGTTATATAGTTTATTTTAAAAAACTATCAAGTTTCAGCATCAATTGGGATTCCGTCTCTCTATCTGAGCTTTGTTTTTGGCCACGACGTCCTTATCACGTCATTTGCTTTTATCTTTATTTGTTATTTGAAATGACCATGCAGTCGTTTTTCCCCCATTTTTTTGTTTCACATTTCAGTCTTTTCTAAGCCTCTGTGTCACACAGAATCAAATCAAATCCCAGCAACTTCAAGCACCATCCAACAAACCTTATATGAATGCTACCCTGCAGCATTCTGAGTCCGATATACATTAATACCACCCGTCATTGATCGCAAGAGGCTGACAGCCTTTCCAGTAGGATTCTGAGTCCGGAGTTGCTAATTACTGTTCCATGGAACCCTGCACTGTCTTCGAACAACCAGCAACCATCAGTGCCTAAAAACCTATTCCGCAGTCTGTTTATAAGCATTCTGACTCGGTAGCGGCTAATTGCTATCCTACATTCTGCAGCACCGTTCAAAAGCAACCAGTACCTAATTACCGCCCCACAGTCTGACAGCAACCATCACTACTGGACAGCTTTTGCGATTTGTCTTGAGTCTGATGTATCTAAATATCACCCAACAGAGCCCAGAATCGTTTGGTAAGTCATCGTACTAATTACAAAACCTGCCACAATCTAACAGCAAACGTCACTGCTCGATAGCCTTTTTAAACATCAAGTGTACCTTATTGCTGTCCAACAATACCCGGTACCGTCTACTAAACTATTCCACAGCCTGAATAATTACCGTCCAGGCTACCTAGCATCATTCAAAAGGAATCAGTGCTTGTGGATAACCTTTGTTAGAGTCTGGTTTACATAATTACCGACTAACAATACCCGATATCGATTACTAAACCATTAATAAACATTCTGATTCTTGTGTACCTAATTATCTGCCTAGACAGCGCGACACACTTAAATAGCCACAGGCAACAGCATTTTTAAGCCTAGTGAGTCAGGCATAGCTCGGCACGCCGAGCAATCCCAGTCCAGTGTGCCTAATTATCGTCTAATAACACCCGACATTGTCTCTATAAAACTGCTCTGAATTACTTTAATGTATAGTAAAACCTGAAATTATTTCCATAGTACTGCATTCAATAGGCCAAATAAATGGTGCGTATGTACTTGTTATCTATACAATAAACGAACAGAAACTAGTTCAGATTTGAATTACAAATTACAATCGAATATATTTCTTTCCAATCTTATTTCATTGGTAATTTGTCTTCATTACCAGAAATATTCGACATTTTTCAGAGAGAATTTCAAATGGCCTCAGTGCATTGCTGTGTTAATTACAAAATATTTGAACAGGAATGTTTCCTTGACGATGGAGCCTTTTCAAAATGGACTCTCTATGGAAGCATTTCAATCCAAGATTGTTTTTTTTGTAATTTTTTCGTTTCAGGACCAATAGATAAAGCGATATTCGACGGGAAACAATTCAGTGGGCATTTTTTTCTTATGTCCATCTTCGATAGAAATGAAACACTTTCATTTTCCCCAAGAAAGATTACAAGAAATCTAATTGATTAGTGAAGAGAGCAATTGTAGATTGGACTAAATGACACAAACATACGCATTATTTTTTGAAAAGAGCTTTTTTTGAATCTGTCAGGTTTTGTAGCTGTTCACTGCTCAACAGGTTTGTGTTTCAATTTTTGTGTCGTGATTGAACTATCTTCAGATAAAAGTTAGTGGGATATTATTGAATAAACAGACCCCGTTTTTGGAATGGATCAATTTGTATATATATCATAAACAGTTTAGTTCTTTACTTTGCTGCATTTCTCGTTATCGTATATTGTATATTCTAGATATAAGAATTATAATTGAATCAATAAAGGACAAACATACCCTGCTTAAGAGTTGTATCACTTGGTGTCTGTTGAATATAATTTCGTCTTTATTTTTCATTGTTATATGTTAAGGCTAAGTCGAGATATCAAGAAAATCCAAAATACAGATAGCATTCGATTCTTCATTGCCAGATGGATGGTTTAATGCTCTCCTGTGACAATCAATTCATTTTCTTTCACTTTCAAGAGATTCTACTAATTCTAGTCGATTCCAGAACAAATGTATCCGTATCTCAAGTATAGAATATGGAAATGAAAATAATCAAAAAGAAATGTATGGAAATGCAAATTTTGTAATAAAAATAACTTAATACGACCACAGTTTTGTAACAAGTTAATGGATTTAAATGTTGCGTAAGGGCCAGTTAAGGGTTGATTCGAAGATGTCTGTTACCTGGATGTAAGTTACCTTAGTGTAAGCTCAAATGGTAATAAGCAGACTATTGCAAGAGAAGCAGACAACTGCGAGACATCATGATTCAAAACTGCGATCCATCGATTTATGAGGATGATAATGATGATGATAATGACGATGATAACTTCAACCTGATTTTACATTAAAAAGCATTATTAAGTCATATTTTATGCAGTGCGATGAGGGCAAGAAAGAAGATGGAAATCCGCCATTACTGTCAATAATTGAACAACCGTAGCTTTGAAATTTGAAGTCAAGTAAAAGAAAAATCCATCCAATATCAAATATGGTCAGGAAAAAATTCAATATACGACATCACAGACGTTCTCAGCTGGAGAAACATCTAAAACAAATTATCAGAAACATCTAGATTCTGGATAATAAATCTGTCAGAATAAGGCCCTAAAGGTAAAAAAAGCTGATTTTTTGAAAAAAAAAAGAAGCTTTTTTAGAAAGAGGCTGCTGGAGTACTGATACCACTTTACAGGTCAGAAGACAAAACGGTATAGCCAAGAGTGCAGGAACAAACAGTTATGCACATTGAAAAAAAATAGAATGTTTCAGCATCTCTGATGGCTAGGGTTGTTCAATGAATTCTTGGTTATCATTGTGTTGCCTAGTTATGTTGAATCGAGCTAGGTCGATTTGCCATGAGCAAATAACGTTCACTGTAGGTTTATTGTTTAACTTTATGGAGTGACTCCAAGTGATGTACATATCGGGTTCATAGACATGGTTGACGGAAAATCGAACATCAGAATTTCTGAAATTGTACTTATCTGATAGTTAGATAGATAGATACATAGATAGATACGTGCATGCGGTTGTTTGCGTGTATTGTAAGGGTGTAAAGGGATAGGTGAATCTGTGACAGGGTCAGTTAAGTGTCCTTCCATTCAAATAAAGCTTATCAGCTCCTTGCATTCCCCGTGTCCATTACGCGAACAAATATCGCACCCAACATTTTAATGGATGACGTCATTAAGTGCGGAGTTAATCCAAATGTTTCTCCGACATAGAAACGGGCTAAGGGGTTGTCCTCTTGCAGAGCATGGGAATATCTCTGTAGATATTGTCATCATCTTGCTGGTCGTTGGTGGTCAAAGATGGCCATGGCTTCAGTTCGTAATGATGCAGTACCCGTCGTACACTGCAAGGTATGGAGTCATGACTTGCACTTAACTCAGATTGGGAAGGAGAGTTGTGCTGGTCAGAAGCCGCACACTCTTATTCCCGACTGCCTATGACCAACGGCAAAAATATTCAGGACGACTGGAGACAGGTCAGGATGCTGCAAAGAACAAGAGCGCTTTACGGGTCACACCACGCTCTTTGCGGTCCACAACGAGTTACTGGCCTTGAAGGGCCCCCATACTGTTTTTTTTACCATCGCATATACTGGCTGATGGGTCAAGTATGCCCTTCTACTTACCTACGTCGGGAAAATATTGATTCATGCCTCTCTGGTGGGCATTAATGGGAAATGAACGGGAACTCAACCTTGTTCTGAATCCTGTCAACTGTTAGGCCACCTGCAATCCTGTTTGTAGATTGATAAAGAATGAAAGTGAAGGATGAAAAAGCTAACAAAAGAGAAACCTGGTCTTCGATGACGTCCAGAAAAAAAAAGGTAATCGTATTACTTCATCAAGATGATAATAAGATCATAAATTCAGGAGCTTTTATTTAAAACTGTCAACATTATTCTGGAATTATCAACACGTTAGTTTACCTATGTTGTCAAAAATGACAGGAAATAAAATATATGGATATAAAGATTGCATTTTATATACGTTGATAATAGAGATTTTCATTGAAGTGAGCTTGGAGGATAGCCTTCGATAAACATTGCATTTTATATACATACCTGATAGGAATTTGCATTGCAGCGAGATCGGAGAATAGCGTTCTGTTGATCACAACTTAGAATATAAAAGGTAAACTAAATAGAAATCATTTCTCTACACAATATTATTCCAAAATTACGTGTTCCATTTCATCCCTTGTTATTAATACCTATGATGGAACAAGTCGACCTCTCAATCGTGCAAGATGTCATTTATTCTTGATTTGGTCAATGCAATTGCTCTAACCATTGAAAATAAAGAAAAACTCAACTACGATTGAACAAAAAAATAACTTTTGTTTTCATTACTTTCTGCCGTCCATTCCATCTCATTAAACCATCATTCCTATGTATGGAATTAACATCGTTACTACCATGTGTTATATATATATATATATATATATATATATATATATATATATATATATATATATATATATATATATATATATTAAGAAAGGGATACATAATTCGATAGAGATAATTATTAATTGCCTCATATTACATTCAAACCCTATTTGAAATGATATCAAATTATTTTACGATGGGTGTGCCTTTGGATAAACAACTAAAGAAAATGGGGCTACTGCAGGAATCGGACTTATGACTGATAGGATAGCAACTTCAACACACACACACACACTTACGTATATATACATTCATATATATATATATATATATATATATATATATATATATATATATTTATATATACATCGAAAATAGAACCTCTAACTATATACAAGATTTTTGAAATTTTGTGTTTTAGTAAGAGGATTTTTTCCAACGTAGTTTATTTTAATCAAAATATATTTTTAAAGGCAAGTGTGAAAAATTCCTTGATCCATCCCCAAAATATAAGCATTTTTTCATTAGCCCATCGCCCACTCGTCAACTGATTTTTCACTGAAATTCATCGTAAACTTTTGAAGATATCATGTAGACCGATGGTAAGAGTTAAGTTCTCAATTGTAATGGTATTGTAAATTGATTCAACGTACGGTGTGCTGTTTTTTGCTGGGTTACGGTTATATACATACATACATACATACAAACAGAAAATAACCATTTCAAAAGAATGTTCGTGTATAGAGCACTTTATGAAATAAACCCGTTTCACATCGTATATTGAATTACTGATTTGTATTTCGCTGATATATATATATGTATATATATATATATATATATATATATATATATACTTACATATATACATACATCTGTATCGCTATCTATCTATCTATCTATCTATCTATCTATCTATCTATATATTCAGGTCCCTATGGAGTGTGGCAGATAAAAGCTACTCCCTTACCTCTAAGCCATTACTTCCATCGCGAAGGATCGCCACTGTCCATTAATTTAACGCCAATCAGAGCTGTTTACTTATTTGCTGCAATGGCGTGTACGTGTCAATCTAAACAGCGAACGTGACTCAACATTTCTGTGGAGGGTTGCAGTCAGTGTGTGCGATGATTGACATATATCCTCCGGTCTTTTCTCCTTTACCACAAGAAATGCTCGAACAGGGACCCAAAATCCAATCACAAAATATATACTTGTTTTTTTATATTACTATTCATTTTTTTTGGCTACTACTTACCTTTCTCTCAATTCTTGTTGCTTTTTATCGCGACTAAACTCAGGCCAAATTCCATTCGGCAGTGAGTAAATAGATTAAGAGCACAAATCCGAAAAAAAAAAGATCCTGGTGAGAATCATGAGTTGACCGGGCTACTCTCTGGTGTATATAGTGAGCTCGATTCGCACCGGGAACATATTTTTCATTCTGATACGTGTTGCTAATTTATTCCCTCACTGCTGGAAAGGTGGTCCGGTCTAAGCTTAGTTACGTTAAAGAGCAACAAAAACTAAGATGAAGGTAAATCGTCGCCAAAAATAACAGCCATGATTTACCATGCTACATCCTGCGGAATAAACGGATAAACTAGCATTCTGAAGGATTTATGAATTCAGCAGAAATTGTGGGAAAATTCGGTAATTTCTACCTCTAACTTTCAAAAAAACAAAACAAAAAAAACAAAACAAAACAAAAACAAGAGTGATTGATGTTGAACGCAAACTAAGAGACCAATTTGGCAAAGACGTTCATTATAAAGTGGACCTCTCGATGGAAAACCAAATAGGGAGAAGGAGTCAAAAAGCAAAACAAACTTGTTCCTACTCATTGAAAGGGGTGGATGCCTACAATTTCATATGTCTACTAGGAACAGTTAGAGCAAAGTTTTTATAGATGGATACATATAAATGTAAGAACATATGAATAACCTAAGCCCAGCAACAGTGATCAAATCGGTCTGTTTTGGGTAACGAATTGGATTAACGAAAGAAGCTTGTTAACTTTCATGCTACGGTGAATAAATTTAACTATCCTTCGCTCAAATACTTAACACAATCATGTTTTTGGAGGTGATACAACCCAAATGATCTGGTTACATTCATTTACCTCGGTTGTGTGGATAATGTGATCATGAGACAATGATTTGATCGACTGCTCCCTTACCTAGTTTGTGCTTGCTCAACCATTGCCATATTTTAGGGGTGTATAACGAAGAAAAGAAGAACTCAACGCCCACGGGATGCGTAGTAAGTAAAAGGGGCAAGGATAGACAGCAAGTTACCTACTTGAAAGATTTAAGCGGATGGACAGCTGAAAGAATGCCAAAAGGCGTAGATGAGAAGTTATTGCCGAGACCGGAGAGAGAAGGAGTGAATGGTCACATCCTGAAACGACAAGGCACATAGTAAAAAAAATCGTCCGATTACAAAGATGATTGTCCATCGGGTCCTTAGTCAGATCTTTGGTCGAGACCTCACCTCACGCCACTGCCACACTTTTCGTTTAACAGAATTCAATGACGTTAGGCCATGTTACATAATATATATATCGTTGTACTACGTAAAGTGTTCTGCTTGTGTAATATATCCGTAAAAGTAATAACAATGTAAAATATCATCCAAAATATTTGTGCGAAAACCTAATTATAACATTCTTTTGTCGACTCAGTCTAATGGTTAGTCCACAACAGCGTCAATGGGACAAACGGACCTTTACAAATAAAATCTCTCTTCATTCCAAATCACTAGATTCCGGTCAGTCACCAAATCGATTTCCGGTTGTCCGATTTATCGTTTTATTTAGAGAATTTGTTTCTTCTTCTTCTTCTTCTTCTTCTTCTTCTTCTTCTTCTTCTTCTTCTTCTTCTTCTTCTTCTTCTTCTTCTTCTTCTTCTCAAGTGAATGTGGAGGAAGGGGTAGTTCATTAAACCAACGAACTCATGGGCTGGGGGAATTAGAGAATGTCAATTTATCCAACCAAAGTACGATCGAATAGAGAAGGGGCGCTAATTGATTCATGCACCCTCGTTTGGATCCCAAAGCTCATTTACCCAGTGAATCCAGCCACATAAAACGGAATCATATAGATTTATGGTTTCTAGAAAGCGGCTATAATAATTTGCAAATCAGTCCAAAGAAAATACATCACATGACCTTAACCAACTTATCCTTTTTGTGCAAATATCTATAAACGGTTGAAATATATATTAGATATTTGTTTCAACTTGACTGAAAGGGGTTAACAGCTCACATATTCCTCCTTGTCTTCCTTGTCGTTGGGAATGGAGACGATGGTTACCTTATTTCATCCATCCTTTTTAAAAAATGCCAGACATAGAATTTAATCTGACCTTATTCATTCTTTAATAGAACTTTTACAGGACATCAAACTTTGACACTACAGTTGTTCAATTATTGTTAGACGGACAGTTACCAGTAGTTTCTTTTGAACAATTTATCATAATCCACTTCCAGCTTGGTAAGCCCATCGAAGCTTCACCAGAGCCTCTCCAAAAAAACGTTTCAGGAATGCGTTCCCTATTCTGTCTGGTACCTGTTCCAAATTCAGAATCGTTCCTCTAATTTGTTTTTGGCTTGTATGAAGAGACAGCTGCTCTGACAGTGAAGGCTTTTTTCAGGGTAAAGGCGAATCTGTTAATGAATATCTCCCCAATATGCCATGTCTCGAGGGCGATCATGGATTTGTACACATTCCTTTCGCTGTGTCGCTCCGATATATGCCTTCCAGCATAATTTCTCCCACTCACCTACTGAAACCCTTCAAGTAGGCTATTCGCTGCCTACCTTCGCTCTTTATGCCTTCTATGCACCGTTTGAGCGGTAAATTCCTTGCACAGCTCTTCCTCCTTATCAATCACCAGCATTTTCCTTGTCACTTTATTATCATTAGCAGCATTTTCCTCGTTGTTTTTAATCTCAAAACGTCTTCATTAATTACGAACTCAAATGATATCCGTAACATTCAACGGTAAAACCGCACCTAGGTTGCTCTAACTTTCTTTCATCATTCTGTTGTTAATCTATCAACTTGTGTGATGGGTTTAGCTTCAGGCAATACATCTTCTAACTTTTGTGGCACCCTCTCTACTTTTATCGTTTTTTCTCCACTGTTACCACTCACTATACTAAATGTTAACCATTTTATTTCACATATGTCAAAGTATCTCTCATACGCTCAGTTACTCAATCGTGGTCTCACCACTAGCTCAAAACGCCTATAAACCTCCATTTGACCCGTCCCTCTCTTATTGTTGGCTACAGTTCCTTCGTAGTTTTTCAAACCTCTTTATCCGTTACATAGTCTACGCATGATATTCATAACACCCGTCGGTGAAACACATCTCGTTTGCTTCGATTTTTTTCCATCTGTGTCGAAACAGTCCTATATACCATTTCCGTATTGGAGATCAGATTTTACATCGTAGACCCAGGCTCTTTGTCGAAGTAGAATTAACATTTTCAACCATCTCAACGTTTGAATGGATTTGCTTTTTAGAATATAAAGAGTCTAAGTCTGCCGCCCAGGGCCCCCAAATTTAAAAAACTGAATTTCGTGACAGAAGTTGTGGTTTCAGTCCACATGTCAGTAAAGTCTATGTTGCAGAAGAAACAGCTAATCTACTCTGGGGATAGGCGTGACAGGCACCGGAGGTGTCAGAACAATAAATAGAATATTGCAAATACTTCATCAGAAAACGGAATACTTTTCATTCGTATCACTAACACACCTTACTGATGTATCTCATTGCAAAACTATCTCTGCTACACAATCATGAAATATTCCGATGCAAAAACTAACCCTGGTATGTCCTAATATTGCTAGTTTTCTGTTAGGGATTCTGTTTATGTTTAAGAACTAGCAGTATCATGAATGGACAGGGAATGTCAGGAAGTGGCAGGGGTAAAATGTACCACCCATTAGAGAATGCATAAACATTCTTTGGTTTTGGAAATTCTGGCAAATTCTTGGAAATCAGCACCGGAAAATAATTGCATTTTTACAGGTGTTCAAAGACGTACAAATGTTTGTTTCTAATGCGTGGAATGCGGAAAGAATTGGAATTTGTTTTGTTTTGATTGAATGGAATATAACCTCAACATCCGACAATATCCTTTGAATCTCTTGTTCGTATTCAGATGTAAATATTTCTATTGGAATCTTTAATTTAGTATCGCTTTAGACCTGCATTTATGTGTGAGCTGGTGTTCAAGGACAGATACATACAAGGACATAAATAAAGTAAAATGGCTGAGTAGTATCAGTGAAAATTGAAACAATTATTTTGTTTTCTACGCACAAAAATATTCAGGTATACTTTTCAATAATATCGATGCATTCAACAATTTCTTTCAAAAGTTTTCTCACATTCATCTATCTCTGTTCATCTCTCTCTCTCTCTATATATATATATATATACATATATATATATATACACACATACACACACAATCATATATATATATATATATATATATATATAGGCTTCTCAAGGCGAATGTTTTAATTTTTTCGGACTTTCATTCAGGACGTTATTATGGGAGGTGGGGGTGGCTATTTTATATACTTCTTTTATTTTGTACCTTTTTTTCTTGTTTAGTTGTTGATTTCTGTTTGTATTTTATCTTCCACGAGGAAAGTGGATTCCTGGCGAGTTTTTATGAATGAATTGGACTGTTTCAGACACTTTTTTTTATCACAGCGTTGTTAATCTATCAGCTTACGTAATGGATAGGGTTTCAAATGATACATCTTCTTACTTTTGTATTGTCCCCTTTACTTCTAGTTAAGATTTAGAACGAAACTCAACTCTTAGCAAAATATCAAAAACACCACTTTCCACAACGTCTCCCTATAGAAGCACGTGTTAACTTACTCAACCGCCCCGTTGAATTCAGCCAATTACTCTATCATCCTTTTCCCTTCTCCTTCGGATTGGTATGATTTTGCTGGCCTCCCAGCCTATTCAAACTTTACTTTTTTCTCCACCGTGACCAATCACTATACTAAACGTTGCCCATTTTATTTTGCACACGTTGAGGCATCTCTCGTGCACTCAGATACTTAGTCGTGTACCCACTACTATCTCAAAACGTGTATACAACTTTATCTATCGTGAGTGAAAGGGCAATGCATTTACTACACAACGGTTACGATTTCCTGTCTTCTAATTCTCTTTACTTCAGGAAGAGCAGATAGGTGAATGCGTTTCCTATATCTTCTATTGTCTATCTCTCGTGTTTTTTTCAACGTTTTCCCATATGCGATCCCAGATACATCGCCAGCAACTGGGCAGATACCTGGTCCCTTATCCATTTCTTGGGCATCTCTGAGCCTTAAAGATTCATTGTATTTCACTCACCTCCGCTTCATTAACACAAGATTGCTGCGACTTCATACAGAGCCCCTATCTTTCGTGTTGAAGCTGTCTCTTCTCTCCATAGTCGCATCAATGTTTTTTTATACGTATTTAATTTCCAGTTTTGTATTGGCATAAATGTCTATGCATTAAATGAACGTTTTATTTATTCGTCCAAATACTTGTACGTGTCTCCTTCACTCCGTTTAATCTC
>OY735233.1:27558208-27575708 GCA_963457665.1 Thysanoteuthis rhombus | reverse complement strand
TTTATTCTGACCATATTTTTGCATCGATGGAATTTTTTTTACATGGCTTTAAATTTTGATGACACTTTTGTGCAAGTTTTGATTGTGGAGGCGAGTTTATTTATTTTTCAATCACTATCTTTCCATAATGTTTTTTTTTGTTGTTGAAAATGTGTTTTATACAAAACAAAAGTTTCCGTTGTCATCTTCATTTTGGATAGTAACTTGATTTGGAGCAGCTAGGCTTGCTTCATCATATTCTGATAGTAAAAGTAATACGTGTTTTTCAATATTTTCTATAATTGGATATTAATTTCAATAAATTCAAGAATCCTGGATAACTCCAACCAGTAAAAGAATGAGTGTCAGAAAACAACTTATAATTGAAGAATATCTCGGTAAACATATCAACACCCGACTTGTCGTAAACTGTACTGTTGATATCAATATTACAAAATCGCCATATTTGATTAGAAACTCAAATAGGTCATCTTAGTCACTCAGTAGAAACTATTGTGCGATCGATGTATTTTGGCTTAATGCCGAGCTGGGGTGATCAATTACAAAATTGGAAAATGGGATAAAAAATGGATTAGTCATTTCTCTCGTATTTGGTTCGGCAGTGATCACTAAAAAAGTCTGATTCTTTCAAAAACAAACATAAATTCTGTCAGACACAAAACAGTGATTAATTTAACATGAATTTACATTGCAAATTGACCTCCTAACAAAAATACGTAATGGAGCGGGAGTGAAATTTCTAAAAAAACAAAAGAACTGTTTTTGTTTTAACATAATAGGGAGTAATTTTTGGAATTTTCAGCCCTATAGCTCCATTGATGCGACCTTTGTGCGTGATTCATACGTTGCCAGCCAGCCTGCCAGTCGGACCAAAACTTGACAATTGTGGTGACATTTGTTTAGCGGTTTCTACAATTGATCAAGTCAGATGACAAGTGATAAAACATTACCCACGACGCACACGTAAGTTAATTCGTCTTGTGTGTCTTTCTTTGACACTATAGCCTCCTTGAATGTTTTTCAACCGAGAATATTTTCATGACATATTGCGAGATCAAAGAGGTAATTTTACACGAATGGAGATATTCTGGTCTCCTACCATGTCTTCTTCTCGACGTACCCCTCCATCGGCATGATCTAATGTCCAGTCACAGCCAAGAGACAAAGTTTGCCTCATCAAAAGGAAAAAGGAAAAATCATATGCATATCCATTATTTTGAATCAGGGAACCCCAAAGAAGTCTCAAGTTAACTTCTGTTATGATATCATTGAAGTATGATTCCAGTTCAAGAGAATGACAATGAGGTTATATTGTGTTACCTAAATGAGGATGAAATACACACTTAATTGGATTTTTGATTAAACTAAATTTACGTATTTATTTATCCTAAAAATATGTTAGATACCGCCAGTTAAGCAATTTCACTGATGCAGTGTAACATATGTGTGTTTATGGCTCTATGTGTTATCTCCTGTCTTTCAGTTCGTCAGGTTTTTCTGTATATATCTTCCAAACGTCTGTCATCAGTTTAACTTCTCTTCCCGCTAAGCTTTGTCCGTCCCACTGACAGATTCATTCTGAAAATAAATTTTGCACCTTAGCTCGGCTTCTATTTTTAGCTCCAATCGGAAAATGGTTGGCGATTTATAAACTGACGGTCACGACATCCAAATTTATCGGCAACTATACTGAATGACAAAAGGAGAGATGCGCACCAGTACGTCGGGATGGGTTGCTCTTGTCATGACCGGAAGTGGTTGCTTGCTGAAGCGAAGAGTGTGCAGCAAAAATCCGGCCTGGTTTCAACCGTTCCCGCAACCTTACTTCCGTTTCTTGTTTACCTACATCCGGTGAGTTAGTTGAGCAGGAAAGTTAAAAAAGATATCCGTACAATCAACAACTCTTCTATCAGAAATACAAAAGTTTAACAGAAAGAACAAGGTTGGCTACTACAAGGGTTAAACTACATACTGTCATGAAATTAAAAAAAAAATCCCTCTAACTGAAAGAAGATCTTCAAATTTCGCCATAGAAAAAGATTTAATGGAATAATATCTAGATATTAATCTAGATACTAATCTAGATATTAATCTAGATAAATGGCATGAAAATCAAGACTATTCTTGATGAAAATGGAGGCAATTCAAATGTTCACTGAAAACTTGCCTCCGTAGTATTACATTTTCTTTTTTTATTTTATTTATTTCCCCCTTTCTTTCACCTCTTTCCTTCTTGCTTCCTTTCGTTGATCGATGACGTAGGATAAGAATCCGTCTCTCTCTCTACCCTTCTCTCTCAATCAATCATTTTTATCTTTTCGCTGTATAATCTTAATGGGAGTCTAACATTGTCATTGTGGTCAGGTGAGGAAAATACAGTAGGAATGAGATAATTTTGCAACGAATTGATGTAAGGAACAAGAAGTGTTTTATTGCTTTATTCCCACATCTCCCACACCAAACACCGTGGTACTATATGACAAGCTGAAACATCAGATATTGCATTAAATCATATCATCCTGTATTCCCGTTTTATATGTGCTATATACTTATGCGTATTTGTGTAATGAAAATGACGATTGGAAGGTGATGAGAAAAACTCAAGAGAGAGTAAGTGTTTCATCTCAAAATCCTTCATAATTCTGTGGGCATGTTTTGATGCATTTCAACGAGTGCCAACAATATTTTTCAGAGGAAATATTTGCATTGGTTCACAGGAATTTCTTGTTATTTACATGTTTGGGCTGCTTCAACGTGGTGTTGCTCGTAATATTAGGCTAAACAGCCACTGGAAATTTGAAGAGCCAACTGACTGTTTTCACTCCCAATTCTCATCTTCTGTATTCTTCGATCTATATCTACTCTATCAGTTTCTTTCAACAAGACAATTAGGATAAGACAAGGAGAGGATATATATGATACAACAAAATAATTATGAATTGTATTGCATGAGATTTAGAATTTTCTCAGATTGTTTGTTCTATTTATGTTTAGACCAAGTGATACACTAAACATGTGATGAAATGATCTCAAATGAGAGTTTCTATTTAATAAAACGCAATTTATAATCATATTTATATATATACATATATATATATATATATATATATATATATATATATATAAATAGATAAATATATATATATATATATATATATATATATATATAAAGTTAGTTTTGTTTTGTTTGAAACTGCAGTTTTTTTGAAAATTTCAGTTTCTTTTAGATTAATCTTCAATGAAAAGAATCTACTTGAAAACTTTATTGTTTCATATGGGATGTAAAATATACTTATCAGTGAATTTTTTACCTTTAAGTTGGCGGGTTTATCGTTATAGATAGGAAAAGAAGAGGAATCACCATGTGCTTGTCATCGATATATTGGATCCATCATCTGGTATTGTTGAAGAGTTTTTTCTGTATGTTTTCAAAATGTTTGAGATCTTTACCAATTCTGAAAAAAAGGTTGGATTTTGTTTTCGTATGAAGTTTTATTGCTTGTCACTTGGATACATTGAAACTCCACATGAAAACCTTATCGTTTATACTAATTTCTACTCTAATGAGGGTAGTTAGTTCAATTTTTTTTGTTTCTTAAATATCTGTCAATCTCTCTCTGTCTCTTTCTCTATCTCTGTGTGTGTGTGTGTGTGTGTGTGTGTGTGTGTGTGTGTGTGTGTACATACTTGAAACCCTGACAGATATATTTATACTAAGTGTGTATATACGTGAAACCCTGACAGATATATTCATACTAAGATATTGACTTAGGTTTGTCTGGTATAAAAATTTATGAAAGAGTGTATTGCACTCATGCACAGAGAGGAAAGAACTTGCTTTTCTTAAAAATCAGTAGTTGGAATCATGGCTTTTATCTGGGATCGAACTCGTACATTTATCACCAGAGGGAAATATGCTATTATCACGAAACAAGACAAAAAATCTGTGTCCCAGGTGACGGAAGTGTATACATTTCTTTCCATAGATTCACGAGCAAATTAAGGTGTCTGAGGATTCAAAATGAAGTCTATCTTTAAATTCAACCAATCTGAGTAATTGTACCTCTGATCTATTGTATGTTTCCTTATCCTAAATCGTATTATTAATGGGCCTAAGTGGATGAGTCCATTGTTTCAAATGAAACGTAGGAAGGATTGTCATTGTGTATTGTTAATCCATTTGTTGCAGTGACCAACAGACGGAAATTGGTTGTGAATAAACTACCTGTTGTTCATTATTGATCTTAAACTGCACACCTATAAATATCTTATAAACAATAAAGATAATGGAAATATAACATACACTAAAGGTAAACAAAAATTAAAAAGGAGTACTACAGAAGGATTGGAACAATCATTAAAACTGTGCTCAACTCTAAGTGCCGCATCAAAGCCATCAACACTTGGGCAATACCTATAGTGCAGAACAGTTTCAACATCATAAACTGGAACATAACTGACATACGCAGAGAGGAGTCTTGAACAAGGTAACTCCTCAGCAATAGCAGAAAACACCATCAAAAAGCAGACGTAGATCGACTTTACCTCCCCCAAGAAGAAGTTGGCAGAGTAATGATCCAGTAAAACCTGTAATACAAAACTGTAACCATTGGCCTCAACGCTTATCTGCAGGCAAGTGATGTTAATTTTTGTGAAAAACTATGAAACAGCTGAAAGGAATCACTTAGATGTGAGAAAATCGAAGGCGTTTCAAGGTGAGTTTAACCTTACAGAGATGAAACAACAAGCCCCTAACAAAAGTTGCTAAAACCTAAAAAAAACATTGGCAGGCAACAGGGAATATCAATGGTAAAAGATCATTGGGAATGAAAATCACCAAAGACGCTGATGCAGATAATATTAAAGCCTATCAGTGGCGGCGAAGTTAAAGGTTAAAAGCTGATAAAATGAGACAGTACATCCATTGGATAGTCTGTAAGCACTATAACATACCAAACACTGCATATTTGCATGATACCACCTAAAATCTATAACTGGAACACGATATGGGGGAATATTATGGGATTTCCCAGTACACACAGATCGTACTGCCAATCACCCAGACATGATAATTAAAGATGGGAAGGAAAAGGGATGCCTAATTTCATCAAGCATGAATATATCTGTGAAGGGGTTTGATAAACTGAAATGGATATCATAGAAATGTGGCAAGTTAAGACTGAAACAATTCCTGTTGTTAGAGAAGTGTTTTGGGTCATCAAATTGGTGTAGGCAATGATCTAGGTAGAATAACAAGAAACCCAAAAGCTCTGACTGGGTAGATACCTTGTCTTTTATACAACTATGTACTGTCTTTGCAGAATAATTTCATTTTAAACTGATTCCAACCTCTTAATAGAAATCTGTCAGTGCCTATTAAGTCATATCATGTTTACAACCTTACGTTTCAAGCTGAAACTGCGTGTGCAATGAATACAAACAGGCATCAAAAGAAAAACATAATAATGATAATTATATCACGTCATCATAATCAATGATTGAAAAAGGTCAACATTAATTAAAAAATCCACTGAAAAGTAAAAATGGTCAGAATAAATTCTATTTATGACTTCACTGGCGTTTTCTGCTGGAAAACATCTAAATAAACAAGCTTGATTGTGCTAAGGTAACTCCCTTGCCTCATTAAATTCTAGAAAGTAAACAAAATTCATTTTTCATACAATATTATTCTGTATCTAAGTGTCTCATTTCAACCCCCTTAATAATAATTCCTGCAAATCAGATTCGATGACTTTAGCAGTGTCAAACAACCCGAGTTGGGTTTTAGAAGTGGCAGTTGATTCATTATCAATTTATGCGTACGTCACTGTGTCAGTGTTATTTGTTCATGGCTTCATTAGGTTTCAGTCTGGTCATTATCATCCATCATTTTTACATGCAAAAATAAGATTAAAACTGATGTAGTAAACGTATGGGAAGAAAAAGGCCTACTCATCGTAATGGTTAATCTGCTACAAGCGTCGAGAGAAAGAAAGGGAATGGTTACTCAGCCTAATGATTAATCTACTACTAGCTGAGAAAGCCACAAAGAATGTTTTGTGCTCAGTTGGATTCGATCCCGAAATATACTGCTGTATGGTAGAACGACGTGGACCACAGAACCTGAGAACCACTACTGGAAAAAAGAAATTTTAATGTAATTATAAATTCAACTCCAAGCAACTATCTCAAACTCATGGACGAATATCTACTGTCTTGTTTAAATACTTATGTTTTTAATTTGTTCAATTGTTATATCATATCAACTGAAATCCTAAGTAGCAAGGTAATTTTCACCGAAAAGAAAATGAATAAAATGTATACTTGTTATTGGATAAAATTTATCTTTTTTTATAACAAAGATTTATATTTATTGCGATTATAAAGTCGGCTCTCTGGGAGTTCGACGGAAAACATACAGACTCAGATGAATCTAGATATTATCATTGAACCGGTCAATATGAAGCCCAATCTATTCTCAGCCCTCAATTTTTTTTAATAAGGGTCTCTTTGAGTACTGATGCCAATTTTCAATTCTGTAGAGAAACTGTATGGCTTGGGTCGGTGGAACACAAAACGCATATACTAAAAAAGATAGAACCCACTGCCACTGTGGCTCCGGGTATTTAATGATAATAATAATAATAATTATCATTATTATCATTGTGGTAATAAAAGGTTCTACGGAATCACTGATTAAAGTTTGTGGATTTTTTATCCAGCTATTTTCATACATAGAAATGCTAATGAGCGCTGTTGTAATGTTCATCCATTGAGTGTTGAAGTTACTATCCCCGCAAATAGAATTGGTTGGTTGAGTTCTAATTCCGACTACGACGGTTCGAGTTCATTTTACACTAATTTAAAAAAAAAATTTGCTCAAAGATGCCCACCCAAGTCAAAAATACTAACATATATATACCAAGCATTTCTGAACCCCCCCCCAACTCCATACTCAAATTTTTCTACAGAACCTTTGCTAAATTCAGGATTAAAGCAGTTTTTATAGCCATAGTTGGCAATCTGTCTAGGAGACAGACAACACTGAATTCAAACTAGCATAAAAAGTGATTGGCTTCGTCAGGGTTCTCACTAATAATGAAATTCTTTGTGGTGCTTCAAAGTCCACGCTCTTGGTTACGGGATTTAAAAAAATTCATAGTGCCCTCCATCAACCTTGAAATCCCCAGTGTTAACTTTCTGACGTACACGCCTGTGCACCCGTAAATCTCTCACGTACGCATGGGCAATGAATGAAAACTGTTTTCAAAAACCTACCGGGGAGTAAATAGAAGCGGCCAATCGTGACACAACCAACGGATTATTGACGACAAAGCAATTAAATAAACAGATAATCAACTGAATTCATCCCACAGGCCCCGAACATTAAAAAAAAAACCTTTCGAAAACTACATTTCCTACCCCCTTCAGCCATAAGATGCATCCGTAAATTTGCAGGCAAAAAAACTCGTTATCAATTTTATTCTCGGAAACATCCGGAACAGATACGCCTTTCGTAAAGCAACCACTTCCTTGGAAACTTCGAGTTGAATCCCATTGTTACATTTATAAATCAAAAGAAAAAAACAGTTTCGTTTCCTCGTTCAATGCCTGTGGATAGGGAAACGCAAAAAAACCCACAACGACGGCACCATGTTTAAGATCTTCAATTTGTATGACAGTTTCATTATACAACGATGAAACTATGCATACATCGCCTCAAAGTTCATACAAACGTATGCATTCACGAGGTTGGCAACTGAGGTTGGGCTTATTTGTTTATTCTTTTAGATTTCTTTGGAGCATAAGGCTACATTGCCTCCAAGGAGCAAATTTGTTTCACAGGGTAGAGTAAATAACCACACGTTCAAGTTGGCTAAAGGGTCTTTACTACCCTGCTATTCACAATAGCTGGAGGGAAATGAGTATTCATGCCTTTCCAAAAATCCTAGCTAGTATTTAATAAATCTTTGTGAAATAGATCATTCTAATTCGCTGTCCATGCCATATCTCGCATCAGTAAATACCTTTTAGGGAATTGGTCCTTGCAATGTTAATTGTCTGATTCTGCCGCTGAGCCAGAGTATATGTGTTTTCATTTGCACTGGGACTCAAATAAAATTATCACTAGATGTGCTTAACCTGCATGACGATTGTAACAGTTTATAAAATCGTTGGCTGAGCATGTTTATATAGTTTTTGTTAGGTTTGTTTAAACGCATCCCTATAAGATGGTCGGGCAGTCGGTCTGTTGGTCGGTCCCTTCCCAATATATCCGAAATCTATATTACGAATATTCTGTGATGATGCCATAAGAACAAAATGATCTGCCCAGTCAGACATTTTTTCAGGAAGTTCTTTTTTTACCTAACCTTATATTGAATCTGAATCTCTTAAACCTGTCACAGAACTGTGATGTAAGTAAAATTCGTATCAATGACAGATGGAATGTATTGTTGCATTAATGTCTTTGTTATCATAGGATTGAATACTTGTTCATATAAGGTGAGGATTATTGCGACAATAAATAAATGATTCCGGAAAGATCAAAGCCAAAGCTAGTGAGATAATCCTTTTCTACTCAAAATCTCTCAATCAAAATTGTCACCAAAATTGTGAACATAAGATTCTTCAGTGTTTTTTTTTATAATGGCCAGACTTACCCTTATGTGCAAGCCTCACTAATAAAGATAAAGGGCTGAAAATCTAAATATATTATATCTACAAAAAAAACTCTTTGGAAAGTTTGCCCCCGAATAAGTTTTAGTTGGATGTGGGTCCATTAGTTTGTGTCAGACAGAGTTTTTTTAATTTTTTAAATTTAACTTTATTCGTGATAACTACCCCAAAAAGTGACGGAAGTAATACGTTGATCATTTATTTTTTCATTTTCTTAATTGATCATCCCAACACAACTAATGCTAAAAGACGTTGGTCATGCGGTGGTTTTCTATTCAATGAGTAACCAGACCTGTTGGGAGTTCAATTTAGTTCACATGAAATTCAAAGTAACATCGATAAACATCGATAATCATTTGCTGATTCATATCAGCGAAAAAAAACTTAATTTATAAAACAGATATTTTACCGAGTTTGTCATCAATTAGAGTGTATTTTATCCAACAAGAATAACTAAAGCATGCTCTTTTACTTCTATTCCAAATGAAGATGATTACAGCAAATTTTTATTGTATATAAAATGAATAAAAATCACACACACACACACACACACACACACACACACACATATATATATATATATATATATATATATATATATATATATATATATATATATATATTAACCTGAATCTATTCATTAGTAGGAAGAAATGGAGCCCTTGGGTATTTGTAATATAAATTTTTGTAGATGGGTATGTTGTCAGTTAGTCTGAGTCAGTAAAGGAGCCGTAAATCGATCAACCGATTGTTATTAGAGATCACGAACAGAAAATTATAATTTTGATAATGTATCTATCTATTAGGATAAAATATTCCTTTGCATATTTCTAATATAATTTCAAAATGTGTAATGCTTACTGCTCACTTGTCAAGATTTTGAACTGAATTAAAGGAATGTTTTTGTTACAAGAGAAAAGCAAAGTAAACTCCAGCCCCCGATTTTGACTGGGGTTTGACAAAACTACATTTGCTCTTTATATGATATGAAACCAATATTTAGTTGTGGATGACTAGTGTTCCCTGAATATTCAACCCTGTAATGAGGAAAAATGTTTTCTTGCGCATGCTTCCTGTGCACTTCTTTCTGCACTAATTTGTTAGGGGTGCAATTGACCTAACGGTTAACTGCAGGAAGAATGGAATCCATGAACTAAGTTTAAACTCTGGTGCAGACAGTTTGCGATCACTCTGCATTAATGCCCTTGGCAAAGGCATGGAGCCATCTCTTCTGCTACCACCTATAGGTAAAGTAAACGGTCAGAGTAGATTATATTGCAATGGTTGTGTACCAGTCTAGGAGACGGACAGCTATGCAAATTACGAAATGGGGACTCTTAAGGGCAACAACTAGTTACTATGAGGGAGGGCTGGTCCTTGCCATTCACTTCCTCTCGGTTTGTGCCCAGCTATCCTGGCTACGTGTGGCTACTGATCCAAGGCAAACAGAATCGGAAGAATGAAACTTGCGATGTGGGCGATTCTCTTTCAATATAATCCGAATCAACCACAAGTTATTGGTCTCAGACCCTACAGTGCGTCAAAACTGCTGTATAACTCGAAACTGAAGCCAAGTTCATGATCATTTGAAGAGCGAACATGATGGAACTTTTGATGCAAAGTTGGGATTTTTAATTTGTAAAGCCACACGGGACACTGGGAATTCAAGTTTTTATTCTTCTTGAATTTTGGGATGTGAAGTGGTGTTATGGTCACATGCACAGAAAATAGAATCAGCGTACTGATTTCGAGTTCCGACAGGAGTGGTTTACATTCACTTTAAAGAATGTCCTTGGGAAAGGCATGGATCAACTTCTGTCCCAAGTTTCAGGAAAATAGCAGAGCATTTGAGTCTTTTAGATCTATTACGTAGTCCATCTAAAAGGGGGTTTCTATGACAGACAAAAATGAAGCATTGACGTCTACAGAAATGAACAATCTGGTTGAAGTTATGTCCTTGAAATAGGTATGAATCTACTTCTGCTCCTACTTTTAAGTAGATAGCAAGGTATTGAGTCCTTTAGATCTGTAAGGTAGTTCAGCAAAGAGAGAATCATCCTGAACAAAAACACTACAACTTTGAAGTCAACAGGAATAAACATTCGGGTCGAATTGATTTCTTTGGGAAAAGTAGGAACTAACTTAGGCCCTCAATTTTAAGTAAATAGCATGGCATTTGGAGTCCTTTGAACCTGTAAGGTAGTCCATCTAAGAAGTTAATCTGAAGAAAAAAGAAATACAGCTTTAGAGTCTAAAAGAATAAACATTGTGTTTGAATTTACTACCAAATCATTCTTCCTCAGCCCAGGTTACCAGGAAGAATAAATTTTGAAATTCTATCCATTACATTCAAGAGAGAAAAAAATTGTCCGCCATTTTGAGGGTCAAAACGACCGGCAATGTAATAATAGATCCCCGCGCCGAACAGAGCCCAAAATAGCGGGAAATAGATTTGTTGTCGTCTGCCGTCGGCTATGACGATTGAAAGAGAAAGAAAAAGGCAGATCTTTCGCATGAGAAAAAAACAAAACCCAAAATGTCACCTGCACATTTCAAGGTTTTGGTTTGTCCATAAAATTTTTCATTTTGAAACAGAGGAGAGGGATGTCATAAAAAATTAATTAAAAGAATAAACAGGTATCCCTTAGCAAAGGTGGATTTTTCTTGTAGATTTTTTTTGCTTGAGTAAATTGTGCAAAGCAAACTACAACGGGGGCAGAAGTAATAGGAGAGTCACTAATATCACAGAATACAAGACTTCTTTATATAAAAAAAGTTAATTGGATTTCTTTATTTCAGGTAACCCAGCGGCGATCATACAAGATCATGGGAAAACAAGAAAAAAATGAGAAAAAATGCGTCGTTGGGTGCATTAAAGCAAATGGCCAGAATTTTGGATCAATGCTTTCATTGAAATATATTTTTTTAAAACCAAAATGAACAACGGTACCCATCAAAGGTGAAGGGCTCTATGCCTTTTTATATGAACATGTTTGAGTGTTCCAGCACAGCTGACCATACCGTTTTGTTCACAGAATTGAAAATTGGCATCTGTACTCCACTTGTCTCTTTCTAAAAAAAATTATTTCATTTTAGTTGGTAAAAAAAAGAAAGTTTTTTTTTGTTTTTTTGGGCCACATGCTTTCGATTTCATTAATAACATCTAAATTCTCAAGATTCTCTATTTTATATGATTTACAGCGGAAAACACCAGTGATGTCATAAACTGATTTAGTCTGATGCAATGCAAATTCGATTGATGATCATGTGTAAAATGTCTGATTATGAATCTGTTGACTTTGATTAGTCACAATTGTTTTTATTTGAAAAACTCCAATCCAAATCCGAAACAGGAATTGACTTTGTTTTCTCCTGTAACAAGAACAAGGAAAAAAAAACTCATTTAATGTAATCCCTCCACTGTTTGTTTATCCTGTCGTGTTAAGCCAAACCGATATATAAAATTAACATCTTCCGACTGTGATCTGAAATCTCAATCAACCTGACAAGGCTTACATATCTATGAATGTTCATGCTAATTGTTTTTTATCCGTCATATATTCAATACAAAAGTTGAAATAATCATTTTCAATTGGAATAGAATGACTTTCCATCAGCCAGGCTCGCTATAACAAGGCTTTACTTCGTATTATGTTATCATTGACTGCACTATTACTTTGAGCTTGACCCATCTTTTAAAATGAGAAAAATTAAACCTCGTTCGACCAATTTGAAAGAAACGTATTTCACGGCTGATAAGATGCGCTTTGCTCCCTAAAAACATTCTATTGATAAGTTTGAATTTGATAATTAGTCATGACAGAAAGAAAAATGACACTGTAGGGTCGATGACTGGGACTTACTAGTCAGGTAAACCTTAAAATCTTTGAATATTAAAAAAATAAACCTTAATCGAAGGATGCATATTGCCACTTGTGACGTCTTACCATCTGGAATAAATTAGTTGAAATGAAAAAAATGTTTTCCCTTGTTTTTGCCCAAAAGAAAATAGTTGAAATTTTGTATAAAAAGATAAAACAAATTTTCAACAATTATATTATAGAATTAGACTCTTTTATAGTCAATGTTTATCTTTATCAATTAATACCAACTGTTTGACGACAAATGATACAGAATTCAATGTGCAAACCATAAGAAAGGAATCAGGGACATCATAGAATTCAATAAAAATCTGTAATGCTGATGGGCTGGCCACGTTGCATGAATAGCGGACAACCGATGGACATCACAACTCACGACATGGATCCTCGAAGATCACATGCTCAACCGAGGCTGGCAGATGGAGAGAGGAGCAAGACAAATTCAGAGAGTACTGGCTCGTTGCGAGCCAGTACTCTCTGAATAGATAGAGAAATGTGGCGAATCTTTGGGAAGGTCTATGTCCAACGACAGACGTTGGAAGACTGATGATGATGATGATGATGATGATGATGATATACAGCTCTATAAAATCTTCAACGTTTTACCATCCAGAATAGAGTAATTGAAATGAAAAAAATGTTTTTACTTGTTTTTGCCCGAAAGAAAACCGCTGAGATATCATATAAAAAGGCAAAACAAATTTTCTATAGTTATATCATAGAATTAGACTATTTTGACGTCAATGTTTATCTTTCTCAATTAATACTTACTATTTGATGACAGACAATACAGAATTCTATGAAATGTTCAACTTGGTATTCAAATCATCATCTTCATAAGCCATCATATCCATTGCTTGACAAAGGCTTTTCCAAGCTCCTTCTATATCGACTGTGGCTCAATTGACCTCTACAATGTCTTACCAGCAAAGCTTCTTTTTTCATCTATCCATGTTCTACTGCATTTGCTATCTTTAGGGCACTAATCTGTTAACCTTCTGAACTATCTTTCATCCTTTTTCCTTGCTGGGTTTCAAGCCAATCTCCATTTTTGTCTCTTGTATTTCTATCATATCTTTTACTTTGGTCTGTTCATCGATATTGATCTTTTCTTATCACTTAGTGCTATTCCTTTCATTGCTCTTTCCGTTACTCTGCGTGGTTTTTACAAATGATTTTGAAAGTTTTCACGTTTCGAATCCGTACATTATTGCTAATGTTATACGTTCTTTATACACTTTACGTTTCAAGCCTTTTGGTAAGGTACTTTTAAATTTGTCCCTATGTTTACTATATACCTTTCCCCTAATCTTCCTACGTTTTTTAATGTCGCTTTCAAGGTTTTCTTCAAACTTATAACCTGATTCAAGTAAATATAATCCTCAATTTCTTCCAAATCATTACCCATAATTATTATAATCGACTGTAATTAAAAATCCGCTGAAAATGAAATAATCATTATATGAAAATGATTTGATTAAGAATAGTTACTCTAATCATTGCCATTCAATTGAACTCCGTACTTTTGCTTAAAAACAATGAAAATACATTTTTGAGCTGTGTTTTTTTCTGTGTGCTTTCTGCAAAAATCAAGATAATCGAGTGTGGTTGGTGATTTATCGTTTTCAGTGATTGTTCGTGACAGGTTTCAACAGTCTTGGCCAGAATGGTTAAGTAGGTTTTGCCGACGACCACGAAATAAGGAGGTACAATGGTTTTACGAGTAATGCATCACTGGATTAATTGGCCCAAACTTCTCGATCTTAATTTTTATATCATCGGAAATAGTAAAACCATATTTCTGTTTATTCATTATCGTCGTCGTATCATCATTATCAGCCTTTTAGCTTCCGTCGTTGGACATGGCTTTTCCCAAGATTTGTCAGACCTCTCTATCATGGGCGTCACCGAGCCAGTACTTTCTGAATTTGTCTATCTTGTCACGCCATCTCACTTTCTGTCGGTCACAATGTTGTGATGTCCAGCAATCGCGTGGGATTCCCGCTACATGTCCAGCCCATCACCACTTGATTTTTTAAAATAGTTTCTATGATATCTTGGAATCCTGTCTTTTCTCTTATATACTTTGCTGTCCTATGATCTCTCCATGAGAGGCTTAGCATGTTTCTCGGTTTACGGGGTTTATCTTTTGGTCAGGCTCTATATCTCTGTTCCGTAGGTGACTATCAGTAATAAATCATAAAAACTGAAAAACTTCCTTCTACAAACTTGATTCTTGAACTCTGGTTCGGATAAAATTAACTACTAATGTCAAATATTAGAAACCTTCAACCAAAACTGTCAACATTGCTTTCTCTGGTTTTTGAGCTAAAATGCTGAAAATCTAATAATTTACTCAATATCATGCCTAGGTTTTCAGTTGGGGCTAATTTGCAATGTAAGTTTTTGCTAAATTTACCCCTACAACCTCAATCTCTTCCTACACTCATGCACACAAAACGTCAATCTCTCCCTACTCTTATACACACAAGTCCTCAATTATTCCACACTCTCGTACACACTAATCTTCAGTTTCTCTCTGCTTTTATAAACACTGTGCCTCCGTCTCTACCGAACAGCGTGAATTGATAAATTCATAAAGTTACGCAAGGGCCAAACTCAACACAACCTCATCATTCATATAGAAAATAAAGATTCAAAAATACATTATTTATTTTGAGTTATGCAAAAACGAGCTGCCTTTTAATAGAAATATCCGAGCGTATTGAATAACCCACGAGTCTCCATCAGTTTCTCTTTATCGACTCTCTTCTCTCTATCTAATCTCATTCACACGAGACCCCAATCACTCTCCGCACATACGAGCGTAAATTCACTTGGTTATCAACACAACAGGACAATGTATAACGCTACATACATCGTTCGTATTGAAAATAGGTCTGGTTGGTCGATCAATAGAAATCATCATGTGACCAACATCTTTTGGCAGGAGGCGTTGTTGGGGGTGATAAAATGAAGAAAAATATGAAAACAAAGGGGATGATCAATATATTAATAACCCCTCTCGCATCCTATTTGGTAGTGATCACAAAAACAGAATTTGAAAAAAATAAGCGTTGAAGCTGCCAGATAAAAAATAAGGGAATGATTTAGCATAAAATTACATTGCTAATCAAAATCTCCGTAAAGAAACCTATTTAAGGGGATTAAGAAACAAAACAAAATTGTCCTTCCTTGGCATAATAGGGAGTAAATGCTTTAATTTACAGCCCTCTAGCTCCATCAGTGCGTTTTGTACGCGCGATACATACATTCATAGCCAGACCCGCTTTAAAACTGTAAAAACCTGTCGACAGTTTTGATTACAGTTTTTGCTCACGGTTTTAACAGGTCAAAGTATAATTCTACATGCATCGTTTGTATTGAAATAATGATTTAAAAATAACCATTTATTTTGAAACATGTTAGATCAACCTTGTTTTAATGGAAATATTCGTGCAGGGAAACAGTGCAAGATTTTACGGGCGGATAATTAACATGATATTCGTGCAAGGTTAAATTGATTCATCGTCGTAATTCGCCACTTTTTCCCCCCAATTTTATACACGTAAAGTAAAGAAAAGGATAAAACTACAATGTGGTTATGGAATGTAGTTCCAAAACAATTTTCAGAAATTCTATTGCTTTCGTAAGAGTGTGCGTGCAACACAGGTTATAATATCATAGCACACATAGTCCTAGTTGCGTTTGTTTTCATAAACCTGCTGGGTCTTTGTTTACTGAGATATCACTTGAAGATATCGGGCACATCTTTCTTGAAATTAGAAAATCACTATTTAAAATTATGGCGTTCAATGATAATTAAAAATTTGTTTTTATTGTTATTATCATTCTATTTTATCTTATCAGAAACTAAAATTATCCCCCAAATCATCAGTGCAGGTTTTTAATTCGTTTGTCTGTCAGGGTGTCTGGCTTTGAATGTATGTATTACACCCACAGGCTGCATCAATTTCACCCCACAAATAGGTTTTCATTTGGGTTTTCAATCTACAATGTACATCTATGCTAAATTGGTTCCTAATTTGTGTCTTTTAATGATCCAATAAAAGCCGAGAGAAGTACGTTTTCCATTGATCACTCCTTTCTCTGATTTTTCAATTTCATTGATAACCCCCAACGTAGCATGCTGCCAAAAAAAAAAAACGTTTGTCACAGGATGGCTTCCATTGCGTGACTATTTTTGGTGTATTTAGATGATAATTGATCAGCTCTCTCGCTTCTTTGTCACGCAACACAAGAGCACTGATTCTGTCTTCCTTTCTTGAACAATCAATAGGAATTCATTCGTTGTTTCTGAACCAGTTGTGAGTTTCTAGGGTGCCAGCCCGACGCCCAAAATAGCAGAAACCACCCTATTATCTTACTCGTAGTTACAAGGAGGAGTAGATTAATGCATCCCTCAAGGGCATTAGTCTGAAATGAACGAAAACTGTCGATGCCAGAGTTTGAACTCGATTTGCCGATCTTATTCTCCGTGTGTTAACCGTTCAGCCACCCACATTTGCGATAAAACATGTGCTATAAATCAACACTTAGTACCAAATGAACAGAGAAGATTTTGAGCTGAAAACAAAAACTATCGGAGAGAGGATTTTCATATTCTGAGCTGGAGCATTTTAATGACTCATGAATTACTTTCCCTTTATGAATAGTATAATGGTTAGAACGTTTACTTTTAGAAGCAGAAGGTTCTGGGTTCGATTCCTGGTATCAGCGCGTGCGGGAAACTCTTCATAGGGATAAATTTTCCAGTGCACTCAGCAGTTAATTAAATTGTCGAGAACTCTTCACCAGGATACATATCCAGTTATGCTTACCTTCTAAGCCGTGAGTTCAACGTTGCGGTATCTCTACCAAAAAAGTGGTCATAAAAAAACTTGTGGGAATAAAGTTCTTGTCTCGACTAGATTTGAGAT
>OY735233.1:27525708-27555708 GCA_963457665.1 Thysanoteuthis rhombus | reverse complement strand
GGGGGGTAGCTCAACGGTGATGCTATGATAAGCGGTTAAAGTTGCTTAGGCCCCCTTTCCTAACACACACACACACACACACACACACACATTCACACACATTACCCCAACATGTTTACGATCTAATGCTAATATACATGCATACGCCCTAACACGGGTACTCATAACCACACACAAGTACTGGAATGCACGCACGCAAGCATGTACACCTACACACAAGTTAAAATTTCAAAAGAGAGGTTTGAAGCCCGAAGAAAGGATCAGCCAAAATACTCAAGGTAAAAGGCAAAGAAAACAATGATGAAATTACAGATAAAAAATGCGTAAAATCACCTAAAGATTGATTTTAGAATTTATCAACTGAAAATGGAAGGAAAATTACCAAATTGAAAAAAGCCACATATTCGCTAAGATTTCTCTGTAACGATAAAGATATGTTCAAAATCTTTATACAATTCAAAAATACAAAACAATGAACGATACATTTGTGAAAAGTCTATTCCAACTCGATGATCGTGAGAGATGGGCAACGGAAAGAGTGGAGAACGTGATCCCAAAGTGTATGGTTATCGGGGCGCTGATGTAGCGTTGACAGGCATAGCAAGCAGGAAGTTGATAATCATAAAAAGTTAATGAAAAAAGCATAATAAATAAGAAAAAATAACGAACACCACCATTGTCTCAATAATAGTTAAAGATGCATTATATAACTATGAAACTGTATTTGAAATAACTTAACGATAATACACAGTGAATGTATCATTTGGCGTAGACAGCGTAAATAGAATAAACATTTGAAGATATTTGGCTGCTACAGGAATTAAACCTTCTACCGATAAGTAGCTGTTCTAAAGTAGCTGTGATTAAGAATAGTGAAAAAGATATATATAAATTTGAAACAAGAAATAAAACAGTAGACATGTAACTCCCTTCCCCCATCTCTCTCTCTCTCTCTCTCTCTCTCTCTCTCTATATATATATATATATATATATATATATATATATATAGCAGAGTCAAAGAAATAAAGATTATATACTTCGCAAATGTCCATCATAAAACTAGGTTTTCTCTAAAAACGAATTTAGATATTCAAATTAAAGTTCTGACGGGTAATTAAATTTCTACTCTTCATAATCCATAGAAAGTGATTCATTGATTTTAATATCATAAATCAAGCACGCTCGGGAGAAAGAAATGATGCAGTGGTCACAACTTAGGACTGAAACCCATCGCGTAAACTGAAACCACCTCTAGCGCTCAAAGACAGGCGTGAGTTCAAGTCTCATTGGGAACTTATATTTATTCTAATTCACTCTATTTACCCGCTCCAATACATCAGGTTATGATAAAATGATAGTCATCATCATCATCAGACTTTTAACGTCCGTTGTCGGACATAGACCTTCCCCAGGATTCGCCACACTTCCCTATCGCGGATGTCGCCAAGTCAATACTTCTGATATTGTCAAACTTGTCACATCAACTCACTTTTGGTCGACCACGATTTCGCACATGATCCCTTGGGATCCATGGATTGAGTTGTGATGTTCAGCAGTTGTCTGACATTTTCACGACATGAGTAGCTCATTGCCATCAGAGATTTTCAATATTTTCTATGATATCTCGGACTCTTGTCTTTTTCTCTTATAAACTGCACTGTTTTATGATCTCCCTTGGTGAGGTTGAGCATGCTATTCATTTAACGTCCCACCACAGCAAAATGTGACTCAAGATTAGGGCTTAACGGGGGGAAAATAGGTGCAACCCTTGAAAAATAGCTCCAGTCGACGCGACTTTGATTGCCAAGCAACCGTAGAAGCTAAAAAAACAAAAAACCTCCGCCACGAACGCGTCCCTCAGGGACCTGCTCCTCTTAATGCAATGGAGCAGTGCTGCCCCAGGGCAACGGATTCCCTGCAGCTGGGCCGAGTAATAATAGGAGAGCCCAAGAACGAGTCCAAAGGCTCCCGATGCACGTAGCATGCGCAGCCTCAGTAAAACGCATTATACTAGCGCACTCAGTCTTTGATATCAACTACAACCCAATCTTTGGCCCATTCGACAGGCAAGTGTCAGTACCGGCTTCTTGATCTATACCGTAGAACAGATACTACACTTGGTTCCCGAAAAATAGGCCAGAAAAATGTGAGGATGATTCTGTCATATGCACGTTGCATGGTTCTCAGCTTGCATGTCAATCTTTCGGTTAGATTCCATGTCTCTGCTCCGTAGGTGACTATCAGGGGAGATGCATCGGTTGGATACCCTTTATTTTTAATGGAATCAGTGTGTTTTTGAAAGTCAACCTTGATCTACGAAAAGCTTGCTAGCCTAGTATGATTCTTCATTTGATTTCTTCTTTCTTTTCATGAATGGGTAGATGTAGTGATCTACTTTATTCAGCTCAGCGTTTTCGATTTCGATCGTTGTGTCCGTGTACCTCACATATTCATTGTACATGACATTCGTTTTGCCGAAATTCATGTTGAGTCAAACCTTCTTGCTTTCATCATTTAGTTTGTCTAGCATTGTATGGATTCCTTTTTGTTTCCCGGCTAGGTTCCGAAAAAAATAATCTCAGGGCAGATTGGGTGAGATGGTATCACCTCGTCTCACTCCCTTATCTAGTTGAAAGAGCACAGAGTTTTTACGTAGCCTCATGAAGCAACTGTTGTCTGGGTAAATATTTTGCAGTACTCATTTATAGGATCCAGGCCTTGTTGTATCATTATGCCAATGACTTGGGGGATATCCACTGAGACAACGGCCTTCCCAAGGTGAGTATTTTTATGGTTTGTAGTCTTTGGCTTAGACATATTCCAGACTTCAATTGAGGGGGTTGTTATCCTGTTGCTGAGCCCGTAGATGTTCCCTTCCAGTTCAGTGAGGAGAGCATATCTATTCTCTAGTTCCCGCTTGAATTGTTTGGGTGAGCGCTCCTGTACACTAAGTGGTTGCAGTTTGGCACAGAACGTTTTTCCGTGTTCAATCTTAGTGGTATTTGAATGTTGTATCTTATCAATCCGTGATTCAGAAACAGCTGGCGTAGTTGACAATTTAAACTATTTGAAAAGCAATGGATTAATAAGAATTAATAAAAATAGGTTTTGATTTAAGATAAGAGGGGAGGCTAGACACTGTTATGTGATAATTGCAATAGTGATACGCTGACTCTTTTTAGCTAAGATTTGCTTTATCTTCTCTATGTCTATTTGTGTGTACTAAATCAAAACGGAAGAAAATCCATTTGATATCAATTCTGACACTTCCTATCTAGATAATTTGTCGGAATTATTGAAGCCAAATTAAATGTTACGTTTCGTTCGATATTATCCGATAGGATTGTATAGATCGGCGACCATCTTCGGTTGGAAACAGTCAACCAAAACTGGCACCATAAATAGGTTTATACAGTTCACAGATTGGTCTGACTAGATGTTTGACTATGTATTAAACATAAAAGCTATCGAGGGTTACCAATTTTGACAGGCTTTTTTTTTTGCTGTTGTTGTATTCCTTTGAATTTATTAGTTCAGTTTTGGAAATATTTAGATTTTTTTTCGAAAATTCACGTTTTAAAGTCTAGAGTTTTTTAAAACTCAAATTTGACAGTGACTTTCATAATCGAAAAGTGGAAAAAAATCACATTCAAATTGTCAATCCTGGGCCCTACGTAATAAAGCTAGAGGACTGATATTTTAAACATTTACATTGACTTTTAATTGATCACTTACAAGCGAAATAACTTACCCATCGATTTAAAAAAGACGTCAGTCATGTGATAGTTTCTATCACCTAACCAGACCTGTTCTTCTTGTTATTTAAAATATAGAGTGGGTCGTCTGGATGTTCCAAACGACGAATATGAAAGGTCATAGTCGCATTTCAAATTTCATTTCATGCATGACGTGCGGCTGAGAGATATTAGATTAGGAAACCTTATGATGATATAACATGTGGTTGATAGATGAAATGTCGATCTTCTTATGGCAAAAACTAGTCACAGTACTTGCTTAGAATTAATCCTTATATCGATATTTCATAAGAGAGATAGCTAAGCAGCAGACAAGATTAGCTATTGCTGCTATTGGCAATTATAAAGCAAATAAAAATTTTAAAAATTCTCAATATTTGAAATGTGTTTTATCAAATTTATCTACAAATGATATGATTTAAGATTACTGTTAGCGTTAGTATTTATGGTTAGTGTATGGTTTGCAGTTAACAACACAAAAAGATTAAATATTTTTCTCATATTCATAACGGTGAAATGAACACTTGAAATTAATGATAAAATTGAAGCTTAAAGTCACAAAAAACAAGTGCTTTTAATATCAACGCCAACAATAACAATGAACATTAACCCTAAATCATATCCTTTTACGATTGAATTTGTTTCAAATCTTCAGAATTTTTGCATTCATTCATTTGCGAAAAGTTAAAACAGCAGCAGCTTATCATGTACAGCGACTATCTCGATTACCTCCCTTGTATAATATAGCGAAACCGTTTTAATGTACATATTCCAATAAATTGCCCCAGTTACCGTGGTAGTTATTACAACAAGTTATTCGCAAATTCTGAATAGATTCTTCAGAAAAGGTATTAGATGTGTGCTAAGGCAAAAGACCTATCAACTGGGTATTCAGTCTCTATTTAAAAGAAGATAAACAATGGCTGCCGCTGAAGATGCTTGCTGGGAATTTTGTGTTGCATATATAATGGAGTTAAATGATAAAAGATAAGTATTTTTTTTTGTAAAAAAAATATCTTTTTGATAGATTGAACAAATATGTGCGTATCTATGTGAAAAACTCTCGTTATTATGCGAGACTTTACAATTTAGCTCTGTGACGAAGACTTCCCCCTGGAGTTCAAATCATGGAATATCCGTATTAAAGTTCGGTTTACACCCCTTATTTTTGGTGAGAATGCTTTTTGTTCTTGTTACGGTAGGAAAATTAAGTCAAAGTACACTTTTTTGTGGAGTTCGTTAAAAAGAATGTTGAGAACTTTTGCATTCACCTACTTCTTGGAATAATCAGAGGCAGAGAATTTATAGGTCGCTGTAGGTGAATTTTGAAGAACATGGAGCAAATCTTTATACCCCAGAACCTTCAACTGAAGAACAGGAGCAAGAGAAAGGGAACTTTGAATAGATATCTTTTCCCGATATTTTCAAAGAAAGGCTTGTTAACCATCACTTTACAGCACAAACTCTGATGTACAGGATCGCCTATGAATGGCTTTAAAAGTGGCTCTGTCCGTCAGTATATCTGTCCCCGAAAATCATCTCAGCTGTTTCGCATCGATTCACTTTGCATTTGCTAGAAAGGTGTCAATTGATAAGATAGTTCTTACCTAGAAAAAAAACTTCCGCTCACTATCACGTGATCTGACAATGATGACATTTAAACTTGATGTTTTAGAATCACTTTTTTCTCGGCTGTTTAATGCCAGACTTACTTGAAACTTGATTGAAAGATGTCCCATGATAGTCTGCTTACCTATAATTATCTTCTACTCAGGTTCACTTTATAGTGGATGCCTCACTGAACTCTCGGTTCTTGTCTAATAGCAAGTTGATTTTCTTCTAAACCATTTGAGCGTAGCAGGATTTCATGATTTCAAGTGAAACATAACACAAGCAGATTGGATATTATAAGGTATTAGTTATGACCAACCTTTACAGCATCAAATCTTTGTCGCTAAAAATATGAATACGTTGATGTCCAAAAACTAGTACTCACCAACGAAAAAAAGTATTTTAGGCAAAAGTGTTTCATTTCTGTAGAGTTTGTTCATAGAAAATACCTGATGATATCTGCTTTGATTGCATAATATTCCATCAAATAAAAATCCTGTTATGTTTGATTGGGAAGAAACTTAACTGCCAATAAAAAAGTGGTCGGGATGTACTCATTTATTGGCCAAACTGTATTCATTGTATTGAAAGCGTCATAACTAGCATAATCAATATTCTTTAATGTAGCTTTGATAGTAAGATGGCGCATATTTTGACCTGAGAGTCAGTATTTCTAATACTTGAGGGAAGGTTCAATCAATTTTAAACGTTTATCGTCCAAATTTGTCTCTAAGATGTGTTAGATTAGAAGATCAATTCTTTTAGCTGAGAAAAGAAACCTTGTTCATATCGTATCCCCAAGCTGAAAAGTCAGATCCTTGAAATTGTACGTAATTAGGTTTGCAGCCTTTTTGCTAAGATAAAAGGTAATCGTACCAGGAACATTTGATCCGTGTACTTTGATTAGAGGAATAAAGATTTTTGTCGGGCACAATCAACGATTTGGTTCTTCTTCCTTGTTGAGTATCCATTTTCTTTAAGCACACGAGTAATTTGTAATTTTCCTCAACTGAGACTTTTGTTGATCGTTTTGAAGCCTTTTTCTTTGTTTGGTGATTTTGTCGATGAGTGATGTTATGAATCTTCTTTGATCTTCTTTTTGTTTCTTTTCGTTGGCGATGTCTCCAAGGCAACCAACAGCATCTCGTTAGGCTTCGTTTTCATTACATGGCGATTGTTCCTATTCACTTTTGGTGTTGAGAGAAAGAAAAAAACAAAACAAACAAAAAGGTCGAAAGACTTTATACAAGATCATGGGGGTCAGGATTACTGTATGGCCATCCTGACATTACATAGCCCATCTGTAGGAACTCGACGCTTACGGTGACGTAGAAAAAGTAGAATTTCATCTTACACTGAGCTAGATAAATAATATTCCATAATTATTCTATGCTGGATAATTCATTTCAAGTAATTGAGAGATTACTTGAGTATCACTTTTTTCTTGCTACGATAAACTAGTTATGATAACACATAACTAACGCCTTTTGGCAGCAGACTGTGTTTGGGTGATGAATTAAAAAGTGAGAAAAGGAGTGATTGATGAATAGTTTAGTTCCCTCACCTTTCGTTGGGTAGTGATAACTGAAAAAGACCAAATTTTAAAAGATACATTCTTAATTGCTACACACTAAGGGGGTCAATTTAGTATAAATTTACATTGCAAATTGAACTGAAAACCTACTTAAAAAGGAAATTATGTGACGAAGTTTTTTTTCATGGACAAGATAAGGAGTAGATGTTTACGTTCTCAGCTATCAATCCCCATTGGTACGGTCTGCACGCGTGATACATCCAGAGCCAGGCAGTCAGTCTGCCAGACCAACTTGAAAACTGAATGAGGAAAGTTTTGGTTGAAGATTTCTAATAAGAGAAAATGGTTCAGAGTCGATTCGAGGACAGGAAAAAAGATGCAAATCTATCAATATAATATGCCATGCGGATGTCAATAATTTTGTCCATAACGTTTGTCAAAGAAGATAACTATCAAATGATAATTAGGGAGCAGTCTCCCTGATTTATCCGGGATCTTTCTTGTTCAAAGTCTACCAGAAAAATGCACACCTGAAAAAATATTTTCTATCGTTATCAGATACTGCCTTCATTTTTGGACGGCTTGAGTAAAATAGAATCAAATAAGCGATAGATAAACACAAGCGATGACAAAGTACAGCGGAATATCTGTTGATGATTGGAATAAGGTTGGGTTGACAAAGAAAATGTCCACAATTGTTTGTGCTCCCGGGTCTGTCTGGGAATTATGGTTGAAAAACAGACCAGGCGTGTATTTGCATTCTATATAATTCAGTGCAAGAGTCATGAGTTCTGCTGTCGAAGATGCTAATAATTAACCTTACAGCAACCCACTGGGTTTATTCAGGAGAACAATACATGTTTAGATGAAGATTAAATCGATATATATATATATATATATATATATATATATATATATATATACTTGGGGTTAGGTCTTGGTTTCAACAGATACAATGCTCAATATTTATAAAAAGTAGAGCTGATATGATTATTTCATTAATTGTTTGCAGAGAAATAACTTGGATCCAACAAAATATGAGATGAAGAAAATAAAAATTTCGAGTAATTGTTCAATCACAATACCACCTGAAGATCAAAGAACGTGAAACAAATTCGTTGTTGAAAAAATTAGTACGATAACATAAGTATTGGAAAATAGAGACAATGTTTCATTTTTGAAGTGGCATCAATCAATTCAATGTTTTACAGCTAAAGTTAACGTTGCATAACCCATTCTGTCTGTTCTAATGATGTACATACAATTGAACAACAATCAAAAAAAAAGGATTCCATTGTCCTATTGATTGATAGTATTTGGATGTTTATGTACATGTATGTTCCTTTAATGATAAAAAAACATTTAAATATCTAGAAGCAAATAGTTTCCATTAACTTGTATGATCTATGTTTCATTTTTATCCCTTTTCTGTCCATCAGTAATGAAAGCTTTTCTAGTCTGACCCGCTTACAAAAGATTTTGCCCGACCCTGAGCAAGACAATGGGCCAGAGAGATACACGTGGATGTAGGTGGTGTAATGGTTATGAACAAATGCTGACGTATATACAAACATATTATATATGGTAGTGAATTGCAATTGATATGAACATAGATAAATAGATAGTGATACTTTGCCATGTAGGTAGAAAGAGATCGGCATAAATAAACAGTCTGAAATGCCTGGAATAAGAGATTACAAAGAGGTCAACATGACCCGAGAGCAGATAGAGGTAAAAGATGTCATAAAAGTGATTGAGTTGTAAAAATGGTGGAGTGTAGGGCAGACAGCAGGAACGAAGAATAACGGATGGTTTTATATGTTGAATGGTACCCCTGTGTTTGCAAATGCAGTAAAATACCACACATATGATTGAGAGATGAGGAAAAGTTTTGGTTTTTCAATTTTTTTTGTGTCCCTTCAGTCAGTTATTTCCAAATATCTATCAATTCAATTCATATAATTCTCCACTGTCTTCTCCCCAGTTCAACATATACTTTGTCAGTATGGCACAATGTATATTTTTTCCCTTCTTGTTCACCATGTAACCGTTTCTGGGATTTTAAAAACAAAACAGCGATATGAATACTGACTCCCAGCAGTGTCGATCATAACTCTCCTCCTTCTTACAATGAAGGTTATGTCATGCATTGAGTTTGTCATTTAATACATGGTATCATGTGTACTGTACATTGTTATTATTTCATACTACACACTTATGTATATATATATATATATATATATATATATATATAAATAGATAGATGGATAGAGAGAGAGAGAGAGAGAAAGAGAGAGAGAGAGTTAGTAAGTGAGTGAGTGAGTGAAAAAAGTATCTGATACATGGCAAAATATTCATTTTTAGCGTCCTAATACAGTTTTAAAATTGACAGGATTTGAACCTAGGCATAATATATCCGTGACAAATACAAGCATCGAATAATTAAGAACAAAATCAGAAATCTTGACTGCATTTTGCCAAAGGACTTGAGATAAATCAGAAAAAAAGTTATGCCTCAGCCGAGAACGCCTCGTTAAACGAACCTGTGTTTCTTTGTAAGTCTAATTAAAGTGTATGCTACCTATCATCCGCCTAACCTTTTCAAGGAATTTACTGCTTATTTCTAGAATGGAGGGAGCCAAAACCTCAAAACAGTGACTTTTCTTTCCTTAGCATGGTTAGAGACGATCCCATACCAACCCCCTCATTTCACTTAGTTTCTTTTTTTTACCTTCTTTAGCTTATTATAATCTGATTCATTTACAGTGAGTTCAGTTGTATACTTATCACGTGGTCGTGGTATAGGTGCCATAGAGTGAATGATGCACTTATGGTGGAAGTGAAGTTCAAAAGGATGAATGGATTTACCAACTTCTGTTCGGACAAACTAATCTCTCCTTTCCATCTTTAATTCTACGGCATTCGTCTTTGATACCTGTAAAACAAAGAGAATCTCTTCTATTGGCCTTTCCTTGATGTTACAAAGCAAAAAAAGAAACTGTATCAAACAGAATAACTGAACGTTATCCACAACAACTCTAAATAAGTTATTCTCGTTTAGCAATGCGTGCAATACAGATTGCTCAATAACTACAACAAAGGAAAGTTCTCATTTTTTTCTATGTTAATGAAAGAATTATACAGCTTGTATCTGTTGGGCACAGAAGAAAAAATATAGTTATTAATGCACCAGTAACTTAGAACTTCTCTCAAAGTTATAGACAATATGAAGAATGAATACTTTTGATGAAAGACAATATGTGGAGAGGTCGTGAAAGGTTCTAGTTAAGAATAATATAGAATAGTGTAAAACATCATCTGTTGCGTCCCTTGCAGCCTTGTGCTAGACACTTACATAAAGTGTGAGGAAATAAAATTGAAAAAAAGGGTTATATTTTAGTCACAAAGTCTGTCATTGTATCTGATAGTTCGCTTTTTGCACCACCAAAATCATTTGATATTGTTAGAAGACCGTTAACCAAAACTGTCTCCATAGTTTTCAAATTGGTCTGTCTAGCTACCTGTCAGTCTGTATATCACACTCATGGGCCGCAACAAGAGCTAGATGGCTGAAAAATAAAACATTTAATCTTTATTACGTCAAGAATTTTTTTTTCAAATTCCCCAACAAGATAGGGATTCTAGTAGAGAGGGGATCATGATCCCTTTGTTGAAAATAAGATATAATAGTAAAGAAGGTCATCTTCCACACATTCCTTGCAGCCTTGTGCCAAACACTTGAAAGGTGAGTTAGTAAAATTCAATCATTATCTAGCAGTATCCACGCATTTTTTAAAAATCCAGTCCTTTTTAGTGCGCAACAAAGATGAGAGGGGAAACTGATTCATTGATCATCCTTTTTTTGCAATGTTTTTAAATGATCATCCCAAACGAGGTAGACTCTCGAAAGACGTTGGTCACGTGACAGTTTTTATTGAGTGACCAAGCAAGCAGACCTGCCATTATTTCAAACTTAATTAACATTGCATAATGAATGAATTGATTAAATCTTCCACTTAGTTGATTACCTGCAGCTGAGCCAATTCTCCCTGCAACAAATGTATTCCTCCATACTGTGACCTGTTCGGACTACATGAAATTAGTTTCTGCTTGAATTTTTGTGATGAAGAATTAGCATTACGAATTGAAAATCTGCCATATTGGTTGATTTGTCTGTTCGTCCTGGCGGAAGGCCTGAATGGGGAATTAGCACCGAAGAAGAGATCATAGATTTGAAGCAGGAATTTACCTCATTTGAAATCCATCTTCAATTACGTTTGATTTAAATATCTGGAGAGGGTTTGACAAAAGGTAAGAGAATTATAGATAGATAGATAGATAGATAGAAAGATAGGGATAGACAGAGTTGGAAAGATAGAGAGATTGGCAGATATTAACAGAATCAAATATATAGATAGATGGATGGATATGAATAGACAGGTAGATACATAGATATATATAAATACATAGATAGATATGAACAGACAGATATATAGATAGATATGAAAAGAATGAGATAGATAGATAGATAGATAGATAGATAGATAGATAGATAGATGGATAAAAATCAGATCATCATTATTGAAGTAAATGAAGATCCAGACCCCATAATACTATCTTTTGGGTGAATTTACGACAAATACATCGCTAAAAACATAAGTCAACGTACTATTAATCCACCCGCAAAATGCCATAGGGATATGTTGTGTGGTTCCTGAGTTACAACAGCTTGCCAATCTGCGAGTGATTCTTTGCTGGATCTCTTTCATGGAGATTTGTCCTAGGGAGGTGCAGTGGTCCATTTTTTTTCCAGCTTTATGATTTCTATTCTGATCGTTGTTTTCTGGTCATTTACACGTTTGTTGTACATGATATTTGTATCATTGAAGTTCATTTAAAAACCTGTTTTCATACCTTTTTCATTTAGTTTTTCTTGAAGGTCATAAAGTTTTGGAAATCATGAAAGTTTTCAGCAAAAAGGACGATGTTATCAGCAAATCTCATGTCAACTAGGTATAGGCCAAATATTCTGATTTTTATATTTTCTCATTCAAAGTTTCGGAAAATCATCTCGAGACAGGCTATTAAGTGTTTGTATGGGCTGGTAGCACCCTGTTTTGCCCCTTTTCCTTGTTGAAAGGGTCCAGTGTTTATATATAGCCCTAAAAAAGGACTTCTATGTCGGTGGATATGTTGTAAGACAATCTATGTCTTTCAGTTTTTTTGTATCGATCTATCTATCTATCAGTGTCTGTTCCTATCAATCAATCAATCAATCTATCTATCTATCTATCTATCTATCTATCTCAGTCGGCTAATATCTACCTACCTATGTATCCTATAAAGCGAGTCTATGTCAACTGATAAAGGAGCTGTTATTTCAGTTTCTATCCATGAGATGACGAAACACAGACTGGGATCAATAGATCTGTTGGTCTATCTATGGTTGCTCATTTCTATCCATCTATCTATCTATCTATCTATCTATCCATCTATCTATCTATCTATCTATCTATCTATCTATCTATCTATCTATCCAAGTCTGCTCATTTTATCTATCTATCTATCTATTTATCTATCTATCTATCTATCTATCTATCTATCTATCTATCTATCTCAGTCAATTCATATTTCTCTTTCAACCCTATCAAGCTAGTAAGCTGAATATTCTTTATATCCATGCATTGTCGGTGTTGATTATTTCAGCATATCTCAATAAATAATGAGGTCTGATTCATGTAGCGTTTTATCAAGTTTAATCAAGTAATCAATTAATCAAATGTCAGCACGTGTGAGCATTTATTAACACTTGGCAATCACAACGACGTTGGGCAGGGGAGGAAGAGATACAAAGTGACTCACGATGTGCGAATAAAAATTCCCTGCATTGTTTTTTTGCCTGAGTCAAACGTGATGTTTGCCAAGATTATTTATTTACACCTGCATGACGTGTGATGTGATGTAACGTTTGACATTTGGGACAATTGAATCGGCGAGCGGAGTTCGTTTCACAGTGGGGCATTTGAAAAGTACATGAATGAGTGAAGCACGAGCAAATTGGGTAATATAGCCTTAGGAGACAGCCAGTCTAGGAGTGTTGCGTACTGAGCAACGAAAGGAATGAAGTGGCAGCTAAAAGGTCGGACCTGTAATTCACGTGTCCACTGCAAAAAAGATAGATGCTGTAATTATTGTCTTGTTCATTTTTCCTTCTCTCAACCTCGGGGTTCCATGGCTTATGAATGATGTCAGAAAATGCAACTCGGTAGATGCAAGGTACAAGGCAAGGAAAACGGACGGAGGACGGGAAGGTTGGCTGAGGTCCAAGAGAAAAGTGGATGATCTTTTCTTGTGAAAGTAACAACTGTTGCCTTGATTCCCAGCCGTGAACGGCATTTTATAGGAAACGCCATTTGATAAGGATGTTGATAACATACGTTGCGTATCCAAATAAATCAAACCATGGAAATGAAGTAATGTGAAAGAATTTGCTGGTCAGCAAAACGCTTATATTTCTCTGAAGTATCCGTCTTTATTGATAATTCTTTGGAGCAACACAAATTGTTCTCCGACGATAAAACCACGATAGTTTTGCAGTCTGCTAAAACCTTCTTCATTCTATAAGGATCCGTCATCGCTGACCACCCTGAATCAACTCTGTGCACACCCGAATTTTCCAACGGGTGTAGGAAAACTCCGAATTCCGAATTATGAGTTGGAGTTCCCAACGCAGTCAATGGTATACCGGCACTATTGCCGAGCTTGATCTACCTTTTTCCGCTCATTGGAAAACATTGGTGCGTTGAGTGGGAGATTCACTGTGTGGGTGACAGTCTGTTTTCTATAGAACCTTGCTGAGGCCTGAGCCCTGAAGAGAATATGAGCAATGATTTCGTTTCGGGAGACATACAAAGGCCACCAACCGATATATTGATATTGAAAAAAGCATTCATGAATGTAAATATATGGATATACATTCAGTGGATATATTTATAGATGAGTGTATTGATACATGAAAATTTATAAATGCGTTTTGATGTAGAATGATCTTCGGTACAAAGCTCACATAAGCACACACACATCCACACATGCAAAGATATACATACATAAGCACACACTCATACACATTTCCCAATGTAGTAATCCCAATCTCTGTCTGTCTATCTGTCTGTATCTATCTATCTCAGTCTCACAAAACACATGTACATACACACTATGTTATAACAGCTATGATTTTTACCAGAAAGTTAGTCAAATACTTTCTACTGGAAATCAATGAAAGGGTCCATCGTAATAATTCGATGATTTTCATCGACTGTGAAATTTTCTTTGCAAAAGTGTTTGAAAATTCTGTAACTACTTTGTGACCACTTCGTAATGGACATTTTTCAGAACATTTTTTTAATTCACACAAACCTACCTTAAAAATACATTCAAATCATAATTATATTCAAAGATTCAGACTGATAGATAGATATCAAGAGATTAATCGATAGGGTTATATAGATAGATGGATAAACGCTTGCCGTGAGGAGACATTCTAAATTATTCATTTATACAGCTTATAACATCATGTGATATGAAAAAAAACAACATATATTCACTTGCTTCAAGATTAAAATATTTGCAAATACTCATTGCTACTTGAAAACGAGGCGAAATTGCATTGGCCTCCATAAATATTTACAATATTTTAATCGGAATTTCTACTTTATCTTAGTTCTATGTAAAAGCATCGATACCGGAAAAAAATTCCCCCTTCCTCTCTTTCTCCCCCTTCTCTCTCTCTCTCTTCTGAAGTTCTCCAAGTATTACTTTCAGTCTCTCAATTTTGATCCCTTCTCTCTTTACTCATTCATCTTTCTTTCATATCTTTCCCTATTACAATCTTCTTTAAAAAATATCTTTCCCCGCCCCCCCCCTCTCTCTCTCTATTTTGATCTTTTAAATTAATGATACTTTCGGACTCAATGAAACCATCTCTCTGTCTTATGCAATGGTCTTACTGTCACTTCCCTTCTTTCAAGTTTGATCTCTTCTTTATTTACTGACTCCATCCTTCTTCCATAACTCTCTTTAACTCTCTCTCCCCTCCCTTCTTTACACTCTCTGTGTCACTGTCCCTCTCACTTTTATTCTAGAGCGCTATATTATCAACTAAATACCCCTCTCTTTCAATGCCTCTCACCCCTTGCCACTTCCAGTCTCGGAATTTTGACCCCTCCTCTCTTCACTGACACACTCTCTATCATGAATTTGAAAATATACTCTTATCTATTTTACGATGAGGAAAAAACAATCCTTGTACATTCTTATCCGAAGTGAAAACAAATTATTGAACAGTCGAATAGGTAGAAAATATAAGAATATGATTCCTAAAATTGGGTTTGATGAAATAAGAAAAACAAAAGAATGTCGTTCTTAGCGAAAATCAAAATAGATTTGAAAAAAAAAACAACAACAATAAAACCGTTACGTCATCTGACTATAATTTGATTTAATCTCATTCAACTGAAAAAAACCCCTGTTTCTCCCTCTCTTTCTTTTCTCTCACTTTCTTTTGCTGTTTGGTTCTTAAATACACATACATACACTATCTATCTATCTCTCTTTGTCCTTCTCTCTCACATCCTTTCACCCTCTTGCTCACACAATCACACACACACACACACACACACACACACGCGTGCTCTTTCTCCCCCTCTTCTCTGTCTTTCTCTCTCCCATTTGTCCTCCCTTCTCACTCCTTTTCACCCACTTGCTCACACAATCAGACACACAGACATACACACACGCGTGCGCACGCTCTCTCTCCTTCACCTCTCTCTTTCTGTCTAACTCTCTCTTTCAGGTCTTTTTTTAAAGATGCCAAACTTTTGAGCAGTGATTTTGAAAAAGAAAATAAAACTTTGTTCATTGACAAGGCCAAAACCAGATTGCCTAAAGTTTTCGAAACTTTTACTCAAACACTTTCGCATCGAAGCAGTTGATGACGCTTACAAAACGCGATTGGTAGAGACAAAATATTTCATCGTATTTTTCTTTCATTTTTCATCGTAAATCTATCCAGACTGCTACGACAGTGAGTACACAACATTGATCGGAGATAAAGCATAAGCTTTTGGAGCACCATAAATAAGAGTGTCGGTGCGTTAACATAGCCTCTCTTATGGAACGTGAGTTCAAGTCTCACTGGAATCTTTAACTATCTTAGATCATCGCTGCTACCTCACAGTCGTTGATTAGCCACTTGGGTAGAGTTTCAATAAGAAAGCAAGAGAAAAATAAAGATGAAGGTAAATGGAAGTCAAAAGTTAATGATAATGATCTGTAATACTTCATCTGATGAAAAAACGATACGTATTAACACTGATGCTACCAGTTCATACACAATCATGGAAAGCGTTGAGATATCGGTACAGGAGATGATTTGGAAGGTTTGATTTGGACTTCAACTGGCTGGCTTGATTCTGTAACTCAGTTGATATGATTGGTAGCGCGTGAATCTGGCTCTCGTATAGGGATGTGATTTTGTATCTCATCGGAAGCTCATTCTGCATCTCAAATTAACGCTGAAACATGGAACCTCACTAAGAGACAGAACCACAAACTGAGAAGCATGGAACGCATGCATGAGACAAAATGTTAAAAACTCAAATAGCAATTGGTTGGCAAAGTTGCAATAATGAAAGACAACCAATAGACATCACGACTCACAACATGGATCCCCAGAGATCACATGCGAAACCGAGGCCGACAGATTACTAGTTGGAGAGATGAACGAGACAAATTCAGAAAATACTGGTTCCACGACACCCATGCTACAGAATTGTGGCGAATCCCGGGGAAGGTCTTTGTCCAACAACGGATAATAAAAGACTGATGATGATGATGATGATGATGCTGATGATGACTCACAGTCTTTAATCAGCTACCTGTGGAAAAATGAGTCAGAAAAATTAATGTGTTGATAGATAGTTGTCAAAAGTAATGATTTGTAATACTTCATTCAATAAAAAATATGGTAATTGATTTGACGTACATAAATCAATGATGAAGTATCACCAGTATAATTTTTTGATTTGAAAGTAGAATTGAACAACATATTCAATAGAAATTAACTCAATAATGAAATTAGATGGATGTTTTTTTATCAGATTGTTCTTAATTCACAGTGTGCAAAAGATATGCATTAAATCTCATAATAGCGTTAATTTCTGATGTATAAGTCGTTTAATTATACTCTTCAATAAAAATGTCCATACTTCTTAGAGCCAATGTGCGACATTCAGAGCCTCTCTAAATACTGCTATGAATTAATGCACGCCAAAGCAAAGATTACCAAAAGAAATAATGAAAAATAAGTTCATCATGATCATCATCATGATCATCATCATCGTCATCAGTCTCTTAAGGCCCTTCGATGGACATAGACCTTCCCCAGGGTTCACCACACTTCTCTATCGTGGGTATCCCAGAGCCAGTATTTTCTGAATTTGTCTAGCTCGTCTCTTATACTCTGCCGGCCTTGGTTGTTGTGCATGTGATTTCTGGTGATCTATGGCGTGAGTCGTGATGTCTATCGGTTGTCTGCCTTTCTTGCGACATGACAAACCCGTTGCCATTTGATTTAGGGTAACTGAGGTGAGATGATACTTGGTAAAGTCCCAGATTGATTTCGAAACTGTCATTGACCGAGAGAACAACAAACGCAGAGTTAAGTCAAAGAATGGTGATAAAAGTAACAAAGACATTCTGAACATCTGATAAGATTGAGTAACATCTACAGAACAGAACTAGAACGATACATACATACATATATATATATATATATATATATATATATATATATATATATATATATATATATAAATATATATATATATATATATATATATATATATATATATATGTATGTATGTATATAAGCATCCATTGATAGATAACTCCTATACCTAGCTCACATCCTTTGACATGTAATTTACAAACACCAACAAAAACATTCACACTACTAAAAAAATGAAACAAAATGAATAACTCCTCCTACTCATAGTGACATTCACAAGACTCTCACCAAATTCCCCAAACTAGAATCTAAAAACACATACAATCATTTGCCTAATGAGACCCTGAGAGGGCAAAAATATAAACTTGTTTATGAAGCAAATCCACTTCCTATTATATATATATATATATATATATTGATGGAGGGGAAAATAGAGGTCGTCCATGGTATAACAGCATCAAAGGACAGACTGGATAACATAGTGAACGTGCAGTAATAACAGCAATTTGCCAATAAAACAGTGGACTACTGTTTTATTTAACCTCAAAAGACATAGAACGTGAATTACAAGAACTGGAATGATTTATTACCGAATCACATTTACAGATTACCCATGAAATTAGATTTCGTACTGTTTCCAATGCAATTTCCCCTAACAATTTACATTTTGTGGTAATCATTCGTATTTGTAAGCTTACTGTGTTGAATCTTACTTTTGACCCTTTGCCATTTTATTCCCGATCGGCTTGAGTTCTGTTGATGTGGCCAGCAGTGGCTACTCGTCAATTCTATCGTTTTTAGATATCTTCAGCCATAATATCTGGCTTTTTTGTAATGGTCACACTGAAGACAAATTGAATATTTACCCATCGAAATTTAGTAGAAATATAATTCTAATCATCTGTTACCAAATTTTCCACTGCAATGGCTGGAATGTCGTTATCCATCAATGTCCTCAAATCAAGTGACGATAATATTGAAGACCAAACATTATTGTATTGTTTCTTTGAAAAATGTCAAGTCATAGAAATTCTGATGTATCCATAGAGTATCCAACGGGTGATAATTAGTAACTAACTATTCGTAAAGCATAGTTACTCCAAAAGAAGTGTAATGTAATAAATTTGTGAAATTTGTTAGGTGTAAATTTATTTCTCATATTTACCCTGAAATTTACTTCGGGGTGAACAAATAAATTTAGGTTTTCAACTTTTTCTTTCAACAATGCATTTTGTTGGCCCCCAAATAACACTATGTAACACTTTTTCCTGGGTACGATAAGGCACGTGATTAAAAGTTGACTATTTTCGATTTCTCTCGGGTCTGTGGAATAAGAAAACTGATAAGGTGTCAACTACAAGAAACACTTTTAATTATGAACAATAAATAACATTAACCGGACATTGGAGATGAATAAATGATATGTTTTCTTTGGGAAATCTAATATGATCATATTTATTGTTTGTTTGTCAGCACATTACCAAGACGCGACCCCGAAGGGAGAATTTTATTCTTCAATCAGTAAGAAGAAGTAAACTAATAATGCTGTATATGTGCTTTACTTGCCTTAGACAAATTTTGAGAAAAAATTGCATTTAAGATGAAATGGACTTTATGAGTTTACATCAAGAGCTGACCCCCCTACTGCCCTCATCCCTTCAACTCCAATGTGTTGGAACTGATTATAAATGATAAATAGCCATAACAAACTTACATATATATATATATATATATATATATATATATATATATATATATATATATATATATATATATATATATATATATATATATATATGTATATATATATGTATATATATATATATATATATATATATATATATATATATATATATTCGCCCATATAAATATATATTTTGTTAGTGTGAAGATAATTTTTTAGTTAATTTTAATGTGTGTTGCAGAAATAAATGAGCTTGTATGTATGTGTGTGTGTATGTATGAATGTATCTATGTATGTACCGTTTGAAAATGTTTCCAACATATATGCATAAGTGTATGTGTATGTGCATTATATATACATATATATATATATATACACACACGCACACACATATATGTATATATATATATATAAATTTGTGCGTGTACGTGTGCACGAGTGTACGTGTGTGTGTGTGTATCAGTGTGTATGTTTGTGTGTGTGTAAAAATAAATGTATATCTGGATGTATTCATATCCATATATTAGCAGTTGACTTTTAATGGCTGATACACATACACACAACCCCCCCATATATATATATATATATATATATATATATATATATATATATATATATATATATATATAGATAGATAGATAGATAGATAGATAGATAGACAGATGCAGATATAGATAGACAAATTGTTTTAAAAAAGGCATCTTATAGAAATTCAAATAAGCGTTTGATTTTTTCCATCGGAAATAACTAGTTAGCAATAAACAATACGTCCTACCCCCTACCGAACAGCTGCCACCGCTAGCTCTGCCATGAATTCCGTCTTTTCGTTTTTCAAAATCAAAGGAAGAGGAAGAACAACGTGTAACATGTGTTCAGATTGTTGGTTTGTAACCCGGTCGGTTTCCATAGTAACGTTTCCGGATTGCTTAGCAACCAGGGAGCCAACTTTGACACTAATTGGAGGAACTTGTTTGGGGATATCGATTTTTTAACCGACCACACCTCAAACTCTTTCTGTTTTGACTCCTCCCCTATCTCCCTTCCCATCTTTCGTTGTTCATCATTCCTCCCCCCACCTTCACATCTTTATGCTTATATCTTATATTCTTTTATTCTGTCATATAATTTAGACGTCATGTATACATTGCACGTAAACTAATATAGATATATTTGTTTCCTTATGAAAAAAAACACAGTTTCATATATTTTTTGTAGTCGTATTCAATATGCCCTCTAATTTTGTGCACCGAAAATTGTATGCTTAGCATTTTTTTCCAGTGACAAAATTACGGGCACATTGAATCCTTGTGCATATGTAAACTGAAAAATTGCTTCAAGATAATTTTAGCACAGTGCATCTCTCGTCACAATGTATCGATATATTTTACGGCAAGTATGATTGCATTCTACGAAACATCGTACTTAGAACTTTATTGTAAACTTCAAACAAATTCAGTTGTTATTCCATTAAGTAAACCATCAATAGGTTGAACCACCGTGGCCATCAAAGGCGGCAGATGATTCTATCCATTTTCGTATGTGTTTGCATTTATGTGTTCGTATGAATGTTCTAGCACTCCTGGGCAACTGACTTGAAAAATGGTATCAATACTCCACTATAACCCCTCTAAATCCATTTGTTGTTGAAAGAAAAAAAACAACATCATTTTTTTTAATCTTTTATTGGTGTGCACATTAATTAGACGGGTTTAAAAATTATATCTACATTCTCTAGAATCTAGATATTTCTAGACTTTTTAAAATTCTATCTCAGATGTTTTGCAATGGAAAACTGTAATGATGTCATAATACTTGATTCTGACCATATTCATTCTCCGATTGAATTCTTTCACATGACATGATGGCGCTACGGTTGTTCGATTATTGACTATGATGGTGAATATTTTTTATAAGATTAAAAAAAAGGACGAAATAAACAATAGTCCTTATCACAAACGTGATATTCAAAAAGCTGACTAGTTACTAAGTTGACAGGTACAGTTAAGTAAGCGATTATATTCAATTTTTGATATTAATAATCCCTATGATATACCTGTGCATGTTTGGAATGGCCTTTTTAGTGTGTGGAGATGCCAGCCACAATCGTGGTTTTGATAATTTTTTGTCCGCTGTGTGAAACTACAACTTTGAAATATTTCAGTTGCTTCTCTTCTGTGTTGTCAATTTAGACATTTCATATCTAAATCTAAATCAAAAAATTGAAGATGCTGAGAGATTATGCTCTTATGTATTTTACAGAGATGGAAAGAATATTTCTCGTAACTTCTTTTCTGAAGTAAAAACATATTATTAGAATAGTAGTTGAATAAGGAGAAAACAGAAGAATATAATTTCCAAGATTGAGTTCGATAAAACAGAAGAAAAAAAAGAATTCGTTCATTATGTTGTTAATAGCAACAATCAAAACAGATGTTCAAAAAATGCATCACATCATTCAACTATGATTTAATCTAATTTCATTTGATAGAAAACCATTCTCTCTTTTTTCTCCCGCTTTATTCCACCTTCTTGTATGCATATACATGGTCTTATTCTCTCATTTCTTTCAATCTAACTATCTATCTATCTATCTATCTATCTATCTATCTATATATACATATATACACACACACATGCGCGCGCACACACACATGCACGCGCGCACACACACACACACACACACACACACATATATATATATATATATATATATATATATATATATATATATATACACACCAAACATTTTAAATCTGTAGATACTCTCGCATGAACACTTGTATCGAAGGTGACGTATTCAGACAAAAAACATGTCCATTGCAAGATTTTTTTTTCAATTATGAATCAAGCACCCATTATCCGTAAATCCAAATAACTCCAAAAGTAAACTGTAATGTCTGTTGCACGTACCAACATATCTTGCGAATATCAACTTCGTACCACGGCTAGTTGTCAAGTTACATTGGTTCATACATATGTTCAAACACACACTCACTCACTCACACACATGCACACAGACACACACATTCACGTTTCTTGAATTATAGTAAGATGATACATTGTTAATAAATTTATAAATATAATTGTTGATTACTATGTATGGGCGTGCACACACGCAAATGTAGAGGAATTTTTGCTTTTAAAAATCTCCGCCTTTTCCCTATATACTTATACCTTTTTTGATTACATTCTTGTGGTAAAATTTAGATGCCATATATTCATTATCAAAGAACTACCCACATTTGGCTTCTTACAAGAACACAGTATTATGCATTCGTCTGTACGGGAGTCCTTCCCCCTCAAATGTTATTTTTGACTTCGTTAAATATAAAAGATAGCATACGAAAGAGGAATGAAAGAAAGGCCGTTATATTTAAGTGAACACAAATTGAACAAATATTGAAGCAGTCAATGTAACAATTTACATGCACGTTAAACATTTTCCATCCAATTTTAGTTTATCACTTTGCGTGAAGACCTTTTTTATCCGTGACCAAAGTATATGCGCACTGAATACTTATGAAAATGTGAACTTGATATGATTTTAGCACAGCTGATCTCCCATAGCTAATAAAACCGTATGGGTGTGTTCTGATATTACACATGCATGATTAAGTTCCATAAAATGATGTATTCAGTTAATTTTTTCGGATGTGTGTATGCATCTTTATAAGAAATAAATCTGGTCGGTCCCCAATACGTTGAATATCAACTTTCTCAGCCATGTCATGTTCAAATTATATTCCAGTATTCCTGCAATCCTAGTAACACCCCCTTATTTTGACGGGTTTAATAATGATACTTGGATTATCCTGAATAGATCTTTCTACTCAGCTTGATTTTTTCCAGTGGAAAACGCCGGTGATGTCATAAATATAATTTATTCTCGCCATATATATCTTTCGATGGATTTTTTCTGGAAAATCCTCAATTTTGGACTCTACGGTTGTTCAATTATTGACTGTCACCGCGATTTTTATTCTCTTCTAAATGCTGTTTGCTTCCATCAGCATATTTTATTTTGGAGTCTTCAAGAAAAGCCCATCAGATTTCGTCTGGTCACACTAAATTAAAATAATTAGTAAGGAAGAAGTCAATGTATCAATTTACATGCATAGTACATACGGAACAAAAGTGATTATTTCATCATGCAGTATATACCAAAAGCACAACGAGAGAAAGTAAAAGTAGTGATCTATATATAACAACGTAAGAATTGGTAAGTGAAGTTACTAGTGACGAAAAATCGATAAATATTTCCGGCAATTGTTTCAATGCAATAGTATTACTATAATTAGAAACCGTCTGCCAAAACTGTCACCAGAACTATCAACATAGCTTTCTTCGGTTTTGAAGTTGGTTTGGCTGGCTATGTATCAAGCAGACAAGCTGTAAGTGGAGCTAAAGGGCTTAAAATCTAAATATTCACTCCTGAACAAAAAAAGTTTTCACCCAAATAGGTTCTTTGTAATCTAAGTTTTTACTTAATTGGTCCCTTAGATTGTGACTGGCAGCATTCTCTTATGTTTCTGAAAATTTGAACTTCGTTAGTGATCACCGCCAAACAAAAGGTAAGACAAGATACTTATTAATTAATCACCAATACTACATGCTGTCAAAAGACGTTGGTCACGTGGCAATTTCTATCGAGTGACCTAACAGACTTTTTAACAAGACTTATCAAGTGGTTAAAAGAATACGCACATCGAAGCAAATGTAGAAACATTGTAATAAAGAGCCGTTTATAGAAGATATATAGATCATTCATATATCGTACAATGGCTGTTATCTCACTGGCTATTATAGCACAAGAAAGCATTCAACATTATACACAAGAGCTCCTGAAGTGTTCAATAAAATGACAAAAGGAGCGTTTGGTAAAAAACTGTAAAGGAATGTGTGAAGGATATTCAAAGAGGCAATGCTATTAAGTGAGAAGCGAGCCACAAAATGAATCTTAAGCCCTGAAAAAGCTGGAAAGCAGAATTTTACGATGGCAATCCAAAGAGTGTGTTATCTTTTAACGTAGTTTAAATCAGTTTGCTGTTCACAAATTGTTTGCCCACGTTCTCAATTTTAGTTTCTTCTTATAGTTTCATTTCAACTGATGATGATGATGATGATGATGATGATGATGATGATGATCATCATCATCATCATCATCATCATCATCTTAACATCCGTCATTGGACATAGACCTTCCCCAAGATTCGCCACACTTCTTTATCATGGGCTTCACAGAGCCAGTATTTATTGAAAATTTGTCTGGTTCATCTCTCCATATTTTTTTTGTGGGCTTCGGTTTCGCATGTGATTTCTGGGGATCCATGTTGTGAGTCGTGATGTGCATCGGTTGTCATGAATGAACCTTTTTACCTATAACTTGGTGAGATAGGATCTCAGTGTTTGGTCTAAAAACTGTAAGTTTCATTTTCGACGGAAAATATATACAGTGAATTCAATAGACGGATACAAAATGTCACAGACGATAGATTATGTACATGACTATGCAAAGGAAACCTGAAGAGAGAAACAGAATCATTCATCATGGCAGCCATAAGCAAATGCATCAGAATACATTACATCAAGTCAAAAAATCGACAAACAGCGACTTCCACGTATTATCAGTTTGTCTCAGTCCGTAAGAGAGCCGGCTACCAATCAAAAGAGTGTAATTTCAAATCCCAGTAAGGGTGGGTTAATTTTATAAATGTCATAGTATATTAGACTGAATTAAACCTTTGCATATTTTTAACAAATCGTAGATATGTAAGACTTGTCGATTTAGTTCGGTCGGTAAGAAAGCTACCCACCAATCATTTGGTCATGATTTGAAATCATGACTGAGGATGGTAACTTGACAAATCAGTTTGGTTTAACGTGACTAACAGTGAATACTTAAATGTGGTGGGGATTGTTTTTGCTCCTGATTCAGTAGAAAAACATAAAAACAAAGTCAAAGACTCTAGTCCTTGTTACGAGCAAAACCTAATCCGACTGGACTGGAATTCGACAAAGAATACCGGATTGTGATTTTGTAGGAAAACAACTCCAGGTTAAATCTTTGCATTGTGAAAGTTGTGCTGTTCTAAAGACCGCAGAATTCCTACAAAAGTTTTTTTTGGATAGATTAAGGACAGGAGCAACAGGGAGGAAGGTGTGTCTTAAAGTAACAACGAATACTTGATAACAGGGAAAAAAAAAGAGTCTGACATGAATTAATTCTCATGGAAGTGAAATACAATTGTGATATTTTTCGCTGAAATATGCACGTAGGAGAGCATGAATACAGAGGCCAGACAAAATCAATATCACAACGGTTTACAACGACATAGTTGGTGCTTACAATTGCTGATGAAGCATTTCAAGGCCATATTAAAAACTGTCAACCAAAACTGTCTCAAAAATTGTCAACTTATGTATCTTCAGATTTGCTGGCTATGGATCTATCACACGTACAGTCCACACCAATGGCGCCAAAAGGCTTCAAATTTAGTCTATTACTCCTTATTATGTCTAAAAAAAGTACTTTTCTGAAGTGGAGAAATAAATTTGCAATGTAAATTTATGTTAAATACTGTGTGTCCAGTTGCATTCACGCTTGTTTTTTTCTCTCGAAAGTTCAGATATTTTTTTAGTGATCATTGCCCAACAGAAGACGGTAGAAGTGACTTATTCATTGATCTACTCTATCTCCTATTTATCATCCCCAACACGGCACTCTGCCAAGAGACTTTGGCCCCGTGAGTGTTTCTATTGAACGACCAACCAGACCTATGGTGATACTTTTCAAACAGTGGAGCACATACTAAAATGTACCCACAAAGGATAGACAAAATCAATGTTGCAATTATTTACTAAAGACAGGGTCAGTGGAGAGAATAGCTAGATAAGCATTTCACGACCAATAATATTTTTTCAGTATTCACCCAACTGAGAATTAGTGAAAAAGAATAACATGTACAATTCGGTTCACAAGAATCACAGAAGAGGCTCCAAGAAAAATTGGGAAGAGTCGGTACGAGAAATTTCAAATTTGACACAAAAGATTTGCCAAGAACAAGAACAAGAACTAATTTTGTTCAAAACCTGTGACGTTTATGCAATTATCAACAGCATTTGGCAACATTTGGCAACATTTGGCTCTGTTATAAAACCATTTGTTTCTAACTGATTTTCCCCATTAACCCACCTTAAAACGCCCAAAATGCTATTGTATCGAAAATAAGATGAAAATTATCGTTTTAAACGCTATACAATTAATTGACCAATTAAAAAAGTCATATATATATATATATATATATATATATATATATATATATATATATATATATATATATATATATATATATATATATATACATATATATATGTATATATATAATGAACACACTCCATGTATATTCATACAGTGTAAAAATTAATAATAAACACTGTGTGGTCTTTCGTTTTTCTTCCTTCTTTTCTTTTTTATGCTTCTTGAAAAATGAATATGACGTTGTGTAACAGAAAAAGAGAGAGAAAAAAAACCCCAACGAAATTCACCTTTCTGCGTCCCCCTCATACATCCTTTCTTATTTACACTTCCAATCTATTCAAATTTAGTGTGAACGAAAATATTTTTGTCATCATCCGACCTGTTGACGTTAGTCGCTGGTAAAAACAACTAAAATGATCACGAAGTCATTTTCACTTTGGCCAACGGATTTGCACCTCTAACGTTTGATCAAATGAACGTCAGAAGAGGATACGAAGTCATCAAACATAATTTCACCAATTTTCAACCTCTCACACACCTAAAGGTATCGCTGGCGAGTGACAGCACTTTGGGTGCTCGATGTCTATTTCACATATCATATCACCATCCTCGAAAAGCAAGCTGTAACCGAAAAACTTGTGATAGGTAAAGTCCGAGCAGAGATGATGACACAGCCATCGTGAGTGGGGCAGCACTCGAACAACGGGTCAAAAGCGAGAAAATTATATATTTTTTGCGTCTCTCCTTATACCCAACCCGCAAACTCAGGAGAGAATGGTTCTTTGTCAATGGCGCTTATCTAAAACTTATTTTCTTCAACTGAGATCATGTGACCTTGTTTAACAATCATGGCTGTTGCAGGGTCAAACTCCACTCCAGCTTCTTTTCTGATTGAATATGAATATAGTAGCTTTTGTATTGTACATATGATAGTAAAAAAAAATAAATCAGTTTGACTAAGTTGGTAAGAGAGCCGCCTATCTACCACAGCAGAGAATTCCCTTTATATTGGTTTAACGTAACAGTACAGACAATCAGTGAAGAGTTTCATTCCATTAATTAGTTTTGGCTTGCTCCAATCCTAGTTACGGGGTAAAATAAACTTTGACTGGACTGGAGATTGACAAAAAATACCAGGCCGTGATTTTGTAGGAAAACAACTTGACGTTTAATCTCGAGACTTGGTAAGCTGCACGGTTCAAAACACCGTGGAATTCATACAAAGGTTACTTAAGCCACTACATTACAATGAAAGCTTAACCTATGTACATAGGAACAAAAGAAGGTAGGAACACAACAAAGAATATTAAGTATTGATGTTCAACCCTTGTTAAAAGCCTGGATTTCAAATCTTAATCCTCAAGGCTTGCAGCTTGCTTACTTAGGGCGATTGATGCAATCATTCCATCATTTGACATTTTGCAGTCCTATAAAAATAGTTATATCAAGGTTATTAAAGACTGATCAATCCCTGTGAAAAAGTCACGGATATATTTGAATTCTTGAGATGAAATCTCTTTGAAAGAAATCTCCTGAATTCGTTTTAGTGGAAGAGTCCGTTATTTCCTATAAATGATTACATACCTCTTACTTTCTAATAGGAAGTTGATTTCCTTCTAAACTGAACATAACAGGATTTTGTTATTTTAGATGGAACGTTACACAAAACAGATATTAGGTATTATTTAGGACCAAACTCAACAGCATTGGAAATCTGCTGCCAAAAATATGGATATGTTGCCGTCTGAAAATAAGTTCACCTTTACGAAAAATATTCTTAGCAACAGATTTTCAATTCATAAATAGTACTAGATAATATTCGTTTCGATTATGCAATATTATCTACGGAAATAGTGGGGTTGTACTCATTCATGAGCAGCACTGTATAAACCTTTTCAAACTTTGTTGATAGAGGTGAAAAAAACAAAACAAAAAAAAAATAGGGGAAAACCGACTGCGTTGAATGGAAGTGTTCGAGGAGACACTACAGTTAGCAAAAACACATTTCCCTGAGTGATAAGTAAGTAAACATTTACTTTGTTTACGAATAAAAGCTTGTTAACTGCAGGAAACGGGACGTGATTCCTTAAGGGTAAGAAGAGCGAGAGACGAGAGCTTTTCTAGACATTGTAAATAAAGACGGTATTAATCAAGTGAGGGAGGAGGCTGGATTGGATTTCCATCCATCGACTTCAGGATAGCGAGCAGAACACATCAGACTTCCTAATTAAAGAATTTATATAATTAGATTGCAAGTACAAAACAACCGTTGAGATGTTTATGGTTAGAGGCTGAGAGGTAGTGAGACGGCAACAATTTAAGATATTTGCTTATTCATAGAATCCATGAATGGTTAGCGAGTCTGTCTCACAGACCAATTAGCTAGTGCTCCAATCCTGTTGCCATGAGCCAGACTGGTTTATGTTTAATCAAAGATATTACTGTAGACTCATTGGAGAGCATAGGACTGCAACCACTCTGCTGCTGTTACAGTAGGTTTTACGGGGTAGAGTTTCTGGGCCAACACCCTCTCTTCCACACTCCAGCGCGCGCACGTACAGACACACACACATTCACAATATCCATACTTAGGACCAGCTATAGTGATCGTCATTTTGTGATTTTCTGCCTGAATAATCTTCTTTCTTACCAAAAGAGTATTTGTTAAAGTGATTTCACAAAACTTGATCCCAATAAACAAAATTTACCGAAAACAGATGATTCACACCTGGATCTGTAGTCGAGAAAATGCAAAAATCTTTCTCTGCACTCCAAATATAACTAGAATTTATTTCTTCAGGAACAAAAATGTTTGGCAATCAAATAAAATGCTTCGGTTGATAAGATTCCATTCGTATATGGTGCGCGTAATGCCTCTGGCATAATGGTTTCGGCGTCAAATGATTTCAGAAGGCTTCAGTCCTTATTTTTACTAGGATGGCAGCTCTTACTATCGACCCTGATGAGCAATCCAGATTCGAAAATAAGGCCAGCTTTTCCGAACTCTTCATTGTGTGATTCACTTGTTGAAAATAAATTTGGGGGTTGAAAATCACCATCATCATCATCAGCATGATCCATTCAAAGTCTCTTGCTGGCCGTGGTCCTCCCCATGGTCTGTCAGTTTTTTTTCCATAGTTGATCATCCCCGTGCAGAAAAATTCTGAGCTCATCCAACTCATCACACTATCTTATCATTTACCAGCCACGATTTCGTTTATGACCTCGAGATATCTATGTTGTGAGTCGTGATGTCCATTGAAAGTGCACGCATACAAACGCTCGTGAATGTGTGTATTGAACAGAGGGTAGGAGTCAAGTTTTGTATTAAAGTTATATCATGAATTCAAAAAAACTCTAAAATGTTTTTTC
>OY735233.1:27435708-27523208 GCA_963457665.1 Thysanoteuthis rhombus | reverse complement strand
CTACAGACAGCGAATATCTTTTTCTGTTTCTTTCTCTATGTTTTATGGACCTTCAAACTGTTGCACCCTTCGGGCTGAGAATTTTTGTCCAAGGGTAACTTGACACCAGGATGAACATAGCATAGATGTTGCTGACATCTTGTGACTTCTAGTGGTCAATTAGAGCTCAGCACAATTTTGGCATTCTCATTTCTCAATGATTATATTCGTTGTGCGAAAATCCTTCCGGTGAAAAAATACTGTTACGCTATGCATTCAGTTTGTAGTTCTCTGAAAAGCGCGCTGGGTACTTTTTCTCAATACGTTTGCACATAAGGGTACAATCGATAAAGTCTAGATGTAATTTTAGTGAGAATTCGTCAACCAAAACTGTCACAAAAACATCGGTTTCTTCAATTTTCGAGTTGGCTGGCTAGCTCTTTATCGCACGTACAGGCTGCACTATTTGAGTTAGAGTGCGAAAAGTTTAAACATTTACTCCCTATTATGTCTATGGAAAAAAACTATTTTATTCATTTATTTTTTTCTCAAATTCTCACTGTACATAATTCGGGGTTCAAATTCAGGAATGTTTTTTTTTTCTCAAATGGGACTGATTCCCGCCAAACTAAAAGCGAGAGTAACTTATTTACGGATCACTCCTTACCCAATGTTTTTCCATTAATCATTCCTATGGCTCGCTGCCAAGGGACGTTGGTCACGTGTCGATTTCTATTGAGAGACTAACCAGACCTGTTGAGTATAAAATTCACCCAATGATTTTATATTCAAACACACCAACGTTCAAATATGGATGCCTCTCCTTTGCAAACACATATAACCGTGTTTATTTCTGCGTATTTTATCGATTTCCACACGGTAGCAAAAACTCCTCGGGTGTATCACCTTTATGACACTTCATCTTGGTTGCAAAGAGGATTTAGTGGATTCTCCGGCATTTGAGTTCCTCCTGAATTATTTGCAGGGTTCAGACGAAGGTTGTCCAAATGATCTAATATTGAACGCCATTTTGAGATGATTCGTTGGAAAGTTCTTTTTATTTCGTATTGAAGTATTCTCACTTTGGTGCATGCGCACTGGTTAATAGATTCGTAAGTGTCAGAGGATTAGTTAATTTTATTTTCTATCAACCTATCAAATTCTTTTATACATGAGCGTCACCAAGTCGCTAGGTAAAGGGAGGGAATTAGATTGTACTCCGTTTTTTTCTGTTAGGAGTGTGAAGTTTATTAAATAAACCCTGCGAAGCAGACAATAAAATCTATCACACAAGATGAAGACTTCGTTTTCTCAAGAAGCAGATAATTCTTGACGACCGAAGATCTGTTTAAGTTTGTAAGGAGCCCATTTCTTGATAATTATGTGAACAGAACAGTCAAAAAGCAGGAGCCATCGAGAAAGGCAAAGACTATCCTAATTCTTCAAAAGTGCAGATTTCTTCTAGTTCTTTCTTTCTTCCTCTTCTTCTTCTTCTTTTCTTCTTCGTCTTCTTGTTCTTGTTGTTCTTCTTCTTTTCTTCTTGTTCTTCGTCTTCTTTTTCTTCTTGTTCTGCTTTTTCTATAATTATTTTTATCATTATTTATAATAATAATAATAATAATAATAATAATGATGATGATGATGATGATAATAATATTGTAGTGATACTACTACAGTTACCACAAGTAATGCTGCTGCTATTACTACTTCTACTACTACTAGTACTGAAATACATCTACTATTACTGTCACACCCGCTCAGATTTTGTACTAGTTAGCACGTTGGCCTCACACACAGAAGGCCCAAGCTTTAACGTTGAGTGTGGGATACACCTGTGCACCCAACAGCTGATTAGGGAGGGGGTAACCCTTTTGCCAAGGGAGTAGTCATAAAAATTTGTGGGAATAAAGGCCTGGTCTCGACCAGACTTGAAACTTGCTGACACCTGCAACTGAAACTGGGACTTTGTCACCGGCCGTCATACCTAATAGGGGATTGTCTCTTGAAAGACGGGGTGCTTTTATTACTTTATTACTACGACTATTTCTGATGTTGCTATTGTTGTTAGTATTGCAACTACTACTCTGTAAATGATAATCGATCTGGAAAGAAGGGACTTTAGCAATGGATAGAAAGAAAAAAGCAGATAAAAAAAAGTCAGAGGAGTTTGTTGAAGTGGATATCTGAAACGAAATAAACCCCCACCAAACTTTTTGGTCGATACTTATATCTACGAGGTCATCCACATTGTCGATGGAAGTCATTTTCTTAACACATGAAACCCATAGTCTTTGCTAAAAATGATTTACGTCTAACGAGATATCGAACAAAAAGTATGAGAATGCTATATCCTATAAAAAAAGGTTTCGTTTAATATTCTTTGATTCTCTTTGACTGATATAGAATGGGAAAGTACAGCAGGATTATTTGCAACGTTTCGCCGGAGATTGGCGTTTAATTCTCCCAAATAATTGAATATCAAATACCATTTTGAGATGATTCGGTTGCACGTCCCTTTATTCCAGAGAGAAAATTGTTCGTTTTGGTGTAAGTGCACCGGTCGGCAGATTTGCAAGTGTCAAGGGATTGGTTATTTTTTTCCCCACCAACCAATCAAATTCTTCCATTTATAAGCGTTATAACAGTGAAGAGAGAGAATTGGATTCCACACGAATGTAAAAATTATTAAATAAACTCTGCGAAAGAGGCAATAAAAAATCTATCACACAAGAAGAAGACTTTGTTTTCCTAATGTACGGATAATTTTTTTTCCTGGAGGGGTGGGGGAGAGAAGGGGCTAATTCAGAGGGAAATAAGATCATTTTCTAATAATTAAGTGAAGGATATTTTTTTCCATTTTCAATTCTTTTCCTTTTAGGCTTTTTACGGAATCACATTTGTTAGGAGTACAACGTTCATTCCTATTACTAAGATCAATATATCTCCCTTCATTCATTTATTGTCTCTACTGTGACTGTTACACATTCATGATGACCGCATCATACATAAAAAAGGAAAATATATTCCTGCTGCTCTTTTGTTCTTAGATATTCAAGATGGATACACACGCAATACGAAAGTTCCTTATACTATTATACTAGCTAGCTAGCTAGCTAGCGCGCTTACGCTGGCTGCAGTATCATACGTCCCTGTCCCAACTTCTTATCTTACACGTTCCTCTGGTCTTGGCTTGTCATATATCTGATAGACTTGGAGGCGACAAGAACCCGAAGTGATTTTACTATCTCTCTTACGGCACCTGGAACTGCCAAGCAGTCACAAATCTAAGTACCGAGCAGGCTCGGCGTTGCACACCTTATGTGCTTGCACAAGAAGTAACCGGTGTATCTAACGTGATTTAGTGGCACTATTATATTAAAACTAAACTTGTTCTAAAAAGGACAGTGTCTATTCCGAAAGTGCATTTTTAAAAGGGACTGGACTCTATGGTGTGTGGAGCAGCTGGTCATTTTGATGTTTAAATGTTTTATTGCTAATTTACATATTTTATATCTAAATTTAGATCTGTTCTATGACAAAGATCGATAATCTGTAATCGAAAAAAAATTCATTTTGATTAGATTTCTCCAGAACCACTGATCCAAAAAAACTCAAACTGGACACTATATTATCTTTTGTGCTCACAAATATATCTTCTTACAGTGGCTACTGGTCAAGTAATTATGATGCATTAGATTTGTAGAGAGCAACTGATCCTAAATGTCCGCACTTCACTGCCTGGTGGGCTGACTTATGTACTTGAATATCAACTTCGGACAATGGCCAGTTGTCGAATTATCTCGGTGTATACACATAAACAGAGGTCTCTCCAATTATAATGAAATACAGGCGAACCAAAATCTCTGAATCAAGAAGAGCAATCCGTTTTTCCCAACCTAGAGAAGATGGTGGCAAGGGAGCCTATTTTAGAAAAAAGTAAATTCATTTTTTGATACTTATGAGAAGAAACGAGTGAACACTTATGTTTCTTTAACTTGGTTGTTTGAGGTAAATTAGATTCAATATTGGATTCATTAGAAGTACAAAGTTTATCAAATAAACCCTTTTTAATAAGTAATACAATAAGAATAAGCAATATGGACACAGATTCAACGGAAAATCCATACCTGAAAAAATTTTTAAATCTGGCAAAAATCAGCATATCATTCAATTTTATAAAATTTTTCATACCTATTTATTAAAATCGAAGTTGCATTTGGGAAATAAGACGTTGAAAACTTATTTCAATGCAAAGCAATGATAAATTTTAGGTAGGTCAGAGTATTCCGGGTAAATCTAGCCTTCTCCTCCCCCATTAACAAAAGAGGTCCGTACGCATATGCTCAAACCTTTATAGGGCCGTAAAAAGAATTTTATTTTGGGAATGCTGGTTTGCTTGTGCGTCAGGCTGATTCTGTCAATACCAAATCCCTTGCAATGGATACATGACAAGCATAGAAGGGAGGATTCTGAGATTGATGAAATGCGCATCAATTTCGAGATCACTGAATAATCCAGGTCTGTTTGTTTCGTCGAACGCCGTATCAGCCACACACTATCAGTCGACTGCTAGACCTGTGGACGCTCCATAGACGACCTTTTCTGCTGAAAAGAAGAAATCAAGCGGAGAATCACCCTGGGATGGCAAAGCTTTCGGTAAAGCAAGCTCAACCTTCAAAAACAAGTCGATCCCAATAATCCTAAAAAGGAGGGTATACTACCAATGCATCCTCCTGATAATCACTTATGGAGCCGGAACCTGGAACCCAACCAAGAGACAGACACACAAACTGAGAACCATGCAACAATGGACAGACCTCAAGACAGTACAATACATCTGGGAGAAGACAGGAGTCAGGGACATTACAGAGTCCTTTCAAAAAAGTACGTTCACAGTATCCTTAATAAGTGATACATCAACAGACCCCAAACCCCATATTAATGCACTATATATCCTGTTTTAACACTCATCATATATTAAAGGAGGATAGACTTGCAAACTGGGAAGCATGAAATGTGCACATGAGAGGACCATGCTCAGTCTCACATGGAGAGATCACAACACAGCACAATATATCAGAAAGAAAACGGGGGGCCGAGACATTGTAGAATCTATTAGAAAACTCAAATGGCAATGGACTGGTCATGTTGCGAGAATGAAAGACAACCGATGGACATCACGACATACAACATGGATCCCCAGAGACCACATGCAAAACTGAGGCGGACAGAATACAAGATCGAGAGATGAACTACACAAATTCAGAAAATACTGGCGTCATGCCCATGATAGAGGAATGTGGCGGATCCTGAGGAAGGTCTATGTCCAATAACGGACGTTAAAAGGCTGATGATGATGAATGTTTTTTTTCCGATTGCTGCTTCGTCGAATGATTCTTTTTCACCGTTTAGAGGTTAAAAAACCGAAAGTATAGTGAAATATCAGATTCTTTTTTCGTTTTTGCATCTTAGATATCCACATTGGAGGAATCGAATGATAAAACGCATCTGATAAAATCAATGTTTATAAAGGATCAGAGAAATCCAAGATCCCAGAACCAAGTGATCCAACAGTACTTCTCTCTCTTTCAAGGAGACATTTGAAAACATGGAGGAAATAAAACATGCGAGTATTTAATATGAATACAGTTTATTTCCGAATATAAAACGGTCATAAATCAGTAGTTCAGCTTATACTCGGGCCAATCAAAAATGACAATAGTTTTGTCGATATAAATAGTGTCAATGAATAATACATATCAGCAAACTATAATAACCGTTGCTATAACTCAATTAATTTCTGTGGTTTTGTATAAAATTCTCTGTAGTTAGTATGCAATAAGTACTGCGTGATATCAATTTAAAATCATTTTTCTCGTAGATTTGTCATCACTGAGAATTTCAGCGCCTGATAAGAAATAAACAAAAAAAACAATGTGCTGAATTTGGTTATTGCCAGATGCTTTTTTGACACTGAGTTAGGGTGTTCAAAACAATTATTTCGTCAGTCATTTCAGTGACATATAACTGGGTTCCATATGAAAGGGATATATCTCAGGACAACGTTATGGCGAAATAACAAACTCTGCTTATTTTCGAGTCAATTTATTTTCTGGAAATTCATGCTCATTTCTGAACTCATTTTACACTCTCGGTGGACATATTAAAAGTATACAATAATTCAAAATAGAAAGCTACTCGGCAAAAAAATAAATTAAATATTGCGAGAGTTTTTTTTAAGTACAATTGGACGAAGAAATATTCATAATTTAGTCATAAATTATCGAGATATCATCGAAAATGTTCACACAAAGAATGCGCAGAAACTATTCAAGTATGCAAGACACTTGTCTTTAAAATTTCTCTAAGTCAGATATAGATTTCAGCCACGAGCTTCTTCCTCATGGCAAAAAGTATATATGTATATATATATATATATATATATATATATATATATATATTTTTTTTTTTTTTCTCTACTTCCTCGGAGGGTATAGTCCTTGGCCGCTCAGAATGAAATGTGCAATATCCTTTATACCACGCTGCTTTTGAATTGTCCGGTCACGGAGAAAGTTTTGATAATATTTTGTGGACAAACATGAGTGAATTTATAAATGCATTTAAAGAAAAAAATGAAAAATAACTTATCCTTTAATCGAAAAACATTCCTGAATCCACCGTAAAATTTAACTAAATCATCCTTGCCCAATGATTTACCCTCCGAGAAAGTTCACTGAATTTCTCTTTGAAAACTTTCGGAGATATTTTGTAGAAATATAGCTACGATGGAAAATAGAGGAAACTCTGAGAATGTCCATGATCCACCCAAAAATCGAATAATTGATTCCACAAAAGTTATCTCAAATTCATTGACAACTCTTGGATATATATTGTGGATAGACAAAAGGGTAAATCGACATACATGAGTGAATACATATACGTCTCCAAACTTTGATGGCTGGGTTAATTGAACAACTGACGATATGAAATTTGGTTGGTAGGTTTTAATTTTCGATTGGCCGCTCTCTGACCTTTGGGAAAAACGCATCGTTAGTATAAAATGATAAAGAGTCGAGTAAGCGAAAACAAATCAGCCAATTTTTCCTTCTCACTAAATTGATTCTTGGCAGTAATTTTAATTTCCTATTTTTGTCTCAATTAAGATTTTGATTATTTTAGATTCCATAATGTGATTTTTTCCTTGAGAATAATACTGGGAGATACTCGCTATCACAGCCAGTAATTGAACAACCGTAGCGTCAAAATTTAAGATCATGTAAAGAGATTCCATCGAAAAATAAATATGGTCAGAATAAATTCTATTTATGACATCACTGTCGTGTTATAAGATAAAAACCCCGTGAATACAAGGCCTGAAAAAGGTCAGAAAGTTTTTTTAAAAAGTGTATTTTTAGAAAGGGTTGAGTAGAGTATTGATGCCATTTCTCAAATCTGAAGACAAAATGGTATGGCCTGGATAGCAAGAATACACAAACGCCGACCACACGCACATATAAAAAGGGATAAAACCCTTTGCCATCTTGCGTGGCTACGGTTATTCAACCACTTCTTATTTGAATCTCATAGTGTGAGGTTCTTCAGGAAAATGTTCTAACCCGGTTGGTCCTGATATCTAAAATTTCTTGTAACTGAATACCATATAAAGACAACTAACATTGAATTTTGAAAGATCATCGAAGGAAAGACGAATTTTCATTGAAAAAAAAAATGACTTTTCAGGACCGTCAACGTCACACAGGTCTCAAATTAAACGACATGTGGTACTTAAAAGTCTCGTTACAACATAGAGGGTTAATGCCGGATCAACAAATAAGACGTTATTCATTGATTATTATTCGAGTCTACATAACTCTCATGTGATTCAAAGATTGAAGTCTCCAGAGTTTGTTCAGACCGTTGTTTGTGGGTTGTTGGCAACTGCTGTCAATCATTGTTTATCATTAAGAAAACGTTTGAGCTTCTTGTGAAATTCATTATTGGTATCCATATTTCTAGACCTAAAACTATTGAACCAAAGTTTGCAATGAAGCAGCATTCACCCAGATTACCTTTTAACGCTTTTAACTGCTTAAACAGTACTATCGTTATTTGCAATCTAATTTTGGGGTCTTTCACCATTGCCGTTAAGGGCCAAGAAAAATCCAGTTATAACTAATTAAATCTTTACATGAAATCAATAAAAATGCAATTGCATTATTAAATCCTTCACATTCAGCATTATTCTCTATGATGTAGAAAGCAAACGATATCCATGTATATAAGAGCAGGATACATTTTAACTTTAAGATTTAGTTGTCTCTCATGTAAAATACGATTCACATGTAATAGGCTAATTGAAACAATATGCATGGCCACATAGATCGAAGCGTATGCCGAAAAGAAAAAATTAATTCAGAAAGTGTGTTTCTTCAGTGTGAATCCATTCATGTATGTCCTCAATTTGAACTATAATTGCTCACGTTTTTCCAGGATCAATAGATTTCTATTCTATCAAATTCTGGTCAAAGTTTTGACCCACTCCAGTCCGGAAACAAGAACAACAAAACCAATCCACAACAAATTTATCGGGAACTCTTGACTGTTTAACAATACCATCTCATTAAACCAAATCTATATATAAAAATTACCCCAACTGGGGTAATTTGAAATACAGAGTATGATCTGGAGGCGGCTTTCTCATCAACTGAACAACACTGACAATTCAAATATACTTACAAATTTGATAATTATATATATATATATATATATATATATATATATATATATATAAAATGCGAAAGTAATTATCAATTTCAGTCAAAATTGAAGTGGGAGCATATTTTGACCCTGAGGCAGACAGGTTTGTGACTCTATTTTCTCTCTGTTTTCCCTTTTCTTTCTTCCCCCTTTTCTATTTTCTTTTTCTTTTTCTATCTCTCTTCTATTTTCACATCTTGTTCGATTTAAATCACACACACACACATACACACACATTTATACATATATATATATATATATATAAATAAATATATATATATATATATATATATATATATATATGCATAAAAAATTCTTCGATTTTCCATAATCGAAGTTAACATATTTTATCCCTTTGAGCAAGAACATCAAACAGCTCTTCTCTTAGGAAAATGATGAATAGAATAAATGATTGTATAGAATAAACACATGAATAAATAAATGCACGAAATACATAAATGAAATGAATTGACTGTCCTTGCCATTGCATGGATTGCTGTAGTAAGGCTGGTAGCGCTGACACAATCATGCAACATTTTTTGTGAAAAAACAATACAAAACGAAATCATCCCTTCAACAAACGTTTTCAGAAGGTGACAATTCTAGTCTATATATCGCTTATGAAACCGGCACAATATTTTTCAAAATGTCCAAAAGTGATTAAAAAGAAAGATTCCAATAAAGAATTTTGGAAAATTGAGAGAATCTATTTTTAGAATGAATCTAGTGAAGTACTCATGTGAATTTGCATAGTTCTAGGCCAGATGTAATGTCTACTGAAACAATATTTTGAAAGCAAAATATAATTCCTTCAGGAAACTTTTTAAGATTTCCAGATATCCGAAACAATGTATTGAGAGGATGCCTTCTTGAATAAGATGGCCAAACGATGTATCTGGTAGCAATGGCACAACAAAAACACCTGAGCAAAAGGGGAGACAACTTCGCCATACTTGCTTACTGTTTGATCAGGTTGGTGATTATGGCAGAAGTGAATCAATGGGAAATAGATGGATGAAATAAAGGATAAAAATGAAATAAATCAATGAAAATAGAAAAAGGAAAAAATCGTCACCAAAAATTTTTTTTGAAAAGCTTCAATCAACTTCTCCAATTCCATCGAGGATAAACACAACATTGCTTATTCTATTTGATGTAATTATTCTCACATGGGGCTTTTATCGAAAAGGTTTTTTTTTATAAATTAAGGGAAAAATGTGTTAGCATAAGTTTCCTGGTTGTGAATGTTGCTTTTCTTTCGATAGAGGGGTTGAATCATCAAGTTTTGTGTGCGCTTTTGGGAATTTCATTGAAAACTGTACAACTTGTATTGGTAATGAAAATATACACGCGGGGTCCGAGAACAACACCATTCGGTGTATACTTCCACGTTTCTTGAAAAAGCCATTTGTTAGTTGATCACCTGGTACGGTCAATTCACTCTCATATGGTTGCATTAGCTGCGATCATTAATTTCTTGACGCTTGCAGCCAGTTCAGTCAGGTGGTTCAGGTTACAGAGGCTTTTGGCCTTCGTAATTGATTGTAATGTAAAGATTGTTCTCCGGGGGGAATAGCAGGATCACCAAGGGAGGCTCTCTGCGTGATCCCCGGCTGCTTACAGTATTTGGTATACCCAGTTGGTCACCTGTCTGGGTACTGACCAGGCTCGACGTTGCTTGATTCCAGTGATCGGGAGAGTACCAATATATTCATCATAATACCATAACGATGTACAGTTATGCCCAATTTTTCGAAAGTTTTTTTTAAACCATCTTTTGGTTTTTACAAAAGTAAGTTAAAAACGAGAATAGATCCCAGCGATCGTTTTGCATCGAGACGTTATAAAAGCAGCGTACACCCTTCTCTCTGTCCTATACCCCAGTCTTCTATGCTTGCAATATCATACTCACTGATTTTTGCGTCTGGGAACACTAGAATTTCCCCCCTCTAAATTAATGGTAAATTTTCGGTTTACACAATGATTTATAGGAATGATTAACTTTTGAAAAATTGGAAAAAAGAACTATCTACCTCAGTCTACTCTCTCTCTCTCGCTGTCTCTCTCTCTCTCTCTCTCTCTATATATATATATATATATATACATATATATGTATATATATGTATATATATATATATATATATATATATATATATATATATATATATATATATATATATATATATATATATATGTAAGACAGAATTTTTCTTCAAAGCAATATTCATTAAACACGACGCAAGGTTACAGCAATGAAAGAATAGTAAAAAGTTCTTCCTGGAAATGACCAACTACAGTTGTTAAATCCATCCATCTCTCTCTCTCTCTCTCTCTCTCTCTCTCTCTCTCTCTATATATATATATATATATATATATATATATATATATATATATATATATATATATATATATATATATATATGTATCGATTTGACAGTTTGGAAAAATTAATAATTTTTTCATATATTTATAACTTAATTGTTTTTCCATATTGTCAAATTAATAAATCATACATTATTGGAAAATATTTCAGAATATCTATCTGCTTCATGTTATCTTGGGATATAGGTGGCATATCTAATTTCAACAGAAACGGTCCATATTTGAATATCTGTAAAGGCCAAGACTAAAACAAAATAGTTTTCAAGAACGAATCGGTTTCTCATTTACTTGTAAAACCTCCCTTACCAGGTATAGAATGACTTCAATAAAATAATGATCGATAGAATTCGAAAGAGATGTTTTGTTTTTCTTCAAATCTTGTGTATAAAGGAATCGAAAACAAAAACTCAATAATTGTCGCATCTTCTCAGGATTGCCTCCAGGGAATGTAGAATAAATTGATCCATGGTTCTCCATTGTAGAAAATAAGAAAACAAAGTGTAAATAAATTCAATTAACACATACTGAGGTCCGTGCACTCTATCAAATTTACATCATATAGTATTGGCAGACAGAACAGGACTAAAATTATTTCGGGGAGAGACAGAAAGGAAAACGAGAATGGCTTTCGATTAACGAGGAAGAAGCGATGAAGATTCACATTTTTCAATTTTGATTTGACAATTCTTTGTGGGGTTTGCAGCTTCAGTACCTAAAGATTTCTTGTTACTGAAAGAGCAACGTATCCCTCTGATCTATAAGGAGGTGAAAAAGGGTAAAAAGGCGAATGTCGTTTTGATTACTGGTTCGACCTAAATTCTCGTCGTTTCATGAATAAAAGATTTTTCCTTTCTAAAAAAGAATCGATTGATAGAGGCTTTGACTTATCATCAGTCTTTATGGTGTTATGAGACATTATATATTAATGTGATATATATATATATATATATATATATATATATATATATATATATATATATATATATATATATATATATATATCCCACACTATAATCTGGGAGACTATCCCGCTGTAGAGCTAGGCGACAGGTCATAGACGAGTTAAGTTGGAAATTGTTTAACCAATTTGACGCCAAGGCTTGTTTCAGAAACTAAGGAAGGTAAGCTTGTTGTATTTGTAAGTATGATATTTTTATAAGTATCGCTTTAGGTCAATTTGACATAGATCTATGTTCACAATAACAGCAGAAAAGAATGCAATTGCCTGTCAGATGCCGAATACGAGTAACGTTGTTGTCATTCCAAATTGCATGTTTTTTTCTTCAACCGGCAACGTCAAGAGAATTCGATACAACCCAAACTTTGCATTACTCAGGCCTCTTTGGCAGGGCTGTAATTTGGCGATTCCAAAGACCGAAATTGAGCAATCTTGTACTCAACGAAGATGTTTCGTTCCAAAGAAAAAGATTTGGTACCGAAGGAATATTCACAAAGCACACGTGTGATATCATCATCACCAGTCCTTAAACGTCCGTCGTCGGACATAGACCTTCCTCAGGATTCGCCACACTTCTCTATCGTGGGCGTCACAGAGTCAGTACTTTTTAAATTTGTCCTGTTTGTCTCTCCATCTTGTATTTTTTCGGCCTCGGTTTTGCATATAATCTTTGAGGATCCGAGTTGTGAGGAGTGATGTCCATCGGTTGTCTGCTATTCTTGCAACATGACTTGCCCATTGCCATTTAAGTTTTCTAATAGATTCTATGATGTCTCTGACTCCTGTTTTCTTCATGATACATTGTGCTGTCTTGTGATCTCTCCATTTAAGGTTGAGCATGATTCTTTCATGTGTGCGTTATATGCTCCTCAGTTTGCGAGTCTGTCTAGATTAGGTTCCATGTTTCAGCTCCATAAGTGACTTTTGCGAAGAAACATTAGTTGTATACTCTCCTTTTTAGGATTATTGGGATCGACTTGTCTTTGAAGGTTGAGCTTGCTCTGCCATCCTAAGATGATTCTTCGCTCGTTCTCTTCGCTCTTTCAAAGGTTTCATGGAGATGATATGACATGAATATATTTGAACAATAGAAGGAAAGTCTTTTGTCTATTTCAGCTTAGGCTGATGATTAATTTCAAATCAGTTTTTCTTGAACAATTTTAGTTCTATCGCCCTCAAGTCTTTATTACAAAATTCCATCAACCAATGACTAAAATTCGTATGTTTTTGATCGTTTATATATAATTATCTTCTGTGAACCATTTTTTATGTATGGAAGTCATGTGAAAAAATCTATCGAATCACAAATATAATCAGAATGAATTTTTTTTATGACATCGCTGGCATTTTCGACTGGAAAACATCTGGAATAGAATAATAAATATCTAGATTCTAGAGAATACAGATGTTATGATGAAATCGTCCGAGTAAGGCTCCCCAAAAGCTAGGACAAGCTTTTTTATTAAAAATTAAAATCGAACATTTTAGAAGGGGGTCTTGTAAGAGTACGGATACCAATTTCCAAGTCAGTCGGCGAAACGGTATCTCCAGGAGCGCAGGAACACACGCACACTCGCATGAACAAATACATATACACATACATGCACGAGTTTATAAAAATTATTACAACCATTCGACACCTTCGTTGGCTACGGTGGTTCACTTCATTTCGTATCAAGAACAAAAACCATAAATCAGGCAATATTGTGAGTATTTGTTCCGTTCGTATTTTTTAAACATCCTAAAATATATCAATGGAATTAATAGTCACGCAAAGTTAACCCAGAAAATTTTAATTTAAAAAAAATTTTTCTTCTAGTTTACATGAAGTTAACAAACAGTTAGATTATTGTGTTTACAACATAAATTACTCAATTGAAGTATAATGATATAAATATATGTTCAAATTAATTGATTCACATTTCATGTTTCATTCTCCATTGGGTGCCGTCACTCCCGATGTTTGTTGCCTTCAAGTCCGTCTAACTTATCGCAGTAAAGTCAACCCTAACCTCTACCTTAGTCAGTCATCTCACTTGTACAAATCAGAGCAAACATAGTTTCGATGACTCATAAGATTAATACCTATGTAATTCTTTAACCTGATCACCCCTCCATTTACACTATCCCTAACATACCCACACAATCTAACACCAAAGCACTTCCCTCCTACCCTGACATCTTATGTCCCCCTCCAAGACTCGTTGCTGCTGCCAACCCCACAGACTTCATCACTGGCTAGACATTCTCTCACTCAACAGGATGCACCTAGCAGATGGGATACCATTTTTTTGCTACACTTATAACCTCTGAAAGTACACACAAACACAGCACACACTACTGAAGTTGGGAATACCTCCCGAAACATGTCTAGACCATAAATGAAAACATTTACAGATAAATAAACCTAAGTTCCATACACTTTACTCCCGAGTCTGTCTCACTCTATAGTTCAAATCATATATATATATATATATATATATATATATATATATATATATATATATATATATATATATATATATATATATATATATATATATACCTACTTAGACATTCACCAGTCAATCACTGTTCTAGTTTCACTCGCCTGTTACATAGTTTCATCTTTCATCATTTACCAGTTTAAAAAACATTTGATTATTTTTCTTCCGGAAGCCATACCAAGAAATTGTCACGTAGATCAACTTGAAAAATCACAAAAATTTCTTTCACGTGAATTTGTTGGTTTGTTAGTTGTTGTTAGTCGTCAAAGTAATATTTATCATATTTAATCAGAAATTTACTTGGAGACAAACTAATAAATCTAGGTTAACAAATTCTTTTTCAACGACGTGATTTTTCATGTCAGTCCAATGAAACGCTTTGTTTTATGACAAATACATACAAATTTTGTCTTGTGTGACAAAAGACATCTGGGAACCGTATTTTTTTTGGATCTCTTGGTGATCAATCCAATCCACTGTTCTGTCATTGAAAAGTCCATCGCCGGAAAACCGATTTTTTCTCTAAGAACGCCCGAGGCTTAGCGAACATGTTACATTTTTTTCCCTGTGAAATGGGTTGATGTTCAACATCTGTGAGGCAGTAAAGATAGGCTTTGTGGAAAATTAGGCCGATTATTGTGCTTTCCCCCGGAAAATAATTAAAAGTAAGAGTATATAGGTAATTTTCAAGGTGAATATAGAGATAATTTGGAAGATGAACCTGGATATCGAATTAAAGATGGGGAAATGAATTCACCCTCCATTACCTCTTTCTTTCTCTCCTCTCTCTCTTGCTTCCTTTCTTAGTTTCCCTCTGTCTCTGTATATGTGTCTGTCTCTCTCTCTCTCTCTATATATAAAAATATGCATATGTTCTACTTATAAATGATTCAAATGATAACGTTGAATTGCTGATGAAAAATTCTGGAAGCCTAACTCATGCAAATCAATAAGTGTATATATATATATATATATATATATATATATATATATATATATATATATATATATGCAATATCTGCAATATTGTTATAAGTCACTTTCGAACACACACACTCACACACACACATATAGACATATATATATATATATATATATATATGCTTAAGAGTGACTTGTAGCAATATTCCCAACCATCACCGTTGTTCCACTCACCACCGCGTATTTTCCTAATTCACATTATCAGATAGTGATATTCATTACATATATATATATATATATATATATATATATATATATATATATATATATATATATATATATATATATACATTGCTCTTTTCAAGCGAAATGGAATATAAAATGTGTTATGATTATATTTGCTCTGCTGATGGTATCGAGCACCATTTTTTGTAAAAGTTCCTTTCAATGTTCATGCTTGTACATTTATCAGTTTATTCACACACACATACACACAGGCACTCACTAAGACACACACACACACGCACACACACGCACACACACACACACACACACATATATATATATATATATATATATATATATATATATATAGTTATAATCGAGAGTTGATTTCAGTGTCTACACAGTTTATATTTCGGTGCCCTATCCAAGATATCGAGCACTCTTCCTTCATTTTAATACAAGGATCAAAAACAATATATTTTTACATATTTATATTTATTTATACTTGCATACACATCGATACATGCATATAATCACATGCATGTATGTATATGTATACACACATCCATATATATAAGTATATGTACACACACACACACACACACACACACACACACACACACACATATATATATATATATATATATATATACAAACATATACACTAATGGTGGTAAGTCAATCGAATTACATAAGCAACTTTATGGCCTTTTAATCAGCTCAAGAATCTCTTTCAAGTTTTGGTCTCAAAGGATTTCTTAAACAGGTGCCCAATTTATATTTCTTTAATAGACAGAATAGTTGAGATTTCTTGTTGCTTGAGAGAGAGAGAGAGAGAGAGAGAGAGAGAGAGAGAGAGAGAGAGAGAGAGAGACTCGTAACAAATGATGAAGCACGTTCTCATAAAACGCTATTTATTGAGAATCATGTAGTCTGGCATAAGGATTTGAAGTCCAATGGAAGCACAAGCAACGGCCAGGGAAATTAAATTCATAATCTAGTCAGTAAATAGAAACCGTAATATGACAGACGATTTCTGGCTGCATTCCGTCTTGGGGATGATCAATAAAAATCTTCATATTGTATTGGGCGGTCAAAATTGAAGAAAAAAATACTACAAGCCAACAAACCATTAAATTTATTTGATATAAACATCAATAGTGAACAGGATCCTCTCTAAAAACCAATTGTATTGGATTTTCGATATTGCAAAGAGCATTTTTTTTTGCAATACTAAGGAGTGGATATTTGAATTTTCAGCTATCTTGCTCCTTCAGTTTAGTTCATGTGTGTATCAGACACATAGACATCCATCCATCCAGACCCCCTTAAAAACTGTACCTACGTCGGGCGCAAATAATATTGATGGATGTTTTTGTTTGTTTCAATCATTAAGTTGCTGTGTGCGTTCGTGGAATCATAAATCTCCTTCTGAGAAGTTTAATATCATCAAAAACGGAATCAGCATTTTTTTTCGGAAAATGATAATCTCCCCTCGTTGGGGTTTCACGGGGGACACATCGTCATTTACTTTCTTTCAAGCAGTGTTCGCTTGAAAATGCTTGGAACCATGCTCTGTTAATCAGTGACAGAATAAATGAAAAGACGACCACGGAGCAATGTTGTTTCTACCTATAGCACCTGGTTTTCCAAGACGGTCACCAATCTGGTTAATGACCAGGTTCGACGTTGCTTGAATCCAGTGATCTAATTAGAACCGGTCTATCCAGCACGATTAATTACTTTCGAGTTGAAGGAATTTTCGTGTTATTCAAAGCTTTTTCAAAAATTATTTATTCTTATTATCAAATTAAGTATTTTGATTCAATATAATTTGGTTAGTTTTCACCTCCACTGGCACAGAGGAACGTGAGTTCGTTTCTCACCGGAAACTTTCCTCCTTACTCCCGACGGCACTGTTTTTTTCCTTACAATTTATTCTTACTTTTAGATTAAGTATTGTAACTAAACATCATTTTTCAAAATTATTTTTATTTCAATTTTAATTATTTTTTGGCTTTGATAGACGTGAATTTGCTGTTCACCGGACGCTTTCATTTTTTTAACTTTCGACTGTACTGTGTGTTGGTTGCCATAGAAATAAAAGCGATGAAAGTTGTGATAGAAAAACTAAAACAGGCCTGATTGCAGGGCGATCGAACTCCACTTTTATTTATGAACCGTTTAAAGTTGATTGCTGCAACTTTTGTATTGTTTATATATAACAAATGAAAAATTATAAAAATAAATCTTTTAGCATAAATATACTTATTAGAATGAAATGATCCCTTTTGTACTTGTAACATTTGTTACGTCACTTGCACTTCCATTGTCTTACATCTGACATATAAGTTTCATTATTGAACAATGATCGAAGATGGTTGAGTATTCTTTCTTTTTTTTAATTTGTATTTGTTTGTTTATTTGTATGTTTTTTCCAGCGCCCTACCCATACCGTTTTTTCGATGGACTGGAAAATTGGCATCAATTCTCCTCTAAAACCCATGGAATAATGTGTTTTTTGTTTCACTCAAGGTCAGAATTTAATTAGAGACTTCACTGCTCGCGCATGCTATGATAAAAATAACACACTTTTTCTTCTTCTTCTTCTTCTTCTTCTTCTTCTTCTTCTTCTTCTTCTTCTTCCTTTTCCTCTTCCTCTTCTTCTTCTTCTTCTTCTTCTTCTTCTTCTTCTCCTTCTTTTTCTTCTTCTTCTTCATCTTCTTCTTCTTCTTCCTCTTCTTCTTCTTCTTCTTCTTCTTCTTCTTCTTCTTCTTCTTCTTCTTCTTCTTCTTCTTCTTCTTCTTCTTCTTCCACGTCCTTTAAAAACGTAGTCGATTCTGGACTTTCACAGTTTCCTTCCCGTCAACTCTCTCTGGAACTTTCTCTGACTCCAATCCCTGCACACTTTCAAGTTGATTACTCACTGCACAAGTTTGTCTCTTTTGCTTTGTTTGCACCCTGTAAGCACTAAATTCTCCGAACCTTCCTTTCAAAAATATCAATCGTTTATAAGAAACCAATAAATAATCAAAAAGAATAATTATGAATACGTTATATTATTCGAAACAGGTTACTGCTTTAACAGAACTTCGCTCTTTCCGTAGGCAGAAGAGCCAGGCCGAAAGGTGAAGGCCCAAATAACTGGTTTATCCCTACGTTCATACATTGTTCATCCACTGTCTATGAATGCAGTATTGTTTTCTCAACGTGGACATTTATATTATTATGGAATAGATATTTAATCCGATATAATTATGAATGTGTTATATCATTTGACAAGGTTAAATGACGCATTTTCCGTGCAATAACGGGATGTCATTTGAAATTGAGTTCCAAATAATGTAACTTTATGGTTACTTTTTGTTGTCTGCGTACGAACTTTTCATTAAAAGCATCGAATTAAGAAAAATGATTCACCGTGGGTAATGCCACAGCTGCTTCAACGTAGCGTCGTGAAATCATAAATTTCATACTAAGAAGTTTGATAACTTGAAAAAAACAGAACATCTTTCAAAAATTGATAGGAATCCAAATCGAAAAAACAGAAAAAAAAATTCCCCAAAACCAAAAAGCAAAAGACATGCATGAATGGTGCAAGCAAGCAAACTAAATGATCTTAAATTGCAAATTGTACCCCCTCTAAAAACCTATTCATGGAAGAGATTTTTGAAAAAACAAAGAGCAGTTTCCTTAGACATGATAAGGAGATGTTTATATTTTCAGCCCTCAAGTTCCATTGGTGCTGTCTATATGCGTGTCACATACATAGACAACCATGCACCCATCCATTCATCTAGACCCACTTAGAAACAGGACGTACGTTGATAGTTGTGGTTGACAGTTCTTAGCATATATTCATGACAGACTAGATTTCGTGTATTGCATTCTTACAAAATAAATGAAGAAAAAACAAACCATTCAACGTATTTCCGTTTTAGATAATGGAAAAATAGTGCTATTTTCATTTTTTTCCTAAAACCACATGGATATCAGGGATTCATAAGGACAGTAATGTAAATGCACCTACCCTTGGAAATTGACCGCCAATATTTTGATACATATCCGTGGGTACAGCAGTTAAATATTTGAAAGTAAGCGCTTTTACAACTTAAGTATCAAGTCCAAGATATTGACCCGAATTGAGTCTGAGATAATGTACACTGTAGATGATTATTGTGCCAAAGAATCAAACTATTTCACCACATAGCGACATTCAAATTCAGTGTATACATCATGAAGAATGTGCATGAATGAATAATTATGGTTGAAATCTCGCGTGACTTCGTGTAAAAATTGACCGTATTCGCACGTTCCAAAAATTGACAGGATGAGCAACCCCCTTGGAGAGTCTAATAACAGAAGAGAGAAGGATGGAGAAAGTTTGTTGTCAATTCTGTTCTACGGCACCCTTGTGTGTGCTCTGGTGCCGATCAACGGATCATATTTCCAAGCTCGGACCGGACTGTGCATCCGGCTGTCTCTCAAGCAAACACTGATTAATGCAGAAAAGAAGACAACGCGCTCTCTGTGGAGCCACCCTACTCGTATCGAGTGACATCGATTAGCATTTGTCAAAAGGAAATGCTAGTTCCGTTTGTTTTAAGTTATTAAATCCCTTAGTGTAAAATCCAGTGACTATCTATTTCAAATATCACTGCATTCATAATTATTGAGTCAGACCATATATCAATCTCTTGATATTGATAATATATATATATATATATATATATATATATATATATATATATATGTATATATATATATATATATATATATGTATATATATACATATATATATATATATATATATATATATAAATAAAAGGCGGTTGAAATGTTTAAAAGATATAATGTGGAAAGAAGGCATAGAGATTTTGACGCTCATCGGGTGCATAGAAGGCAAAAGGAGCTTATGTAGGCAGTATGTAGCCTACACGAATGGTTTAAGCTAATGAATGGCAGGAATATTACTTGAAGGTGTAAATGGGAAGAAATTGCAGCGAGCAACAAGTGTGAAGAAGCAGTAAAGATCCAGTATCGCCAATGTTTTGAAGGGACATTGCACATTAAATACGATCGACAACACTACTGAATACTAGATAGATGGATGGGCCTCGAACATTTGGGTTTATTTTAACCAATTCTATGATCCCTAGCATTGTCAAGTCAAAGTTGACCCTTCATTGGAGTGTGGACTGGCGTTGATGTAGTCCTGGTTTCTCTTGCATGCGCCAGTTTAGTGATCCTCACAAGTTTCATGTTTGGTCGAGATTAGGACTTAATTCGTGCAAATTATTATCACCACGGCCTTGACAGCTTATACAGCTCAAAGAGAACTCAATCAACTGCTCTAATAAAGAGGTTTCTACACTCTACGTTCATATTTGATGTCGAACCCTCGGCTTTCTTTGTGTGAAGCTGACACGCTAACCATTACACTATCCGACATTCTTAGTATAAAGGGTATCCATTGAGTGTTGGATTCACGAGAAAAGATTTGAGAGAAATATTTGCCGATGATTGGTCTACAGTTGGCGCCCTAAGAATCACACACTAGATGAACCTCAGGCAAAATAAATGCAAAGAATACTCCTAAATTGATAAACACTGACAGCTAACGAAGTTAGAATATGCATTCCAACATGTCTGTTCGTCTATCAGTCAACAATGTCTACAAAGGCTCTCAACAGATTTTGATGACGTCCCGGAAGGATGGGAAATATGCCAAGGAAGAAACGATTAAATTTTCGATAAAATCCAGCAATTTTCCCACAGTTACCTTCCCTGCACCGTAACTAAATGAGAACTGATTTTTGTTTGGATTTCATGTTAAGAGGATTTTGCATAGGTATTGTAGCCCAAAACCTATGGAAGTGATTTACAATACTTCTAATGAAAAATAAATCCACACATATAATAATCAGCAATGTGCAGATGTCTTCTGTCATGCTAAGGAACACACGTGACGTAGTAGAATAAAATTTTATTCATACAACTGATGTAGCAAAGTAGAATTCCCTCCATGTTTTAATTACGTAATAGAAATGCTGGATTTAATGAACAATAAAAAAAAGTAATAAAAAAAAAGGAAAAATTCCGTTCGTGAATAAGAGAACATACTTCTCCAAGCTCACTGTTATGCAAATATCTATCACCCACGTACGTAAAAAATACAATGCATACATCCAGATATTTCCGATATTCTTTTGAAGGCACAGGTAAACTAGCGATGAAATAATTGCTTAACGTTGATACTATTCACAAATTTGCAACATCAAATCAAAATTTAGCATTTCAAAATCAGCAGAAATGGCGACTTGAAGAAGATTTCACGCATGCGTTGTTCTCAACAATCATGGCGGATGAATTTCAAGGTAAAATTCTCGGCCAGCAAAAAAACCCTCCGAGGGTTGCCATCCTCAGCATTCAGGGTCAAATTGAACGGCATAAAAATGAGAAAAAATTACAACATTTACATTTGATCAATTATTAAAATGCAAACATGGTTCAGGAAGATATTCTTTGAAGCGTGAAGTTTTCAATGAGTGATATTCAGAATTCAGGTTTATGAATTATTGGATTTTCTTTTACGACGACGATCATTGGATAAGTGGTTTTCTTCAAATGCACTGAAATAGAAAGGGGGGAAGTGAAAGGCGATAATTGCTTTGGAAATTGGAGGATTTTTCATTTGCCAGAAACGGGATTAAATTTGGTCTGGATTTCAACTTCTCCCTCAGGACATTTTTTTTTAGTTGTGGTGATGGTGGTGGTCGTCGTCGTGGTTGGCTTTCTTCTTCTTTTTCTTTTCTTTTGAATTCCTCTGATTTTCTTTCTTCCTCTTTTCTTTCTTTTTTTTTGCCAACTTCACTCCCCTCTATTTTCTTTCTTACTTACTTTGTCCCTTTCTTCCCCCTCTCCTCCGTCCTTTCTTATTTTCTTTTCCTTTTTTTAGTTCATTTTTTCCTTCTTTCTCTATTTTCTAAAAACCTCTCTTCCTATTTACCTTTTTATCTCCTTTCAGTCCACTAGTATTCCCCCTCCCTTTTTTCTTCACTCCTATTTTGTTCCTTTCTTTTTCTTTCCTTCTTTTCATTCTTTCTCTTTATCTGCTCTTTTCAACTTCATTCCTCTGTATTTTCTTTCTTATTCATTTTTTTCCTTTTTTTCTTCACTCCTCTGTCCTTTATCCCTTTCTTTCTCTTCTTCATTTCTTTCATCCCTTCTTCCTCTTTGAAAAAAATCTCTCTCCCTGTCTACCTCTCTATCTTCCTCTACTCCTCTGTTATTTCGTTCCTTCTTTCTTTTTATTTACTCTCTTTTTGTCCCTTTCTTTCTTTATTTGTCTTTCCAATTTTACCTCTTCATTCATCCTTCCCCATACTGGACGTTTTATCCTCACAGTTTATTCTTAATGATCTATCTATCTATCTATCTATCTATCTATCTATCTATCTATTGTAAATAAGGTTAAATATTTTGAGATTAACCATCGTTTTTACATTCCTTTGATTTCACGTCTTAAATTGTTTGTTTTTAACTGCAACGAAAGTTGACAGTTCTATGGAAAAAAAACTTTGAAAAAAATTTGACGTAAGAAAAAGAGTTCGTAATTTGAGGAGAAACATTCGTAAGCCAAGAGTTATGACCTATACCATATGGGGAACGCAAATAGATACCCGTTTTTTTGTTTTTTGGGGGGATACAAACGAAAATTCAGTGATGATCGAGAAAACCAGTCAGGGTCCATTTCAGAGTCTTTTTAAAAAATCTCTTTACAGCTTTACATAGTTTTTTCTAGCTTAATTGGAAACAAATAGTTTTATCACAGAAATGAATGTTGCGTAATGCTATCAAAAATGTGTGAACAACTCCGCAGATTTTGAACAGAGTATGACCTTTTTTTGTTGACCGCCTTGATTCAAAAATCACAATCGGCACTTAATGTTGAAGTGAAATATAATGACAAACCCACCCTAAAAAATCTCCCCAAAACAGACCGAGTTTGGAATGCTCCACTATGCAACATCACTGGGAAAATAAACGCTCCATCATATTCCGTATCTGATTCTGGTTATCTCAGTCCTTCCAGTACTTGAAAGCCGAGATTATCTGTCCTGCGAGTCACTGAACATCCGGTGCTACCCCAAATCTTTTTAATAGCATCATGCTGGGTATCAAATGGAGAGACCACAAGACAGCACATTGCATCTGGAAGAAGACAGGAGTCAGGGACATCATAGAATCCAATGAAATCACTACCCACGTCATGGTTCCCCCGAGATCACATGCGCAACCGTGGCCGGCAGAACATTAGATAGAGAGACGAGCTAGACAAATTCAGAAAAGTTCTGGCCCATGATAGAGAGGTGTGGCGAATCCTGGGGAAGGTCTGTATCCAACAATGGACGTTGAAAGACTGATGATGCTGATGACGATAATGGAAAGAGACTTTTATTAATTACACCTGTTGGGATTGTGAAAATAAATTTCAAACAGCGTCACATTATCCTCGAATAATAATAATAATAATAATAATAATAATAATAATAATAATAATGATAATAATAATAATATCGAGATGCTTAAAATTTGCCCTCAAAAATGCAAATGCAGAACCCTTGGAAGGAACAAGAATTGCACAGACGAACATCTTTCCTAAATCCCTGGCGACCCTTCTCCCTGTGAAATCTAGAATATGGTGCTTGCATACATTGCCCATATATCGAGAAGAGCACTATCATCTGTTTTATACATCCCATAAAAAAACACATACCAAAAACTGCAACACACTCACACAAAAACTATTACAACATGCACACATACACACACACGCGTATGCAGTTGCAAAAGACTACATCACTGGCACAAAATAATGAGATTATACACACCATAGCCCTATTGGGGACGATTACTGAGGAAAGTTCTCGAAATATTAGGTCTACGACCACAAGTTGTTCGCAATGGCCTAACATGGAGAGGGTAAGAAAAAAGAAAAAGATCGAAGGGGGTACAAACCACAGCGCTGCTGAGATAGTTGAGGAAGATATGGGAGGAGGGCTGGAAACCTGAGGAGACTTACTTCACTAAGCCGTCAGCAATAATTATCGGGCAAATAGTATGAAATTGTAAACCACAGCACTGCTGTTGACCGTAAGAGCGTGAAGAGGAGGTTCAAAGACTCTAGGAGACTTGCTGTCACTCAGTCTCCAGCGGTGACCACTACGCAATTGATGTGAAAATGTAAAATGATTATGATGATGATTTAATCTCAGCAAAAAAATGCAACGTGTCTTGATTCATTTATTTATTTGCAACATTGTCGCCTGTCATACTTTTTATGCAACCTCATGATCACGTATATTTAGATAAATTTAATGTTTTGATGACATTGTAAACATTTAATTTTGTCTGTAGCATCTTTAGAGCAAACCTATATATATATATTTGTGTGTGTGTGTGTGTGTGTGTGTGTATGTGTGTGTGTGTGTGGTTGATATACTGGTATTGATTTATGTTTAATCCGACAATATGGAAGTAAAATGGCAGTATCGGAAGTCTTACAGGCCATCAGTACCGATGAGATTATAAGATATCAGATGCGCGTGCTTTTAGTGTAAGGTTGATTCAGTATTTGATTAATGGAAGAGTTTTGGTCAAAAGGGGAGGAAATTGTTCCAGCTAGCCTTGTGTAATTGTTGGCTAACGGGGTTCGTGAGTTTGTTGATTAAAGCTACCTTACCTTTAAAAGCAGCCATAACCATTATAACATCAATGGAGAGAGAAACGAAAAACCTTGAGGATTTGAAGCAATCGTATAAGACACACTTTGAAACTTGAAATGGGTGAAAAAAGTGATGAGAAACAGAAAAGGTCGAAATAGTTGTAATAACCAGGATTGTAGTTCCTATCATTTGCCTGAAAAGGCAACGAAACACGGAACAACTTTTTCACCAAGGACCAATCAGCTATCATCTGACGTAGGAAATTCTAATGCTCTCCAAACTCAGGTGGAATATATTAGTTCCCAACGCAAAAGTGAAGGTCATACTCAGTGAGGTCCATTAAAATCAATAAAAGTTTGAAATAGATGCAATTTTTTTTCAATTATAGATAAACATAACTTTATATTCCTCTTGTAGGATACATTCACGTAAGCTCTGCGATAAGACTCCATTAACATCACACATTAACAGGGGATGGTACCAGCCCTTACAGCTATTGATACAATTAGGATATAGTACCAAACAAACTAATTTCAGAGTTTACGCTGTGGAGAGGGAGACAAACTTGGATGATGGAACGAAATTGGTTACAAATTATGATGGGAAAGCGTTTTCAAAGTCGTTCTTTCATATCAGAGAAAAGTTTATACAAAACGTTTTGATTGAATTCAATTATTTTTTCTATTTCACCCTGGGTCCTATTAAAAATGCTAGAGCTCAGATCTATCTATGATATTTAGCTCAGTATGAATTTCTAAACTACGACCAGTATCTTATTCTTTGAGGGAACGAATGACAAAAGGAGTAGACGGCTTGGTGGGTTTAAAAATACTATAGCCACTTCAAGTTTCTAAATGGGTTGCTCTATTAGTATCTGTCGTTAAAACCGGCGATTCTACTCGAATCTTTGGGGAGAACAAGGTCACTGTGTACGTGACATCACAGTTGAATTACCACCCAATTCTTAAAGCAGATAGCCTGTTCCCCAAATTGGTTGGGGGAAAGACATTTACGTCACTTATCACAAACATATCAACAATTGCAATCGGATAAAAATTCAAGAGAGTTCCTGGCAATCAATGCATAGAAAGGATCTTTCCAACCCAATTAGCTTTTGGAGTTAAGTGTGCACCAGGAATTTTCCAACGGAAGATGGAAAAGCGATTATCATCAATTCCTCTCACCGTAGTCCGGGTTGATGACATTCTTATCTTTGGAGAAAATGATTAGGCACATCTGCGAAATATACAATCAGTACTGCTAGTTGTAAGGAGCTTAGGACACCGTCTTTGGAATGACTTATGTAAGTTTAAGCTCCCATAAGTGGTTTATTTAAGCTTGCTGACCAGTCAAGAGAGAATGCGTCATCGGGAATTGCATCTTCCTGTAGAATGAGAGAGTTGTCCTATCACATATTTATACAATTGTCAAGGAATATCCAATTGCATATGCTTTTCGTAGCCTAACTACTGCAGGACGTAATTAGTAGAGAAGGAAGCCTTGGCAATAATTCTCGGTTTGCATACATTTCACCAGTGCTGTTTCTGATCACTTGTTTACCATTCGAAGTAATCAGAAATTTTTTAGAGTGGCAACGATGGATAATAATATTAGCTGCCTATGACTAAAACTTTCAGTTTCGTCTTAGAGGCAAGAATTCTGACACAGATGGACTATACCGTCTCCCCTTGAATATTGACGAAAAAGTTGTAGATAGAAATTCACGCTCGATAACTCTAGCTAAAGAGCAGGAGTTTTAATGATGGAATCTGATCATTTCTTGGTTAATTGGAGAGATATAGAGCATTGGAGTCGTTGAGATCCACTATTGTCCTCAGTCATAGATGCTATTCAAAATAATTGAGACGCGAGAGATTCTCGTTTTTTTTTCTTTTTTTAAAATTATCACCGTTCTTGTCTTGCTAGGATTTTGTAACTAGTGATTTCTTACGACTTCTTTCAGGTTATTTGTGATGGTTCAGCATTCATTACAGCGGCAGGCCTCACTTTCCCTTGAAGAATAAATCAACTCTTAACACTACCGTTAAAAAAGTCTAGATAATACTGTCTCCCTTTTTCTTGTGAACAGTGCTGGGGAGAGATGCATGTGTGGAGCCAGGGGAAAAGAACGACTGTAGCAGTTGTATAGCCACTTGAATAAGACAACAGATTCTATAAATCAAACATATCATTCAATGGTGTAATGCACATGGTATGCTGTACAAAAGAAACAGAAATTAACCAAACGATTGACAGTCAAGTGAGAACAATGCAACGTACTGAGGAGAGAATTGTGTTCAACATCATACGGAGAGATCACAAGACAGCATGGTATGTTAGGGAAAAAAAACAACAACTATAAGAGATATTGAAGTATCCATTACAAAACTCAAATGGCAATGGACTGCTCATGTAGCAAGAATTGCAGGCAGCCAGTGGACATTATGATTCACAATATCGATCTCCACAAATCAAATGATAGAGAGATCTGGCGAATCTTGGGGAACGTCCATGTCCAACAACTGGTGCTTAAAGGTTAATGATGATGATGTTATTGCTGCTGATTATAAATAAAGCTCAAAGGGGTCGGGGTGCATGCTCCAAGTCAGCCAGAGTGATTAACATATATTAAGCGATAAAACGTACTTAGTGTTGGAAATGAATGTCTAATGTGGAGTCATGACACCCCCATGAGGGATGCAGGCAGTTTTGGGGGAGTTTCATCAAAATCATCCTGGTATAAGATTTATGAAGGAGCCCCCCTACAGTTACATATCGTTTCGTAATATGGACACATCAATCATGGAAAAGGTTCACAACAACTACACGCCATAAGAACCTTGGAAAACCTTTGAGGAGGCACTGATATACCCTTTCTCTAAATGGTTAGAGGTTTTCCATACAACAGGTTCTAGGGCATCTATCACCATTAGGAAACTTCAACAAGTGTTTGCCACACATGCTCCGTCGGAAGTTTGTGTTAGTAGTGACAGGTCTGCTTTATTCAGGCATGAATTCCGTCCAATGACCACTGATCCATACCACCTTATGTCAAACGGTCAGATAGAACAACAGATGCCAACCTTTAAAGCTGCCTCAGTAAAGATGGATCACCGAGACATGCACACAATCCTGTATCGTTTCTTACTAAGTTATCGACTGACCTCATAAACTGTCATTAATATCTCTTCGGCTGAGTCGATGTCTAGTCATAGCACTTGATTTTTTTAAAGGCCTAATGTGAACTACCAAATCCATAAAAGTCAACAGCATATTATTGAACAAGGAATGAGACAGGATAATTAGTATATATGGATTTATTAGAGGAAAGTGGATGCCAGATATACTTGATAGAGCTTCAGTTGGGCCGTGTATTCGTCAGTAGGCCGAATAAGAAAAGTGGGCCCTCTCATTTTGAACTACTCATTATTATTTTTGTATTTTTTTTTCAGTTCTAAATACAAATGTTCTACGTATGGGTTAGGTATATCCATATACTTGTAGTAAATGAGATGTAATGTACTCACTAATATATTAACGATATAGATTCTTTGAACGTTAGGTCAGCAATTTGTTGAGAATGCTAGTTGTTCTTAACGGTTTGTTCAGGAAATTTTCTCGGAGAAATACTTATGAGTCGAAATCGAATAAGCTGAAGTAATCATTGTAATGAAGAGTTATTTGCTGGGAGTGATGTTAAATGATCGTCTGATCGCAGAATTAATGTCATGTTCTTTGTGTCTTTTGAATAGTGAAACATTTTGATAACGTGTCAATAAAACATAACCGAAAACATGGAAGATAAATATAAGCAAGACTGAAATAAAGATATGTGTTTAGTTCTATATAAAAGAGATGTCAATGAGAATAATCCTGTATCCTAGAATGAAAATGTGATGAAGGTAAGTGTAACAATTATAGTGGAAATACAGAATGTCAGCTTTGAAGGGAAAATATTTCACATTTAATTTATGTGTAGATGAGCAGACACAAAATAGTGCTCACTGAGATGGTTTACGTTCTTGAATTTATACGAAACGCGTGAACATCGTATTGGGTAGAGACGCTCAAACAGATTTTGACTGGAATGAATTTTATACAGTTCCTTTCTCATTTTATTTTTTTAGTGTTAGACTAACCTGTAAGCTAGCTAGTTATAAATCGGTGAGAAATATATTTTTTGTAAATACACAGCGATTTTTATATTTTGATACTCAGTGGAAATTACCTGAATTCTTAATTTTGATCAATTTGGACTGGGGAAAATGTTGTTTACATGCTACTTCTAGCAGTTAGTGTTATGCTGTTACAAGTAGTCCTCTCACCAGACAAATTTTTGGTTTCTGAAAATCCAGCAACCCAGACATAGCAGAAATATGCAATTTTGTAAAGTAATACGATATCTAAAAAAAACCCCAAATAACAAAACAAACAGAAAAAAAACCAACAAAATCGATAATATGCAAAAACAATGAATTCACAAGTTATTGTGGGGTCCCTATAGTTATTTTGGACCGATTAAATAATTTGAGATAATATTTTACATAATTAGATCTAGTGCATGCACAGGCTGCTATCATTCATTAATGCAAGGTACAGATGATGATGATGATGATGATGATGATGATGATGATGATGATGTTGTTGTTGTTGTTATTATTATTATTGTTATTATTATTATTATTATTATTATTATTATTATCATTATTATTATTATTAAAAAAGAATTCTGCACCATCTAAAAGCAAATATAATAATTCGTTATCATCTTTTAGCGTCCGACTTTGAATATAAACCTTACCGAGGATACGCCACATCTCTGTGTCATGGGCGTCACGGAGTTAATACTTTCTGATCTTAGTTAGTTTCGTTGCATTTGTTCTTTTGGCAACTATGCTTTGAATCATAATGCCTAGCGATTGTCTGCTATTCTTGCAATATGACCAGCCCATTGTCATTTGAGTGTTTTTCATGGATTTTAAGATATCTCTGACTCACGTTTCCCTCTTATATACTGTGATGTCTGGTGATATTCCCATGCGATGATAATTCTCTCTCGTAAACATTTTATGGTTTTCAGTTTGCAGGTTGAGTGAATGAACGTAGACTAGCTCCCAAGTAAATCACTGCCTGTGTGGCTCATTGTTCAGCACTCAACGACATCCCATTGGAAGCGTTAGAAAATACTTTTGGAGATATCCTTTCGACAGACGAAAAGACAGACAGACAAGACCTAATACATATATCTCTTCGACTTTGTCGGCCGAGGTAACAAGCTGGATATGCAGAAGTTCCAGGGGTGTTAACAAACAAGATATCACATATTATCCTCGAATATATAATTATGAAGACGTTACTTTCAGTGGGAATTCTCTTTTAACCGACACTGTTTTGTGAAAATATGCTGATCAGCTTCGCCAGCGTAAATTGATAAAGGGTAGGGATCAAACTGGTGTCCAACCAAGGCTGCCATCTTAACGCAATGCCGGTCTACCAATTAACCAATCAACCGGTAAATGGAAGCTCAGATAACTGTTACATACCAAATCTCACTTGGTATCTACTGTACATGACTGTTCCTCTTTGCTCCTGCAACGTGTGCAATGATATTATATAAACTGTCGCAATTCAAGAACCTCGATCGACACTTAATGTTGACAAAGATCGATCTAAACCGATGCAGAGTATGTTTGCAATGCTTCTCTACACAAGATCAAAGAGAAAAAAATAAACAAACTGTCGAATTCCATCTGTGATTCGGGTTCACTTGGTTCTTCCAGGACTTGAAAAGGTGACATTGCGTGTTATGACATCAGCAGAAGTCATAATCTATCATGTGAATCGATACAAGTCTGATGCTTCCCAATAATTCTGATATTTCGAAAGAAACCTTCAATTAATGAACTACTTATTATAGTTATAATTGCTTTTAGACGGTGGAACAAACACTTTTGATGATAATAATAATAATAATAGTAATAATATGAAAAGGGAAAGAAGATGAAAAAAAAGAAGAAAATAGAAGTAGAAAAGAGATAAAGTAGGAACACTATAGGAGAATATGACTTGTAATGAAAATAGAATTAAACTCGAAAAATTGACTCAGTAGCTGTTCAAGTTGTCCAATAGATTTTAATTTTAACGTCATCAATTGGAATTTATCGGAAATCTAACAAATGGTCACAAAAACTGAGAAATTGCAAATAGCAAATAAAATACAGGTGTGTATGGACTTAACCTTCTAAGAGGATGGCAGGGGCCCCATTCAACTAGAATTATCATCTATTACAATCACCTTTAGTCTCTCAACCTACATCCAATCTACCAGCGACTGGATGATAAAACCGGTGAAAAATACGACGGTAGCAAAAAATTACCTCCCATGATAAAGGACGCAAATAAGTACGGGAAAAAAAGTTAACCTCAAGGATGAAAGCAAACCAGAGGCTGACTGAACGACTAAAGCAGCCAAGAGAGTTAAAGACAAAGCTAAATAGGAAGGAATGAGAATTTTACACAAGCGCTGGCAAGATAAAATCACTCCACGGCCAATACCCACTTCGTACCAAACGAGCTGATGTAGATCAGAATAAAACACACCAGTGGTTGGGAAGTGCAGGATTGAAGGGCGAAAAAAAGGTTTTTATTACGGCAACCAAAGATCAGAGCCTGAAAATACGAAACTACATAGCTAACATACGAAGAAGTGGTAGTGATCCCAAATATAGACCATGTGAGGATAAGACCAGAAAAATGGTCATATAGTAGCAGGGTGCTCGGCCCTTGCAGCAAATAAATATAAGACGAGACACGACAGATTTGGACATTATCTACACTGGAACATCTGCAAATATTATAACGTCCCATATACTAAGAACTGGTACGAACACCGGCCTGAATTATTCACAGAAGCAAAAGATGCAGCCATACCCGGGGACTTCACAATATCTACTGATAGAAATATGAACGCAAACAGGCCAGATATTAATTATAGCAAGAAACTTTACAGAAAAATGTGCCTCCTAATGGATATGACTGTGGATAAATACATTGCTGTCTAGGAATTCAAGAAACTCTCAAAATATAGATACTTTGAAATAGAAATCAGTAGAATGGGGCAACTCAGGACAAAAGTATTACAATTGTTGTCGGAATCTTCATTTTACTAAAAAAGGACCACCGAACTTAAAAGGCCTAGCATGTATAAATACAGAAAATAGCCCTCACCTTCACCTCACATTTTTCAATTTTTCTGTCAGTGTGAATGTATATACAGCACGTAGCATTCATCACTTTATGTATACGTAAAAGTATGTTTTGGAAAGTGTTCTATCGTTGGTATACGTAAAAGCGCTGAAATAATGATGGCGGCGATGACAATCTATGATTTTTTACTATTTGTTCCTACTTTCGTCGGAATGTTATGCTCTCAGAAATAACAAAACAGAAAATCATTCCAGTGACGTAGTCATGACGTCAAATAATGCGAAACAATGACGTAAACCCTCGATCAGCAGCAACAATTTCAGAATGCAAACAACAGTTCTTTCTCTAGTTTTGTATTTTCGGTTTTGACGGTCAAGTTCTTATTCTCGATGTGGTTGTTGCTCATGACTCTTGTTTTACTGACGATCATGTGTAGCTGACTTCCTTGCTTCCTTCGTTTAGTAAATCTAGCGTCAGTAGGAGGTCGTGTAGGTTCTCTGCGAAATGGAAAATGTCGTCTGCATCATCTTCATTCAGTAAATCAACTGAAAGACAAAGCAGTGGAAAATAAAATGCCACTCACTAAATCAGGCTACATGAAGACTCTGAGCCCTTCCAGCTGGGAAAGGGGCAAGATGATGTATTCAAAGCCCATCCAAATTGCTCACAGCCGGCCTCAAGATGATCTTCTGGAACTTCGACTGAAAAATGAAAGGAATCAACAAGACAGTAAATATCTGTGTAACCCTTTTTGATAAGAACCTTCATGATTTCCAAAGAATGGAAGAATAGTTGATGGACAAAAGAAAGAGAGTTAGTATTCATATGAACTTAAGTAAAACAGAAGTCATGTACAACAGTTATGTAAAGGACAAAGACCCACCGATCAGAATAAAAAATATATTGCTGAAGAAAGTAGACTTCTGTATCTCCCTATGACAACAGATCTCTATGAAATCCTCAAAAGAAAAAAAACGAGGAAAGAATCACAGTACAGCATCCAATAATAATAATAATAATAATAATAATAATAATAATAATAATAATAATAATAATAATTTCCACACCAGTTGCCTGGTGGTCACAGATCGGCGCTAAGTGATAGCAAGTCTCCGCCCCCTTTTCACACTCTTACAAGTCTGTGATCTACAGTTTCACACCAGTTGCCTGGAGGTCATCGCTGGAGGCTGAGTGACAGTGGGTCTCCTAAGGTCTTCAGCCCACATCTCATCTCTCCCTCGCCTATCACGTAAAAGCTGTGGTTCACATTCTTGCTTCCATTTTCCTTCCTCTGTTAGACCACAACAAGCATGTGTCGTATCCCTTATATTTCTAGTAATTTCCTTAGTATCCGTGCGGTTCCTAACCTATCAAAGATGATGGGGTTATTTATGTATGGATCAGCACTAAGGAACCTGAACCTATACAATGGAGTAATTCATTTTTGAAAATTCAAGTATTATAGTTTCAAGTAGTTTTCCAAGCTTCGACTTAACTTGAGTTGTTTTAATGTGTGATCAGACATAAAGTCTGATGAGTAATCTTCTTTACTGTGTCATAAAAGAAAGGTAAATTAAGCAAGAAACAAACAAACAGGGAAGAAAATTGCATATATACCAATGATATATTTAGATGATTCTGTTTGTTTTAACATCGTTCAAAGCTTGAAATTTCAGTAATAATAAAATGGAAATTACTTCAGCGATGTAGTTATGACGTCAAATAAGACCAAAAACTTATTATGACGTGAAACGTTGAATTGCAACAATAATTTTAGAATGAAAACAACAATATTTTCGCGTATAAATCTTTCCAATAATACACAGATAATACACTCTGAACCCGGTCGAAAGTCCCTGAGTCTGATATAAACCACAGCATGCACAGGTAAATAACACATGTATCTGTTATTGTTATTGTTATTATCATTACTTTCTTTTGCTATCTATGAACACCAGCAGCAGATGTGCATCATCATCATCATCATCAATCTTTTTTCGTCCGTTTTTGGACATAGGATCCACCACATTTCTCCCTCATGGGCGTCGCGGAGCCAGTATTTTCTGATTTTGTCTACTTCATCTCTCCATCTTATATGCTGTCGGCTTCAGTTTCGCATGTGATATCTGGGGATCCATGTTGTGAATCGTGATGTCCATCGGTTGTCTTCCATTCTTGCAATATGACCTGCCCATTGCCATTTAAGTTTTCTAATATTTGATGTCTCAGGATTGTGCATGGTTGGTAACAACACAGACACTGGGACCAGCGATCCGATTTCGAACTCTGGTCACTTCACCCTAATGACATTGCGAAAGTCATGAATCTGTGTTGGAGTGAACAACCTGTTTAAGACATATGGGATTCCAAACCAGGGAGTTGAGCCCCAATCGACACATTCTTTCTGATATCAGACGTAGTTTTCTTCTGGACTACAGTGGCAAATCAGTGACTTTTGATAGCCTGGCATCCTAAGGTCTCCATAAACTTCGTTCAAGGGCGGTGATCAGAAAAAGTCCGAAATTTCAAAAGCCGAACATGAACGCTGCCGGTCACAAACAAAAGGACCAATTTAGCATAAATTGCCATTGATAATTGAACCTTCCAGACGTCAATTGAGGGATTTTCAAAAACAAGAGAAAAGCCATTTCTCAAGATATATTTTCTGCTCATCGGCCTGTAAGAGCCATACATACATAAGCAGCAAAACCCACTTAAAAACTGAAAAAACCAATGTTTAGTATAAATTTCCGTTGATTTCATGTCAGAACTTCGGGTATTAACAGTCAAAGTTTTTTCAAACGAAGGACAAAATTTGAAGTCAGATAAATGAATTCCATCCAAAAATTATGGCCAGAATAAATTCTATTGATAACTTTTGAGGGAAAACTCTTAAAAAGGAGTATTAGCATCCAGAAACATCTAGATTCTGGAGAATCTAGATATCATTCTTAAAGCCATTAAAATAAGAACTCAATAAACTCAAATACGACCCCAACCATTTTCAGCAGTGGCTTAGTGGAGTACTGATGACAATTTCTTAGTCTGTATAGTCTACGCACTTGGAAATCGTTACGGATGAACAGAACAGTATAGATTGGAAATGTAGATCATGCAAACGAATGAGCCCGTCAAAATCAAACATTCTAAAGAATGGGCAAATTGAGACATTATGCCAATTTTCAAATCTATAGACAAAATGGTAGGACCAGGAGCGCTGGAACAAAAAAAAAACCCCAACAAACAAACAAAAAAAATAACAAAACAAGCAGACAAACAAACAGACACACAAACACATGTACATATAAAAAAAGATAGAAACCTTTGGCCACCTTTGATGGCTAAATGTACAATAAAGTGTATGTTACTTATTTTCTTCGGCATCGTGTGACACATTAGGAAGTCAAGAAGTTCTGCCAGTGATATGGAGCTGTTCTCGCTTCTATTAACCAGTCGAAGGTTCCTCTGCACTGTCTCTCGTCAGCTCATCTTTATCCATCATCACTCTCATCGGCACAGTGGTGTCCATTTGATAGCTTGATTAGCTGATCTTGTAGTGGAAAGCCACAAAACGTGCCCCAATCAGCGGAGGTGGCTGATACGGGGGGTTCCTGTTCTATGACCTTTTTTTGATACACGGTTCTTCCATTTGATGCCAATGGTTTTACGTTATTGCATGGCTTGAAACTTTGATAAATAGAAACTTAGATGTGTCTATACATCTATATTACACGCTATTTGGTCGGTCTATCCGCCCACTTAGCTTAAATAGCACAAAACACGAAGGAAAGGAATGGAGAGGCATGACGTCATTAAAGAGCATGCCACCATTGAAATCTGCGAAGATAAAAAGAAAATCTATTCGAATCATTTCTCACCAGTTGCTAATGATAACATCAGAGAAAAATGCCAACTTCTTCTACAACAGGTAGTTGACACATAACTGAACTTAGGGTTCTTGTTTTATTATCAATCAGCTTTAACCACAGAAGGTGTCTCCGGGGAATTCTACTTGAGTATTTTATTTTTAATCCACTTCCGGCTAACTAGGCCCGTCCAATTTCTCCAGAGTCCGTCGCCAGTCTCTCGCAATAGTGAACAAAGGGTTCGTCTTCCACGGTTTGAATCCCCCCCCCCAAACCTTTCTACCCTGCATATTACCCATAGCTCGGGTAGAGAGGAAATGGGATCATGTCTTTGAAAACAGGTTGAAAAACAAAAACTATAAGGTCAATGATAGGTCCGACATACGTGGCAGTAGTTGGAAGAGGAAGAAGTGGACAAATAAGATGGAGATGAGGATTGTTCACCCAAAGGTCTGGATAAATTTTCATGTCGATCCAACTTATGATACAGTTTAGAAAATTGATATGTAGGACAACTAGTTGTGGTAGAGGTAGCAAAAGGAATCGAGAGAAGAGGGAAATGAGCATCGGCCACCCGAAGGTCTAGACCAAGTTTGATATCAATCCAAAATAATATGACTAAGAAAATCTATATTCAACATATTGGGGACCGACTGACCGACTGACTAAAAAGTGACTTATAGAGATGTATAGATGCATCCAAAATCTTCCTGTTCAACATCTTTAGCTGCTAAACTTGACTCAATATATTTCAACAACATTGATCAATTGAGTTGAGGCCTCCGTGTATCAGCAAAGATTGTTTTATTTCTCTTTAAGAGATAATCACTTTACCCTCTTTCCTTGACTTAATAAATTTGGTTTCTGATAAATCTAGAGAATGAAAGAGGATTTGGTTACTCGAAAAAAAGTTGATCTACTTATGTGTTTTACTGAACAAATTGACATGTAATTTCTGGGGGAGTTTAATCTTTATTTTGATTGAATTTGACTAGTTTTCGATTGGTAAAGACGACCTGGTGATGAGGTGTGTGGGTTCGATTCTCACCAAAAACTTACCCTTTATTTCCTATCACATTGTCATTCATTGCCGTCGGAAAAATTGCCCCAAATCATTGGAACAACTAAAATTAAGATGAAAGTAAAAGTTAGTCAAATCTTATAAAATTGATGTCTTAAAAATCATCAACCAATAACAATGATGAGATTAGTATGAAATAAATGAAAAGCAGTAGTGCGTGTAGCCTAACAGTCGGGTATTTCTCTCCTAGTTATGAGTGAAGGGCAGACCAGACTTGGTTCTTCAGCCTTGATTGGGCACAACGGTATAACAAACGGTCAACTCTATCCTCTGAACAGCGGCAATACCCGACCTCTTGCCCCTGCGTCATGGGAGTTGGGAAAAAGACAGGATATGGAACATGTTCCTTGAATGCACGGCTTACAGAGCTCTGATGAAGCTTCGATGGGCCTGGCAAACTGGGAATGATAATTAAAATTATCCACGTGGTACTTTAGAGGATACAAGCTGGCGAATGACAGAAAACAAACTGACAAGCACTGAAATTTCGAAGAGTGACTTAACACTCAATTTGCAATCACACTAATTCAACAAGTAACAGACACATAGCAAAAGAAAACAACATTTTTCGAAATCTTTTCAAATGATTAATAATAATGTGGTTGTGAAGTAATCCGAAAGAAAATTGACGAGAATGACAATTGGAAGGTGAAGAGGAAAAAAACCAAGAGAAAGGTAGGTGTTACAACTCAAAAATGTTTTAATCATGTGGGCGTGTTTCGATGCATTTCGATGGTTGCGAATCATCTTTTTCAGAATACCTCGTAGTGGTACTGAGAAAATTGTATGCAGTTTAAATTTTTTGCAATTGGGGAAAGAAATATATCTGTATTGTGGGTTCTTTGGTAGGAATGGAAGGAGATACAGATATGCAGACAACTCCACCCAGATACAAACACCCCGTCCTACCCCTACAAACCAACCCTCATATATATGAATAATTCATTAATCATTGGAGGGGATCAGTGCATTATTTCACATCAGAAGAAAACTGATACAGACTCATCACTCAAAGCAATATATTGATATTCACCAATCATGGGGGATGGTTTACATTTAAGTGCTTACAGAAATCTGATCACCCCCCCCCCCTTCGTAACCAAGAACAATTTATGCTAAGATGTATCGATCATGAAGGATAATTGTATCAATTAATTGCTATAGAAAACCGATCCTCAACTTTATCACTTCATGAATAGAGATTTCAAGAACAGACTCGAATATTCATTTTTCTATACTCTCCATTCAAACATATTTGGGATGATGTGTCAAAGACATGATTGGTCTATACAATTGAATATCAGAAAAAACATGACCATTTTAGCGTTATGCAGCAAGAGACACCGGTGTTTATTGTGATAGATAGTTTACAATACTTCATCTAAAAATTATGATTTTCGTACCTTGCATTAATGAGTCACCGTGGTCCTTCCATGTACCAAAATGAATTTTCTAAAGCATTGTTTAGACTTTTTTAAAAAGATTGTTCTTTTATCCTCAGGAATAGTGCTGGTGCAAGATTAGGGCATTGTTAAGCCATAGGGAACACAAGAATACAACGCTTCTTTATAACACTTTTCAGATGGTGTCTAGTTGTGTACTCAAGCAAGGTTGTAGTCCCCAAAATATGACAAGGACACACACACACACATATACATAGAGAGAGGGATTTACACCTGCCGACAAGTAAGAGAGAATAATCACATGTCTACTTGTCAGATTAGTCGAATGATATGTGGGGCTGAGGTGATCCGATACATACTCACTCCCGCTTCTTCTCTTTCCGTCACTTTCTCTTTCCTATTCTCTCTCTCTCTCTCACTATCTCTGTCTAACTCACTTCCTCTATCTTACTCACTCAATCTCACTCATTCTCTCTCTATCTATCCTATTCCCACCAGGCTTTCCAAATACCACATAAACATTATAAATGCCACGCTACTGCAGTGGCAAAATACATGGTCTATTTTAAAATCGGTTATTATTGTAAATTGATCACCACTTGAAATCAGGTAAAAAAAGAACAGATTAAAAAAAACAAACAATTAGGTACTTTTCAGAAGCCGGCTACTGTATTGCACAGGTAAATCTCCAAGGTTCAATGCCAAAAAAGTGTAATCAAGAGCACTTAAACAAACAATGACAGACGAGTGAAGAGGGAAGAATACCAAGCATATTTTTTGTGTGTTTCTTGGCAAGGTCGGTGGTCGTGGTTACGGTGATTAAATAAATAGATAATAAATTAGTTTTCCCCTTATAATCGAGGGGCACATGAAGACTTGGGAATAGGAAAACAATCATATATACAGCTATATTTACTGATTGGGCCCAACCTGGGATACACAACCATATATCATTCTGATCGAGAGCGTTCCAGACCAGTGCAATGGTCATTCAACTACGGCAGAATAATCACCATTTATTAAGATGCCATTATAAAAATTCCTATGCTTCAATGGAATTTGCCAGAATCATTCAATCGTCAATGATAGGAATTAAACGGACGATTCATCCATTCACTTATCAATGCCTATCTCTTCAGGTTCTGCTGTTCTCTATTTATCGCTGTTTATCACTACTTATCAATATATCTATGTCAGTGTCTTCATAGATAAAAATATACTAGTATATACCCATAGAAAATGACGTTGTTCTTATAGTATTGATTGGTATTGAGGAGCCGAGAGCTAATTTATTAGGAAGTTATTTTTTTATTATCAAAGTATCCTAATTTCCAAAGCCTTTTTCAAGTCTCTCATAAATATTGAACATCTTTTTTTCATTCATACTCATCTTTCTTTTCTTTTAGTTTCAAATGTCCAGCGATTCTGTGACATATTCTCCATAGTGATAGTTATAACAGCCAATCTCATTCTTAATACTATCTTCGTTTGCTAACACAGGGGTAACATTCAACCAAATTTATGTTCTATCTATTATGGCCCATTCATGCTATGTGTCCTGCACATCTCTATTTTTGTAACTTAATCACCTCTATAACATTTTTTACTTTCATCTGTGCTTGGATCATGTCGATGTTTATCGATATCTTCGATATATTCTGAGCATTTCTCTTTCCGTTGATATCATTTTGTTTATCAATGCCGATCTATTCCTACCTACATTGTAAGGTATCATTGTCTAATAATGTATGGCCATATCTGTTGCAATTCACAACCATATATATATATATATATATATATATATATATATATATATATATATATATATAAGAAAGCATCTAGTCATAACCATTACACTATCTACATCTACATGTATCTCTTTGGCCCATTGTCTGGCTCAGGGTTCGGCGAAATCTTTCGTAGGCGGCTCGGATAAGAAATCCTCTCATGTTTGACAGAAAAAAAATGAAACAAAATCATACAACTTAATGGAACTTGTTTATTTTTCAATTTGTTTGTTTGCTTTTTTTCATTAAACGAATATATACTTATGTAAACTTCTGTATACTATCAATCAATGAAAACAATAGAATCATCTTTGATGAACAAAATATTGTTCGATTGCTAACCAAATCTTTAATGAAAATCATTAGAACAACCGTTGTGCAATGGCTTTTCTACCTTTAAAACACAGAATTGATTGATGCTACTTCAGAAATGAACTATTTGATGTATTTTTCAATACTTAATTTTATGGTTCGCTGAGCAGGGATGGATAAGGACAAGCCTGTCCAATTCAGGGTCAAATTCTAATCTAACTTTCGTTCCAACTGAAAAGGATTACTGCAGCTTTTGTATTGCATATTTGATAAGTAAAAGATTATAAAACTATTCACATTTTTGTATAAATGTATTCATCTAATCATTACAATGAATCAAGCCCTTGTGTATTTGTAAGATAAAATTTCTTTGATATCTGAGGCATTGATCAAGCTATTTACAATCAGTCAGTATTGAGTTCAAATTATGTGAAGGGATGTGTTTTTCAAACATCCAACTTTGCACCTCTAATTTTGGAGAGGATTATACTTGTTGCTTGTGTGTTTTTCGATCTTGTTCTCATCATGGTAGAAAAAAAAAGTCAAACTCAGTTTTACAGTTTGGTAGAATCAAAGAATTTTATCTATTTCGCAAGACGAAGATCATGTGCAACAACCATATCGAGGATAAAGACACAAAGATCAAAATCGAGGACACAGAACTGGAGGAAGTAGATCACTACATCTACTTAAGACAACAAATCTCCATGAGACCCTCAAGAGAAGAAATCAAGCGAAGAATCACTCTAGGATGGCAAGCCTTTGGCAGAGCAAGCTCAACCTTCAAAAATAAGAAGAGTGAACAACCAATGCATTCTCCCGACAGTCACTTATGGAGCTGAAACATGGAACCTAACCAAGAGACAGATCTGCAAATTGAGAACCATACAACGTGTAATGAAAGAATTATGTTGAGCCTCACATGGAGAAACCACAAGACAGCATAGTGCACCTGGAAGAAGACAGGAGTCAAGGACATCATAGAATTCATTAAAAATCTCATATGGTAGTGGGCTGGCCATGTTGCAAGAATGGTGGACAACCGTTGGATCACCAGAGATCACATGTGCAGCCAAGGCCGGCATAGTATTAGAAGGGGAGACAAGCGAGAAAATTTCAGAGAATCCTGGCTCCTTGATGCCCATGATAGAGAAGTGAGGCAAATCCTGGTGATGGCCTATGTACAACAACTGATATTGAAAGACTGATGATGATGATGAAATGAGGCCATAGGCTGGATTTGAGCCGTGTTGTTTGCCTAACCCTGTTCTAGCAAGTTACCCACTACGTTTTGGAAGCAAACTTCCAAGCTTCTTGAGAAAAACTAGACAAAACACTTGACATCCACTGATATTTTTAAATGGTTCACGAAAGCATTTTTTATAAGAAAATTCAACTTTCGGATAGCAAGGAAACCAGTATTGCATTGAACAACCATAACCACCAAAGCTGGTTAAGCGTTCTGTCCATTTCTCTTACATGTGCTTGTGATTTTTGTTGTCTACATGTTTGCATGCTTGTGTGTTCCAGTGCTTCTGGCCATACCGTTTATTTACGGACTTGAAAATTGGCTTGTCCTCTTCTGAAAATGTGCGTTTATTATAATTGGAAAAGGAACTCCTATTTTGGAATATAATTTATTCTAACCATATTTATTCTGCATTGGAATTATGTTGCATATCTTCAAATTTGACGCCACGGTTGTTCGATCATACAGCTTAATTTATGTGCGCGTGTGTGTGTATATGTATCTATATTGTCTTGTAAAATTAAAACGATCGGACAAACTGATTATAAAATACATTATGTCATATAAAAACTCATTCAAAATGATCCCCGTCATTAAACAGTTAATGTATCACTCACCCTCATCAAATTAAGCAGAATAAACAATTAAAGAAAATGAGGCTACTACAGGAATCGAACCTGCCACCTATGGGGTTTTGATTATCGCAGCAGCCCAGTTTTTTTAATTGTTCATTGTACCTATGTTGACCAAACCAAGTGATACATTAGCCATCGTATGACAGAAGATTATTGCAAGTAAGTTTATAGATAATATAATGTAATTTATAATCATTCTGTCGGATTATAAAAATCCATTTCTTGATACATAACTGTTGCATTGAAAGGAGTGAATCGACTGAAAATAAACGAAATGAGAATTTGGCGTGATAGTTATTCGGGCATTAGCATCACCGGTGGCTGTCTAGCTTAATGTTATGAGCATTGCTACGATGAAGCGGCTACCTTACTGGTGGCAAGTTCGATTCCTGCAGCACCCCTATTGTTTATTCAAATTACGTTTTCTATAGTGAGTGACACATTAACCTTTTAATGAAGGGAGATCAATTTGAATACACTATAATGCAATTCATTTATACATATATATATATATATATATATATATATTTCAGTGAATATGTATATTTATTGCATCACAGGATATATAACTTTTGCTGTAGCGTATTAATGATATCTGGTGAACTGTAATGCAATGTACATTGCTATATTCAGTAATGAAAAGTACATTTATAACCACGGTAATTATATAATCAAGTATTGGATGTATGATCTGACTAAATGATTATGAATTGTGTTTTATATATATATATATATATATATATATATATATATATATATATATACTCTTATTTGAAAAGATCACCCGTTATTACATGCTGAGTGTACCACTTGGCCTAGACAACGTTAATAGAATCAACAAAAAGAGAAAATAGAACTACTGCTAGAATCAAACCTATGACCGACAGCGTAGGCCAATACAACGTTGCAGCCCTATTTTTTTGCTTATTCTGCTTATTCTATAAAGGTGAATGCTTTGTTCATAAACCATTGCTGTTGGGAATTTCGGTTTGTAAGTCTCAGATATGCACATTCGTTTCAGTCCTACTTTTTGATTGGTCGATTGAATGATTTGGCGTCACGCTGTCCATTTTATTTGTTCCAATAGAATAAGCGAAAATCTCATAAAATAAAGACATTTTCATCCAGTCACGCACTCACTCAGATAAAATCATATTTTGTATGATCTTCATCTTGAAAATAAGTACCCTTATGGTAAATTTAACCTTGCTCGGTGCAGAACAGTGACCTATAGCTTAGAACATGCGTATATATATATATATGCGTGTGTGTGTGTGTGTTTGTGTGTGTGTGTGTGTGTGTGTGTGTGTGTGTGTGTGTGTGTGTGTGTGTGTGCCATGTATGAGATGGTATGCAACGTGGAAAAATTATATCTGGAGTTAGTGGAAAAATTGTCAAATTCTTTGGTCGAAAATGTGACACAAACGAGTCACGTTGTTTAACTTACTGATCTTTTATTGTCAAAAACGTCTTTGGGCAACCTATGTGAGTAAGCCCTGTTGATCCAAACAAAAAAATGATTTACACAATGTACTGTAATAACGTAGTATTTGTGAAATAAGTGAAAAAACACCGAAGAAAATTATATAAATTACGTTAACAGATGGTGGAAAATGAATGACTGTAGTGACACAAAATTCACTTATAGCTACAATCATATCTAGACTATCTATCCATCTATCTATCTATCTATCTATCTATCTATCTATCTATATATATATATATATATATATATGTGTGTGTGTGTGTGTGTGTGTAAGTGTGTGTGTGTGTGCATGTGTTATGGGAAAGTTGACGATATGAAAAAAGGGAAGAGAGTAAGTCTATTTGAGTCCCTCATTTTTTTCCTTAGGGTGTTACAGCATACGTACGTCCCACCCGTGGACCCTAAGTTTCGTCTGAAATTATAAGGGAAGTGTTTTTTCTGATACATGTAAATTGGGTCCCCGAAAAAAGAATATAAATGTATAAAATAATCTAAAGGTTTTCCCATTTTTCATATTATCAAACTTTCCAGAACATTCTGTTGGATCTATACCCGTTCCCCTTACATATATAAGTACGTATAAACATATATATATATTCATATATATATTTATATATATATACATATATATATATATATACTGTAATGCAATATACATTTTCATTCACTGTGATGTAATGTGTGTATATATACATTGCTTTGTGTACCTGTTGTTCTTGCATAAAGGTGGATGACTTTCCAAAACCTTGCTGTTTGTGACCGTCACACACTCACATTGATTCATTCCAACCTTCCTAATGGCAAGAAGAATGAATTACTGTTTATGCAGCCGTAACGTCTCAAAAGTAATTGTTTACGACGTGCAGCTCGGCCTCTTATTTCATAGTTCACTGAGGCCAAACCTACTTACGTAGCGGCAAAAATCATACCCAGAGTGGAAGTCAGGTCTTTCTCAATACTCTTCCCCTGAAAATGAACTTGGATCGAAAGAGGATCTGGAAGCTAGGGTTATAACTAAGGACTTGGCGTACAGATCCAGTTATCCAAGAGTTGTCAATAACGGATATACAGGTCATGAAATGTCTGTTTCAAAGACCGCATAGCGTATAATTACGTAATCGAACAATGTTCCCCAAATACACACATACACACATATATACATATACAAACACGTACACGCACACACACACACACATATATATATATATATATATATATATATATATATATATATATATACATATATGCACAATGAGTACTAAAAGAATTCAATATTTCACAAGGTTCAAATTAAAATACTTGAACAGCTTCAAAATCGACTGAATTGGGGCTGAATATTTCTGTTTTTTGTATGTACTTATTTAAAGTTCTATCTGGTTTCAATATATTTAATTTTTTCATTTTTTCCATTCATTTTCTGTCAATTTTGATTCTTTATATCAAAATCAGGCTACATAAAGACTCGTACCCCTTTCAGCTCCAGAAAGGAGTAAGACAAGGTGATACCAGCTCACCTAAACTCTTCACAGCCTGCCTCGAGATGATCTTCAGAACGCTAGACTGGGAGAGTAAAGGAATTAAAATAGACGGCGAGTATCTGAGCAACCTCAGATTCGCAGACGACATGGCTCTTTCCGCAGAGAACCTACACGACCTCCAACTAATGATAGATGAACTAAATGAAGAGAGCAAAAAAGTCGGCTTACACATGAACTTCAGCAAGACGAAGAACATGTGCAACAACCACATTGGAAATAAAAATACCAAGATCAAAATCGAGGACACAGAACTCGAGAAAGTAGAACACTACATCTACCTAGGACAACGAATCTCTATGAGACCTCCAAAAGAAGAAAAAAATCAAGCAAAGAATCACACTAGGATGGCCAGCCTTTGGCAGAGCTAGCTCAACCTTCAAAAGTAATAAGATCCCATTAATCCTAAAGAGAAAGGTGTTTAACCAATGCATCCTCCCAATAGTCACTTATGGAGCTGAAACATGGAACCTAACCAAGAGACAGACCCGTAAATTGAGAACCATGCAACATGCACCTGAGAGAATCATGATGGGCCTCACATGGAGAGACAACAAGACGGTACAGTACATCCAAGAAAAGACAGGAGTCAGGGATATCATAGAATCCATTAATAATCTCAAATGGCGGTGGGCTGGCCATGTTGCAAGAATGGCAGACAACCGATGGACATCAAGACTCACAATATGGATCCCCGGAGACCACATGCGCAAACAAGGCCGGCAAAATGTTTGATGGAGAGACGAGCTAGACAAGTTCAGGAAGTACTGGCTCCGTGACGCCCATGATAGGGAAGTGTGGCAAATCCTGCAGAAGGTCTACGTCCAACGACGCTAAAAGACTGATGATGATGATGATGATGATGATATCGAAATAAACATTATGAAATGTATCGGATACCTTTATAATCACCGTATGTATGTTTGAATGCATACTGTGATGGGATATGCATTAACATACACCGTATTTTCCCTCATAGCCTTTGTTGAATTTGACTCAGTGGAAACCTTCAAGATTATTATTGCTACCATTCAACAAGGCGTAGAACAAGAATATGTCAGAGCATTGCAACATATCTATTGACACAGCGGTTCCTTCATCAGGCTACATAAACACTCAGGCTAATTCCAGTTCGAAAAAGAGGTGAAGTAAAGGGATACCAGCTCACCCAAGCTCTTCACTGTCTGCTTTGAGATGATCTTTCTGAACCTAAACCGGGGAAATAAAAGAATCAGGATAGACAGCGAATACCTAAACAATCTCAGATTTGCAAACAACATCGTCCTTTTGTGCTGAGAACCTTCATGATCTCCAAATGATGCTAGACAGCCTGAACCAGGAAAAGAGGAAAGTTGGTCTCCACATGAACTTTAGCAAAACAAATGTCATGAACAAATAATGTATCGAAGACAAAGACACCATACTCAAAATCTAATAGGCAGAACTGGCGAAAGTAGACCACTACATCAACATCCGACAACAAGTCTCCATGAAATCCTCGAATAAGAAGATATCAAGCAAAGAATCTTTTCAGGTTTTGATTGCTCAAATTTCGGGTGAAACTTCAAAAACAAAAACATCCTGCTTGTGCCAAGAAGAATGGTATACAACCAATGCATCCTCCTCGTAGTCACCTATGGAGCTGGAAGATAAAACATAGCAAAAAGACTGAGCCTTAAACTGTGAACCATGCAACGTGCTCAAGGGGAGAACATGCTCAACACAACATGAAAAAATCGCAAAACAGCGCAATATAATATAGGAAATAGGAATCCTATAGAATCCAATAAAAAAAAAGCTCAAATATCAATGGGCTATTCATGAAAAAGGAATGACAGACTACCACTGAACATTACGACTGAAATGTGGACCAGCAGAGATCATATGCAGGACTGGGACTGACTAAATATAAGATGGCGTGACTATCTATATAAGTTCAGGATGTACTGGCTCCACGAAGTTTACGATATAGAGGTCTGGCGAATCCTGTGAAAAGTTTATGTCCAACGATGAAAGGCAGCTGCTGCTGATGATTTTTTCTTTTCTATTTCTATTTCAACAAGACAATAAAATTTGAACAACATGGGATTTCAATACTATTTCTCTAGAGTTGGTGTATACATCAAGTTACCAGAGGGTCATGAATTGTCTATTTCCCCAAACAAGATTGCGTATAATTACATCATCAAATTTGGCTGTACTTTCAAGTTAACTGAAAATATATATATATATATATATATATATATATATATATATATAAATAAGCACAAATTCTCTCACGCAGAAACACACACACACACGCACACACACACATATATATATGTGTGTGTGTGTGTGTGTATATTTCACCAAGAGCACTCTATATCATCATGTATACGTATATATACAAAATACAAAACAGGAATACAATATGATATAATGCAATATCTAATCTGTGTTGGTTTTATTTTACAAAATGTTCAAAACATGGAAACATTTGATTACGTTGGAGTAGAGCTTAAGATTATATATATGAACATTCATGCGAGCGCACACACACACACACACACACGCACGCACACACACACCAGACACACACACACACACACATATATATGTGTATATATATGGCACAGTATCGATAAAATAGCCAAATTGGCGAAATTCTACTTTTTTTTACAACAAATCAATAGATACGAAACTTAAATTTAATCAAAAATCCACTTAATCATACATATATGTATTTGACTCCCAGAGGAATGATTCAGTATCGCAAAAAACAAAATAATCCGTCACACACAAATTACAAACAATGTATTTGAATCCCACTTTCCAACAAGTATAGTTTAATGATGGATTTGGAATTATCTGATTATTTTTTAACTGAAGCTACCTAATTTGGATTCAAGACCCTACACATCTGGTCTGATGATGCATCTCAATTCATTTGGATATTTTTGTACTGAAGCTACCTAATTTGGTTTCGAAACCATACAAATCCGGTCTGATGATGAATTTCAAATTATTTGATTATTTTTGTACCGAAGCTACCTAATTTGACTTCAAGAACCTACACAACTGGTCTGATGATGTATTTCAAATCAGTTGTTTATTTTGGTACTGAAGCTACGTAATTTGGTTTCAAGACCATACAAATCTGGTCTGATGATGCATTTCAAATTATTTTGTTATTTTTTAACTGAAGCTACTTAATTCAGTACCAAAACCAGGAAGAAAATTGGTCTGGTGCAGCAAAAAAAAAAAAAATAAGGCAATCCTGCCAGACGGTTGTCACTCACGTATGTATACGTCATGAATTGTCGATTTCCCACGGTACTTGGCGTATAATTACGTCATCGAAATTTACAAAATACTTTCCTGTATTTTCCCTAACTTTGCAGACTAAATCCAATCTATGAGCGCACACTGAAAGTCTTTCGTGTACTTGTTATTTAGAGTCTCCACTGACTGAAAAAATACTTGCAGTAATATAATCTGAAATATACTCGGTGCAAAAACAAGACGTGATTGTCGAGAACCAAAATAGCAACCAATTAGTCACTAAAAAGAAACCATCAAGTAACCAGCATCTTTTGGCATCATGCAATGTTGGTGGTGATCAAATAAGGATTTGAAAAAAGGGTTAATGATGAATGAATCATTTCTGCCATCTTTTGTTGTGCGGTGATCCCTAAACGAGTCCGAATTTTTGGAAAACAGACAAACAGCAGAACCAATATGGCGTATAATTACCTTGTAAATTGATCCGAGTCAGAAACTTGGGTGGGGAGTAAAAAAATTCTCCTTGAGATCATAAGGGGTAAATGTTTAAATTTTTACCCCTTCAGTTCTATTTTTACAGTTGATCTGTGCCCCAGCTAGCCAGCCACACTCCATTGAAAACTGAAGAAACATATGCTTACAGTTTTGGTTGACAGTTTCTGATATTGTCCTGACTATATTTTCCACGAAATGAATCATTGTTAACCATCTTGAATTTTTGACGTTTATTTTTCTGTTATCTTTTGTTAGTCTTAGTTTGTTGCAACTTTTTCAGATTACAGTTAGTGAACAGTGCAGATTGGAAATAAACAATATACTGTAGAAAAAGAGTTCTTAACTTTTTCAAGGTTCCATACCTCCAATACGCTGGTCATAATGTCCCAGGAATTCCATGAAAATAAGTCATCATTATCATCGATCTCTTTAAAAAACATTTCAGTTTACAGAAGTACATTTTGATGTCTTCATTTGAGAAAAAATCTCAATTCTAAACTTCAGAAAAATCAGATTAGATTTGGGCCACTCGTATAGTAATATGGATGAGGTGTAAGATGTAATTATCAAGATTACTCACGACTCTTTTTCATCACGTGTGCCTGATTCAAATTTTTACACGAGAAATATTTCTTGTGTTTAAATTTACCGGTGATCACAGATGCAGGTGGAAGGCGAGGGCAATATCTTTTTCAGTTTTTCCAATCGAGTCCTGCACCCCTAAAATTTGTATTCCATAACCCCAGAGGGGATAGATACCACAGATTTGGAACCCCTGCTCTAGGTGAAACTGGAATCCACGCCCCTTTTACCTCAAGAAGCTTGTTATACACGACAGCTGCTACTGAAGTACTTGTAGCTGACAGAAAATCATATCTTACTCAATGTAGACCTCAACATCTATCTTATATGATCGCTTGGCAGCATATTTGTTATTGTTTTTTTTACGTACAATTGATATGCAAATAGTAACAATAATTCATTTTATCATCATATAAAGCATTGTTATCTGTTTTTGGCGATCACTTTTTTTACCTAAATATTTCTGAGTTGCTTTTTTATTGCAACTTACCCCATCCGTCAGAGTATGACTGTTGAAAGGCAAAACTCGTCTTTTACTTCTGCAAAAGATTGTAGGGGAGGCAACACTCCATGGATTGCATTTCCGATGATATTGGATTTGCAACAGTCGACCTATACAGGGGTATATACGGATTTTTTTCAAAATCCAGTGCTAAGTCTGGGGTTGATTTAGTTTACCTACCGTAACAACGAGAACAATCCTCACATAAAATAGGAGTGTAAACAAATATGTGAAATTCAACTCACGACCAAGTGATTGTTAAGAAGCCTGTAACAAATATTGTAATCTCTTATCATATACAATGCAGAAATTGCAGTAATATAGTTTAATCCTTATAAATCAGTATTCACAGGGTGTTTGATTGTTTTCTTATTTGTGGAAAGTCTCTTTAAACTTATTCAAGCGAAGCAATATCAAAATTAGTAAATTACCTGGAGATTCCGATTGGAAGAGATCGAATAAAATCTTGAAATTAAACCATTAATTTCGAATATCATATTCCAGGCCAGATTATATCGTCTATTTTCCACTAGTGATTATTTTAATTTTACTTTTGAAATTATTCAGATCGGATAAACTCCTAAACGAAAGCGGAAAGTCGATTTTATCACTGGAAAACAAGCTTAAACGGAATATGATTTACGTTCTGATCAATTGGATTCAATCATAATGCACCGAGAAAAATATGGAAAGATTATAACATTTATAAAACACTGATACGGAAGGCCAGATGTAATGAATCCAGAACCATTATCATGATTTCGAGCATATTTCACTTTCTTTGATTGCGTTACCTCACTTTGTCTATTCATATCTATCTATCTATCTATCTATCTATCTATCTATCTATTCGTCGATACCTATCCATCCATCTATCTATTTCTTCCCATATTCATACATGATATCTATCCATCTATCTATCTATCTATTTACTTATCTCCTAACTTATTCATACATAATTCCTAGTGATCAAAGAATTCCATTATGGAATGCCTCTTTGAAATTTCCAGATCCAAGCAAAAATCAACTCAACTGACAGTTCTGTGAATCTAAAGTCAATCAATCAAAATCGATTTTACCATAAGAAATGGACAATTTGCTGCTTGACATGCAAGGGTGACTCTTCCAATGATGCAGTCGAACGATTCCCCTGGCGACCATTTAGACAATTAATTACGCTAGGTGTCGCTCTTCAACAGAACTCTTCATCCTCACGTTCCAATCGTGCATTTTATTTGCCGGGCTTCGTTGCTGACCAGACACTTGGACATTGTACAACAAGAGTGCTGCCAAATACCCGAACATTTTGTCTCTTGTATTTTTACAATGTCTCCAAATGTTCAGTCTCTCCGTCAGCTTGTCAACCGGTTTCGATCTTGTTAATCAACAGAAAAAAATAAAACAAAAAACAATAATGTGATGTCATATAAAGGTATGATATCATAAGGAAAACATCTATTCCAATCATTATTTTTGCCTGCCGCTCTGGTATCATAATAGAATGTACAAAATTCAATTAAAGCCATAAACGGCCACTAAATACCAAAGATGGCTTTTTATGATTTTGTTTAAGAATAAAACTCGTATGTATTTCAATATTCTACAATTACAAAACTCAATTAACTCAAGAAAGGCTCTTTTAACCCCTAAATCTCCTTGAAAAAAAAACTTCAACTGGCAACTTTCACTGACCAAAAGAATAATTGAAATGCATTATTCCCATTGTCGTGTACATTAAAGAATCATGCTCAACCTCATATGGAGGTATCACAAAACAGCACAATATATCAGAGGGAAGACAGGAGACAGATATATCATAGAATCCACCAGAAAACTCAAATGGCAACGGGCTGGTCATATTGCCATAATGTCAGACAATCAAAGGACATCACAGCTCGTGGATCTTCGGAAATAGTTTGAGAAATTATGGCTAACAGGATATAAGATGACTGGATAAGATTGACAAATTCAGAAAAGACTGAGACTCGGCAACATCCATGATAGAGAGGCAAATTGTTGGGAAATGTCTACGTCCAACATCGAACGCAAAGATGCTCCTGCTGCTGCTGATGATCATGATAGCACAAATTATGAATTAAAAAACAAACACAATATACGTGATTAGGCCACTGTATATCTTAATTAAATCGCAAAAATTGTCGAGATGCCTTTATTTAAGAAAGCATTCACCAAATATCTTCTTACAAATCATATATAACAGTCAGTGTAATTTCATGTATTACATAATAATATTCATCTGTTACATAATTATATATATAGAAAATATGGATGAATTAATTGATTTTTGAATATATATACGTGTGCAATGACATAATTTGCTCCAATGTAGCGATGTACGGTATAAAATAATGAAATGAGTTCCTGAAAATCTGTACGATAAAGATTTGCTTGCTACATCAATACATATACACATGCTTGTACATTTATCATCATTCTCTAACATACGTACATACATATATATGTATTAAGAAATAGATGTATAATCCGATTAAATGATCATGAAATGCATTTTATTATATAAAAAAATCTCTTATTAGCAGTGATCTCCTCTCATTAAACGGTTAACGTATCACTTGAGCTAGACAACGTAAATAGAATAAACAATTAAGTAAACAACTACTGATAATGATATATATATATATATATATATATATATATATATATATATATATAGAGAGAGAGAGAGAGAGATAGATAGATAGATATATAGATAGATGGATAGATGGATAGACGGATAGATAGATAGATAGATATATGCAAGATATATATATATGTATATATATATATATATATATATGAAAAAGTCATACAAGCAAATAGTCTGAAAAACTGGCAGATAGCTATATGCATATGTGAGTGTGTGTGTTTGTGAGTGTGTGTGCCTCTGTGTGTGATCACATCAATGACTTTCCTATTGAAACCAAACGTTAAAATCAATGAAACCCCATAACCGACAACAACAGTGATCCCAGGCAGCTTTCTCCGACGGCAAAATGAATTGCCTCGTGGAGCAAAGAGCTATAAGAACCCTACTAGAATACAGACGAATTGATCTCATCAAAAGCAGAAGTTGAAAGTTTGACGAAAGACCATCAGAGGGATCCTTCTCAAGACTGATTATATTTAACTCTTATGTTTCGGTTATTTGTCAATCATCGTCATCATCATTAGTTTGTTAGCATCCATCGATGGACATTGACCTTCCCAAAGATTTGCCACACGTGTCTATCAAGGACATTGCGTTGCCAGTACTTTCTAAATTTATTTAATTGAGTTTTCTGATGGATTCTATGATATATCTGACGCCTGTCTCAACTTTTAATTTGCTGTCTTACGATCTCTCCATGTGAGGCCGAGCATGATTCTCTCATGAGCACGTTGCATGGTATATCAGTTTGAGGGTCAAACGTTTGGCTAGGTTCCAGCTCCATTTGTAACCATCGGTAGGAAACATTTGTTGTATACCCTTCTTTTTAGGACAAGTGGGATTTTTTTATCATTAAAGGTCGAGATTACTCGACCGAAAGCTTGCCAACCGGGTGTGATTTTTTGCTCGATTTCTTCTTTCGATGATTTCATTGAGACTCACTGTCCTAGATATACGTATTGATCTACGTTCTCCAGCTCTGCATTTCCGATTTCAATATTTGTGTCTAACGTTATTTGAAGATCATGAAGGTTCTCCGCGGAGAGAATGATGTCGTCAGCAAATCTGAGGTTACTTGAGTATTTGCCATCTATCCTTATCCCTTTGTGTTCCTATTCTGAGTTTCTGAAGATCATATCAAGGAAGGTATGTGCAGGGATTGGGTGAGCTTGTATCACCTCGTCTCACTCCTTTTTCTGGTTGAAAAAGCTTTTACATAGCCCAATGGTGGTAGATATGTTGCAGCACTCTAACAGATGTGGGGACTATACCTTGTATTATTGCGTCAATGACTTTGGGGATTTCATCTGAATCGAACGCCTTTTCGAAGTTAAAAAATGCTACAGCTATTCTGCTTTCCATTCGAGTTTACTGAATTGAAATGGTCAATGGTTAAAAGCTTTTTTCTGGAACCAGTTTTTTCCCGTGGTTGGTTTCCATCTAGTGTCTTGCTGATCCAGCGGTGATAACTTCGGTTTAAAAATACAGTAGATTTCATTTATGAAATATATGGATACGCATTGCATATAAATGTGGATAATTTCTAAATTTTTTTTGTTTTTCCTTACGAACCTTCAACCAAATCCGTCAATAGAGGTTCCTTCAGTTTCCAAGTCAGCCCGCTTAGCAGGCCATGCATCCATGAATAAAGACTAGAGGCAGCATCAATGGTCTGTGAAACTGTGAATTTAAACATTTACCCCTTATCATGTCTACAAAAACGTCCCCCTTCGAAAAAGGGGTTAAATTTAAAATCTAAAAATATCGTGAATTGGCCACTCTCATTCAAACTTTTTATTGATCACTGCCCAACAAAGGGTATGTAATTCATCTATCGACCCCCCCATACCCAAATTTCTTCAATTCATCACCCTGTTAAAAGATGTTGGTCACGTGATAGTCCTATTGGATAACCAATTTTCTGATCATTTTTTTTATTGTTCTTTAAATTAAGCAGTTTCATTATGCCATTAGAACTTGAATGAAATTCTGTTTCGCTATTTCATCTTTTTTTAGTAACTTGAGGGCTCCAACAACAATCGGTATTATTTTTGTCCTGAGTTGCCACATTATTATTATTATTATTATTATTATTATTATTATTATTATTATTATTATTATTATTATTATTATTATCATCATTGTTATTATTATTATTATTATTATTATCATTATCATTATTGGTAGTAGTAGTAATAGTTGTAGTAGTAGTAGTAATAGTAGTGCTTTCATTATATTTGTTTTTTTTCTCTTGTTGAAATTAATTGAATAGAAACAAATTTGATAGACTCGACGATAGAGACAGTTCAATATCTATCAAGTCCATAAGATAAATGGACTGATAGTGAAAGAAAGAAAAAAAGAAAGAAGAAGAAGAAAAAGAGGATAAGAGTGAAGAAAAGGGGAAGAGAGTGGGGTCGGAAAAAAGAAAGAATGATTAATGTTCTCAAGTCAATGAGATGAATCAATCGATAATGAAAGAAAGAAAGAGAGAAAAATAGGAAATATGGAGAAAAAAGGGATAAGAAACGGAAACAGAGACAGGGAGAGAGAGATGGAGAGCGTGAGGAAGAGAAAATGGTCAATATTCATCGTTCATGCAAGAAATGGACTGGTAATACCGGAAAGAAAAAAGAAAGAGAAAACAGGAAGAGAAAAGAATAAGATTAAGACTATGGGAGAGAGAGAGAGAGAGAGAGAGAGAGAGAGAGAGAGAGAGAGAGAGAGAGAGAGAGGGGCGAGGAAATTATCAATATTCATCAGGTCCATGAGATGAATGGGTTGTTGATAAGTTGCGAGACATAGATATGAAGAGACCTCAGTTAATAATTGAATTGATACAAGTAGAATTGAATCAATAGATATGGACTGGAACTGTTGAAGAGTGTGCAAGTTGGATACACACACACAAACACACACACACACACACACACACACACACACACACACACTCACATGCAGATACATGTACGCATGTGCTCGCGTACGGAGAGAGGAAGATGAAGAAAAGAAAGAACGAAAGATAAAGAAAGAGGAAGGAAAGTAAAGGGAGAGAAAAAAGAGAGAGAAAGTAGGATAGAGAGAGAAGGGGGGGGAGAGAAAAGGGGTGAATGAGAGAGAAAAAAAATTAGAAAGAGAGGAAAAACAAAAAAAGGAGTGAAAAATTGAGTAAGAGAACAGAAAAAAGGAGGAGGAAAACGAAGGATAGAGAGATATGGAGATATTTATGGAGGGAGAGAAGAAAAAGAAAAAGAAGGAGTAAGAAACATAGAGAAAGAGAAAGTGGGGGAAAAGAAAAATTCCTGGAAAATATAGAGATATCAGAAGAAAAAGAGAAAACAACAAAAAAGGGAGAAAAAGAGAAAGAAGCGAGAAAGAAAGATCAATAAAAACACATCGATTAAGGGATATATATATATATATATATATATATATATATATACATAGAGAGAGAGAGAGAGAGAGAGAGAGAGAGAGAGTGAGAGAGAGAGAGAGAGAGATGGACAGAGATGCTTATCCAAACAAAAAAACGCCATTTATTTCAATGTTGACAGGTTCTGCTAATGGCCCTCGGCAGCGTCTTCTATTGATCATGTTTAGTTATGGTTCTTCGTGTTGCCACAAAATGGTCGGCACTGTTTGAAAGTCGATCGAGAATAATGACGTAAAATCAAAAACAAACAATGAAACAACAGAAAAAACCAACTCGGGAATCGTGAATTCTTAAATCAATTGTAGTGTGCCGCAATCATCTCCGAAGTGTGCCGCGTAAACTTCCCCAATCATGCTAACATGTATTTCAAGTTCTGAACGCGTTCAGAACGGATATTAGGTCTGTCCTGCTTCCATCACAGTTGCCAATCCAATAGTTTTATCACTTGATCCACTGGGATCTCAAAGTTTCAGGGAAAAAAAAGGAGTGCTGAGAACGATGAGTGGTAGACCAGCAATACTTGCGCTTTCTTGAGTGCTTCCAGCAGCGTTACCCCTCCATCAACCTCAAAGTATGGTGGAGTTACAATGAGATTATAAGGGCTGGCATAGCAACAAGCATTTAAGCCAGGTTGTAAAAGACCATGCAGTGAGAATAAAGGGCCATTGGCTGTCAGAGATGTTTTTTTTCTGAAATAGCCCATGGCAAGCGGAAAAGCAAGTTCCTACGGTAGAGATCCTGGGTCTCCCTGGAAAGGACACTCATCTCCTGCTGCATTAACCCTGCCAGCGGACAATAGACACAACAGACCGGTTCAATCACTGTTGCTGGGTTTAGGTTATTTATGTGTCCTGACATTTATAGGTATATATACATGCATGTACGGCTCTATCTATCTGACTATCCAGATTTTGTCCAGTTAACACCGTTCATAGCAGGAACTTAAAATCTTGTACACCATTTTCTCTCAATGAGCAGAGAAAATGAATTCAATACGCAATGCATGTTTATGCTAAATTGGTCACTAGTTTGTGCCAGGTTAATTTTGAAAATTCAGACCTTCAGCCATATTTTCTTCAACGGAAAAACCCGCATCTCCCACATGGGCTTTGCTGGTCAACTGAGGGCCTGCAACAGACGGGTAAACCATACCAGATCTTCATTCACGCAGCCAAACTATTATATATATATATATATATATATATATATATATATATATATATATATATATATATATAGTGTAGATCAGGTTTGCAATATAGCATGATATAAATCAATGTCTGATATGTGATTGATTCATTTCATAGAGTGCTTGATACATTCGAATTCATACTTCGAGGGCCAAGTTGTTTTATATCTATCTATCTATCTATCTATCTATCTATCTATCTATCTATCTATCTATCTATCTATCCATCTATCTATCTATATATGTGTGTGTGTGTATATATATATATATATGTATATTTATATGTATATATATAGAGAGAGAGAGAGAGAAAGAGAGAGAGAGAGAGAGCGAGAGAGTGACAGAGATTTACAGCTTCAAATACTGAATATAAAAAACTTTTCGACAATATTGGAAAAATATTATGCTTTCTTTCATACTTCATGTTTTTTCCATTATTGAAATTATATCGTATTTTGTCGGAAATACCTAAGCATGGCCTAATATACACCTATGTATGTTGTGTCACATAAGTCAAATATAGTTCATAATGTGCCGTCAAGCAATAAAGTTTGTGAACATCGGTTGTAAATGGATTGATGAAAATTCTTGGCTCAATTGTGTAATTCACAGCCAGTTCCTCGTTTGCTTTTAGATGAAGAAAACTACAGTGTCATACACTTTGAACTTAAGAACTTGACAGCATCATATATCGACCTTTATGAATTCAGCTCAATGGTATAGAGGCAGACTTGCGCTAAAAAGGCCTGGATTTACTTAAGATGAAGATTATTTGATCGTATAACTGAAACTAGCATAATATCAGTAAAAACGATTCGTATTCTCAGCCTGTAATCTTGGACTGCCATTATAAAACCTTTTTTTTCGCCCTTCAATCCTGCACTTCCCAACCACTGGTGTGTTTTATTCTGATCTACATCAGCTCGTTTGGTACGAAGTGGGTATCGGTCGTGGAGTGATTTTATCTTGCCAGCGCTTGTGTAAAATTCTCATTCCTTCCTATTTAGCTTTGTCTTTAACTCTCTTGGCTGCTTCAGTCATTCAATCAGCCTCTGGTTTGCTTTCATCCTTGAGGTTAACTTTTTTTCCCGTACTTATTTGCGTCCTTTATCATGGGAGGTAATTTTTTGCTACTGTCGTATTTTTCACCGGTTTTATCATCCAGTCGCTGGTAGATTGGATGTAGGTTGAGAGACTAATGGTGATTGTAATAGATGATAATTCTAGTTGAATGGGGCCCCTACCATCCTCTTAGAAGGTCAGGTCCATACACATCTGTATTTTATTTGCTATATGGAATTTCTTAGTTTTTGTGACCATTTGTTAGATTTCCGATAAATTCCAATTGATGACGTTAAAATTAAAATCTATTGGACAACTTGAACAGCTACTGATTTGATGGCTGGTACTCAATTTTTCGAGTTCTATTTTCATTATAAGTTTTATTCTTCTATAGTTTTCTTCTTTTTCTTTTTCAATTTCTATTTTCTTCTTCTTCTTCTTCTTTTCTTTTTTTCCATAGCTTTTTTCAGTTTTTAGTTTTTCCAGGCTTGCAGATCCGCTATGTATGTATGTATGTATGTATGTATGTATGTATGTATGTATGTATGTATGTGTCATGCTTACAGGTCACACCAATGGAGCCCGAAGGCTGAAATTCTAAATATTAAAAAAAAAAAACTCCAGTATATTTTCGTTTGGGATTCAGGTCATAAAAAAGTTCTCGTTAAATTAGTCACTCATTTTGTGTCCAGTAGCATTTACATTTTTTTTTGGTCGGAAATTCGGTCTTTCATCTGATCTAACAGAGGTCAAGAAAAGTAACTCTGATCACCACTTTTTCTATTATCTTAAATGCTCTCCCCAAACAATATTTTGGCGACGTTTTCTATGGAGTGACTATCCAAACATTTTCTCATTACTATTTGGAAAACATTGTTCATGACACAATTCATTCTTCACCGCTACCTACGACGAACGATTTAATCACTGTTTTTGAGTTCAAGTTATTCATGTGTTCCGATTTTCATATGTTTTTTTGCATCTCAGACTTTTTTTGAAAATTCCCCTCCAAAATAGTTTTTTCGATTGGGGTTCAATATGCAATGTAAGTTTATGCTAGTTTGTGCCTGGTCAGTTTGTTGGAAACTCAGACCTTTTTTTAGTGATCACAGCCCAAAGAAAGGCAAGAGAAGTGCCGTATTCATTGAATATTCTTTTTTCCAACTGTTTTAGTAATCAATCCTAACAACTTAAATGGATGTTGATTCATAATTCTCGTTGGAATGCTAGTCAACTTTTTTCTTTTTTCCCTAGTTCTTTTGCTTTTTCTACTTACCCATCCTTTTTAGAGTTTCTTTTTTTTCTTAAACCTTCTCCAGCGGAATCTATTTTTGCTCAGTTCTTTGTGCCAGGACCCTTTAACCCCAACAACTGCTTTCATAAAAGAATAAATAACCGTTTTGTCTTTGCATCCGATGGAACGACACCGGAAAGTTCCTTCCAGAGCGCATTCCGGGGAGAAGGGTATGGATATTTAGTTATGTCCAGTCGTCAGAATCTCCCTCTCGGTCTTGCTGATGCAGATGCTGACACTTTTGGCATCAGCTATGCTGCAATCAAGAAACAAATAATAACCTATAATAAATACTGCCTTCACGCAGGCTACGGCCAAGTCGACATAGCTTGAGTCACGGGTTCCCCCCAAGCTCGTCTATTTCATGTTCAAGATGTCAATTGACTTAAAGAAACAAATACCCGACTCGGCCACCAGTACCCTCACCACTTCCGCTTCTACAAAAGGAATCGTCAGCAATCACCTTGGTTCTCATTCTGTGTCTCAATCATTTGGGGCAATGAAGACTCTCATCTTGAAACTCTTTCATTTCCCTCAGTGAGAATCGAGCCTCACATTTTTATTTCTCCTCAAGATATCTCCCTCCATACAATAACTGCCACTAAGTTTAACGTCGATAGCAATTAGAAACCATAAACCAAAACTGTCAAAAAAAGTTTTGTCAGTTTGAAAGTTGTCTGGCTACGTATGTATCTTGTATGGGCTGCACCTGTGGAGATAGACACCTAGAATTTTCAATATTTGCTCTTCATTATGTCAAGAAACGAACGTTTGGTTTAAAAAACCTCATTCTAAATATGTTCTAATAGAGTTTCATTTTCGATATAAGTTTAGACTAAATTGATTATAAATTAGAGTTCATGTTTGATTTTGAAAATACAGACTTTAGGGATTAAGAAAAGGCTAAGAATACAACGTATCCATTAGTCAACCCTTTTCTCCAATTTTTAATTGATCATCCCCAACGCAGTATAACGCCAAGAGAAATTAGTCTTGTGACAGTTTCTATTGAGTGACTAAGCAGACCCATTTTATTATGATTGGATGATGCAAATTCCTATAGCTGATGGCGGCTTAGACAATGAAAAACAGGGGGGGCTGGTTTTATTTTGTTGTGATTGCAGATTCAACATTGGTGATTGTAGCTCTCAGAAACGTCTGAACCAAGGTTGCCAGTTGAACAACCGTTGCAACCAAAGGGAGTAGTTTACCCTTATATATATATATATATATATATATATATATATATATATATATATATATATATATATATATATATATATATATATATATCTATATATATATATATTTTTATATATATATATATATATATATATATATATATATATATATATATGCACATTTATCTACATGTTGATGTCTACGCGTGTACCATCGCCCTTTGTCACACAGTTTAGTATACAATCACCAATGGAGCTGAAAAATGGAACCTCATCAAAACATCGGCTCTCAAACTAAGAACCGTGCAACGTGCAAGAGAGGATATGCACAACATCACATGGAGAGATCACAAAAGGGCAGAGTATACTTTACAAAAGAGCAAAAGTAAGCGATATCACAGAATCCATTAGAAGGCTCAAAAAGCAATGGACTGATCATGTTGCTAGGAAGCCAGACCGTCAATGTGCATCAGGACTTACAACGTGGATCCCTAGGGATCAAACATGTGCTAAATTGTGACCAACAGGGAAAAGAAATGCATAAAGATTTTAAAAGGTTCAGGAGATATCGATGACACAACGACAATGCGATAGAGAGATAAGTCAAATCTGGAAGAAGGTCGTTAAAAGGCTACCGCTGGTCCTAATGGTGAAGACAACATTAAGTCAGTTTGAACACTGACTTTCTCGAACCCCAGTTTAGCGCAAATGCGTTCTTTCTTTCGCCATCGATTGCCTTATAATAGGGAGCATACTGTATATGTCAATATTGTGTGTACATTATTCGGCACTGGTATTTCAAATCCTTTCTTTCATTTTTTCCAGAGGTTCGGATGTTGGTGTTGTCACCAGGACTGACATTTCGCTTTGCTCTGAATTCGGGCACTTGTTACTAACGGGAAAAATTACATGGGAAAGGTTATTTTGACATTCGGCAACTGAACTGTATCAAAGAAAAACACGCGTGAGTTTTTGCTTTTTTTCTACTTTATTCATCCTTATCCTTGCATTGTAAGAAGACACAAACACACATATATACATGTGCTTATACATGTTTATTCATGTAATAATAATAATAATAATAATAATAATAATAATAATAATAATAATAATAATAATAATAATAATAATAATAATAATAATAATAATAATAATAATAATAATATCCGGAGGCAGACGTTTTACCCCTGCTTTACGGGGAACTGGACATCAGTAGGACCGAATTTAACGATATATATTCACTTATGCACGATTCCTTATCTACCAAATACAGAGAGAGAAAGAGGGTAGAAAATGCTTATGTAACCACTCGGATAGAGTCTTTCAGATAATAATAACTACCTGATAACATTAAGCAATTGGTACAAAAATTGGAACAATTTACAATTGTTGTCATGAATCAATTGCTATATTATCAAATTAGGTTCTTAGAAACAACTTAACTCTTTAAAAATTTATATGAAATAAATCAATTTTTTGCATTCTTCTTAATTGAAGTATTTTGCAACATATAATTTCGATAACAATAGTCATTTGTCAACATTATCAATGATCAACATAAATGAATTCCTCTATATGATTATTTTTTCCAGCAGAAATATTTTTTTTCGTATTATTTTCAGATTTTAAGCAAAGTTTTTCCATTGGGTACGACGATTTTATGTCTCCTTATTTAACACAAGAAATCATCCTTTAAAGTCATTTGGTCTTATTTTACGAACAACTGCTTCAACATTTTGTTTTCTGAAATATATTGCGAGTGTTTGTATGTGCATATGTGTGTTGCTAGTTTCTCTTACTTCAAACTGTATAAGTCCAGTCCAATTCATCACTCATCTCCCACAGATATTTCTCTTGGGTTGAAAAAAGAATTCTCACTGGAACATTCAAATATATTGCTGTTGTAATTTTTATATATTGAAATTTCGTCCTCGTCAACGTCTGAACTACGTCTGTTATATCAATGTACATATTGCGCGTTTTGAATTCTCTCCCTTTGAATTGTAATCGTCAAAAAAGAATCCCTGGGGGAAATCTTGATTTGGTAAGCAAAAAAACAAAACAAAACAAACAAACAAACAAAAAACAAAAAAAAAACCTAAAAAAAACGACCCCTAACGCAAAAAAAAGAAACACATACCTGGCTGCTGCATCGTCACACTTTGCTTCTATTTCTATCCCGACCGAGGTTCTTTACAGCAAATTTTATATTGTATATCATTTTTTGTAGATATGTAAGACTTGTCGGTTTGGCCCAGTCGGTGAGAGAATCACCTACCGATCATTTGGTGAGGGAAATATTAATTTCAATCTGATTGGCTTGGTTTAAAGAGAAGTGTCTGACTAAAAGTGAAGAGTTTACTCTGATGAATTAGATGAAAATTGTTCTTGTTATGGTGGGAAACTCCATCACTCCAGCTTCCAAGTCCACCAAGACAAAATCGAAAAAAAAGTGAAAAACATTGAATTGTATTTAATACTAGTATATACCCATTGAAAATGAAATGGGTTTTCAAGGTATGGATCGGTATTAACGAGCTTGAAGTTATTTTCTGAGGTAATGTATTGTGCGTGTGTGTGAGAAAAATTCAGGTTCCCTACTCTGAAATGTTTTTTCATGTCTCAATTCTACTGAAGCTGTTTCAATGTGTGCGCAGAAATGAGGTTCTAAAAGTTTCTATGACGTAATTCCCAATGTTATGTCATAATACGAAGTTAAATTAACCAATCAGAGCATCTGTTTCATTTATCAGAGATTTTTGCGGCTTTTATTCGTTTCGTTCCTTATGGATGTAGGAGAGGCACACACACACGCGTGCACACATGCTCACGCACCCACATAAACATGTATATAAGTTCTCTTTCTTTTACATATAGGCTATCTTGCATGCAGAAATACATTACATAACTTTTACATAAAAAAACTCGAACTCGGGGACTTCCTCTCTCACAAATATTTTTTTGCAGAGAACGTCATCTAAAACTTTGGTCTTCATTTTACAAGTTGGTTTGGCTGGCTGTCTCTCTCTCTCTCTCTCTCTCTCTCTCTCTATATATATATATATATATATATATATATATATATATCACGCGTACAGGACACACCAGTCAAAGACTGAAAATTCAAACATCCACTCCCTACAATGTCTTGAAAACATATTTTTAAACTACACCCCAGTAAGATTTTTTGGGGAAAGGGAGATCAATTTACAATGTAAAAGTTTTTAATTTTCTACCTTATTTTTTTTAGTGATCAATACCCAACAAAAGGTAAGAGAAGTAACTTATTCATTGATCAGTGCTTAATTGATCATCCTAAAACACGGCACGCTGCCAAAAACTTCGGCCATGGTTTCTACCTGGCTTGAAGACATCTGTTTTTCTTGCACGCATGCTCACCTACACACACTCACTAGTACTCTCACACACACACACACATGCATACACACATTCTCACAGACATTTCATTCATTCTCCCATAAACCTCAAGCAATGATAGTTTTTTCGCTTTGTAATTTGTGACAACCTAAAAAACACGTTCATCTCCAAAGAAAAAAACAATTTAGTTAACAGAAAGGAAAACTACGAAAAAAGTACATCAAATTATTTTGGAAACCGTTAGCAGAAACTGCCAGCATAAATTTCCTCAGTTTTTAATAGATTCTATCAGGCTGGCTTGAAATTCATCTTCCGTGCAGACGGCACCAATGAAGCAAGAGGTTTGCAGACTTCAGCATTTACTCCTAATTATATCAGAAAAAAAAAAGTTTTTTCTTTTCTCCCCGAACCTCACAAATGAGTCTTTAGTAGGGATTCAATTTACAATGTAATTTTATACTGAATTGGTCATTTAGTTTGCATTCACCGTTGTTTATTTTTTGAAAATTTGGACTTTTTTTCGTGATCCAATGAAAAAGGCAAGAAAGGTCCCTTATTCAATGGTCACAAATTTTCCAATTATTAAATTGATCACCACTAACACTGAATGCAAACAAATAATATTTGTGTCGTGACGGTTTCTGTTGAATGACTAACTAAGGAAGTTCGACATTTTTGCATTGGTATACCAAAACAAAAAAACCCCAAAATTTAAATCATACACGTTCTTTCAACTGAAAAAACAAAACAACTTATCTCCAAGGGAAATCCTGATTTGCTTATTATGTTGTCTATTTATTCTTGGTTCCTGATGTTAATCTGAGACTAAGACGTGACCAGTCGCTTCGCATAAGTGTACAAATAAACAATTATCTAACATTAGGCGAAAAATCGCTAAAACCAAAGGAGAGCAACAAAGAAACAACAGACAAACAGACAAACAAACAAACAAACAAACAGAAAACAGGTTTGGTTATTCACTTATCAGAAACCGCCATGTAACCAATATCTTTTGACAGCATGCTGTGCGTAAAAAAGTTGAAAAATAGGAGATCGATTAATAAGTAACTTCTTTCACTTTTTGTTGGACAGTGATCACTAAATATAGCCTGAATTTAAAAAAAAACAAAAAAATATAAAAAAAAATGAAACATAAAAAGGGATCAATGCAACATAAATTTTCATTACAAAATGAACCCCATTATCATTAACACCAGAAATTCTTTTTTCTAGACATAATAATGATGAAATGTTAAAATCTCAAAGGATATAAATTCATTGTTGAGGCTTGTATACTTCATGCATACATAACTAGGATGCAAAAAGGCAGGAGCAGCTTACAAACTGAAGAAACCTATGTTGACAGTTTTGTTGACAGTTCTTGATGACATTTTCTAACAAACTGATAAAAAAACAAATTAAGGAACGAACAAGCAGAAACGTTGAAAAAGGAACATCTAATTATATTTGATATTTTTACCGTTCCATTTTCTTGCTGAAAAACCTTTGCTTATTTCTCAGCGTGCCAAACATGCATCTCTGACTCTGAATAGCTTCTGTGACTTCCAATTATGTTATTATATTGGCCGATTTATTATTAATGTCTGGTGTTATCTTCGATTTTGGAGTCTTCTTTCTCGTTTCGTCTGTGGGAATAAGAAATTTTATATTTGGCTGTTATTTTATCTTTGAATAAGAAAGCCGTTATCTCTTCTGCCCGATTAGACCATGGCCTTAAGATATTTTGGCATGAAGGAGCGAGTGTGTACCTTGGGATGCTTATTGTTGTAAAAGAAGGGACATACATCTATCCACTCTCCATCTCTCTCTCTCTGTCTCTCTCTTTATTTCACGTACGATTTCTATTAGGCTAATATATATATATATATATATATATATATATATATATATATATATATATATATATATATATTCCATGTACTCAAATGCAGAGAAAACACTCGACTCGTGTTTTATAGTGGATCAATTTTTCTAGAGTTGCGAACAGTTCCGGTTGGACGCAGTATTTGAAATTAACCCAAACAGATTTTACAACTATCTTGGGTTTCGCTCATGAGAAGAATGACCAAACTCAATTGAACAGCTGGAGAAAAATTCGAAAACAAAGTATAAGTAAAACATGAAAAGACGCCGAAGAAAATTGTACAACAGATATTTGGAAATAAGTGACTGGAGTGACCCCTAAAAAAAAATGTTTGAATGTCATTACTGTTTAAAGAAGCAATGTTTGTCATAGACACCCCCTCCCCCTCTCTCTCTATATATATATAAGGTGTCTATGACAAACATTACTTCTATTACTTGTTATATATATATAAGCTGAATTTAAGCGATATATCTATTTACACAGAAATTCTCCATCCACCGGGTGCTCTATTCCTATGGAAGAGCATTGCATATATATATATATATATATATATATATATATATATATATATATATAGTGAAAGTGTATGGAAACCAAGTTTATTAATCCGAACATGTTTTCATTTATGGTGTAGACATATTTTGGGGGGTATTCCCATCTTCAATAGTGTGTGTGTGTGTGTGTGTGTGTGCGCATGTGTGTGTGTACCATTCAAAGGTTATAAGTTTACTGCGGAACATAAGTCCACCATCAGGAGCTTTACTTTATGAGCACAAAATTGGATCCCATCTAATAGGTTCAACCTGTTGTGTGGGACCTACTTCAGTCTGTGATGAAGTCTGTGGTGTTAGCAGCAGCAGTAGGTCTTGGAAGGGACAGAGGGTCTCAGGGTAGAAGGGAATTGGTTTCGTGTTGGATTTTTGTAGGCAGATTAGGGATTGTATGCGTCTACTGGGAATTATGATAGTTTTGCTTTCAATGTTTGGAAAATGTATTTTAGGAATCTTTTTCGCTTTTTCATCAAAATCCTTGTGTTGCTGAGTTTTGATTTATTTTCGCTACAAGAAAACCAGTGACGTATGCAAAGATTCATGGCAAATTCACTCTTTCAAGTTAAGACGGTGAATTCATAATTAGTTTTGTCAGTCAGCTGAATCAAGTATCGTTGACTTATTTTATTACAAGAACTACTAATAAAGGAGTTGGAATGGGACACGTAGTTTTGAAATGATATTGTATGGAGAAATGAATTCGATTTTAATGAAGCAAGGGAGTTTAACCCTATAACAGCCGAGACTGATTCATTGACTTTTGTTAGAAAATAGAAAATCCTTCAATCTTTATCGGAAACCGTCATCAAAACTCCGTATTGTGCCATGAAGAAAAAACCTTTTTAAAAAATCTACCCAAATAGGTTGTCAGTGTGTGTGTGTGTGTGTGTGTGTGTGTGTGAGCACGCAAGTGTGTGTGTGCGTGTGTGGATTGATTTGTAAGTAAATCGGCCCCTTAGTTTGTGTCCGGCAGCATTAACGCTTGTTTGTTGCGAAAATTCAGACTTTCCAATGATCACTACTCAACAAAAGGCGAAAGGGTCTTAATGGATCACCGTTTTCTAAATTTTTCAGTCGATCACCCCCGACTCAGCATGCTGCCAAATGACGTTGATCAGTTGTAGTCTTTCTTTATCGTGTATTATCTACTTTCTGTTCGTTAGTCTTTTCTATTTTGATACGCTCTTTTCGGTTCCCCGAAAAACATTGTTTCATGAAAAAGAATCCCGTCACAGGCTGGAAAGTCATGGAACTGAAGTCACAATTGGTCGGCACGCTGAGCCCCATACGAGCCATAAATATGCCTTCAAGTCACAGACCGAAAACAATCTGTATTAAACAAACTAGTATTTCAACTTAATGTGTACTAAAGTGATATAAATTCTTTTTACTGGTAAATTTGAATTCATATAGTTTTTTTGTGATTCATTCATATCGTTTTGCTTAGAAATGAAAAACGAGATACTTTTCTGATAAAGATCAATGAAAAAGCCTATTTCTCTATCTCATAGCAAAGAGTGAATTTAGTTCCCTGACTTTAGAAATGGCGACTGTATGACTGGTCATCAGAATTTACATGCTGACAAACACATCCAAAACACAGCTTGATTTATCTCTGAATGAAAGGGGTTCCTTTTTAACCACGATGAAGCACATTATCGGGTATTTAATAACATTTTTCAGAGTCTTGCCATACTTTTTTTTAGTCAAGAATGACTCTTCAATCAAGAACTATTCCCCGTAAAGTTTGGAGAAAATGTAGATGATATTTCCCGATATTCAATGTTGGTTTAAGCTTTATCAAAGTCTCTAGTCTAGAGCGTGAACAATTTTGTTTTGATATCACTTTACAAGTACGTCAGATTGCGTTGGACAAGATCAGCCAATATAAGCAACGTCTAGCCTAGTAATTACCTAGATGGAAGAAATACAAAGTGCATGAAGTAACCAGAGATCTATAGATAGTCACACCGAAGACTTTTGAAATGGTACACAATACCTCTCCGTCATAGTGTAAAATAAAAGGTTCCTGGTATAGGAATCACAGCTGACCATATTGATAAGCACAGTAGCAAAAATGAACAAAAGCAAACGACGGTCGACCTCTCATCATCAGTCTTTTAACGTCCGTCGTTGGACATAGACCTTCCCTAGGATTCGCCACAATTCTCTTTCATGGGCGTCACGGAGCCGGTATTTCCTGAATCTGTCCAGTTCATCTCTCCATCTTGTGTTCTGTCGTCTCAGTTTCTTATGCAATCTCTGGGGATCCATGTTTCGAGACGTGATGTCAATCGGTTGTCTTTAATTCTTTCAACATGGCCAGCCCATTGCCATTTGAATTTTCTAATAGTTTCTATGATGTCTTGGTCTCCCGTTTTCTTCCTTATATACACTATCTCGTGATCTCACCATGTAAGGTTGAGCATAATTCTCTCATGCGCATGTTGCATACTTCTCAGTTTGCAGGTCTGTCTCATGGTTAGGTTCCATGTTTCAGCTCCATAAGTGACTATTAGGAGGATTCATTGGTTGTATACTCTTCTTTTAAGGATTATTGGTTTCTGAAAGTCTGGTTTTTGAAAGTTGAGTTTGTTCTGCCGAAGGCTTGCCATCCCAAAGTGATTCTTCGCTTGATTTCCTCCTCTTTTGAGGGTCTCATGAGGATTCGTTGTCCTAGGTAGATGACCTAGCCGAGCTTTGCATTTTCAATCTTCACAGTCATGTTCTTATTCTCAACATGATTATTGCACATGGTTTTCGTTTCACTGAAGTTCATGTGTAGGCTAACTTTTTTGCTTTCTTTGCTTGGTTCGTACAATGAAAATTATACCGGTTGACCTTTCAGCTATACATTATTTACAAATCTTACAAGTTTTTGACCTGAAATTTATTTGCACATGTCCTGAAGTTTATCAAAATATCATATTTTCATAACAATATGTACCTGAATATTTCATATTTTGATTTTCAACACACCATATATTTTGTTCACTTGTAGTAGTCGTCCTAGTAGTGATAGTAGTGATAATTGTAGTAATTTGTAAGTTGTCCGAATTTCTTTTATAAAGCTCTATCTTATTTTTTTTAAATAGTGTTTTTAAACTTAGTTTTGCTGTGGGTTTTTTTCTCTCGAAACGGCCAGCCATTGTCAGTGTCTCCCGTTCCAGACCTCAACAATTTCTTTACTTTATTTACTAATTCGCCAAATTTATCCTGTGATGTTTATTTAAACCACTCATTTGAGGAAAGAATACCCTTTCAACATTTAATCAAAGTATCGTATTTAACAGAATAAAATGATCTCTTGAATGTCTTGGAAACAAGCAATTATTTTCAGAAACTGTTACAAGAAAATGGTAAACTATCTCTTTGGAATCGAATTTTTCTGAAATTAATCCTGCAGGCAGGAACGTTTCAAGAATATTTTTTTTCTTTGATGCTTCGTCACATCGTCAAAATCATCAGCCTTTTAGCGTCCATCGTTGGACATAGACATTCCCAAAGATGCATAAGACCTCTCCATCATGGGCGTCGAAGGGCCAATAATTTCAAACTAGTTTAGTTCGTCAGGTTATCTTAATATTCAATGGTCACAGTCTCGCATGTGATTTCTGGGGATCAGCGTCCTGTGCTGTGATGCCAAGTGGTTGTCTCACATTGTAATAGTTTCCATGAAATCTCTGACACCTTTTTTTTCTCCAATATACTCTGCTGTCTAGTGATCTTCCCATGTGTTGTTGAGCATGATTCTCTCCTGTTTACTTTGCGTGCTTCTCAGGCTGAGTGTCAAGCTCTTGGCTATTTTTAATGTATGAGCTTCATAAGTGACTATTGCAAGGATGCATTGAACAAACACCTTAGTTTTTTATTCTAATGGTACTTCTCACTCTTGAAAGTTGAGCTTGCTCTACCGAAAGCTTGCCGAGCTAGATTGATTCTTTCCTTGTTTTTTTCTGCCCTCAGGTCCTCATTTTTTAAATTTTATTCGTCATGTCAAAACCTCTTTCAACGCTAAGAACAGATCACCAGAAAATAAACGATGGTTCAATATAAATCTACCATTTTTCATTAGTTCATTTTTGTCGCTCACAGCTAGTTCAATCAGAGGGTTTGAGAAGAAGAAGAGGTTTTTAAAGCGTAGTATATAGATTAGATTCCTCTTAGGAGGATTACCAGAGAAAGCTCTCTTGATGATCCAGAGTTACACGCGGTGCCTGGTATTCCCAGACGGCCACTCTTCTAGGTACTGACCAGGCTAAACGTTGCTTGATTTCGTTGATCGTATCAGAACAATTGTGTCGAACAGGATGTAGCCTTAAGCTGGTCAGGCTAACTATGAATGTCTGTATCACACGTATAAGCCGCACCTATAAATGTAGGCAGCTGAAATATCAACATTTACTCCTTTTCATTTCAACGGAAAACTTTTTGGTTAAAAATTGGTCCTCTAAGTAGATTTTAGCGGAGAGTTTCATTTGCCATGTAAGCTTATGCTATATTGGTCCTTATTTTGTGTTCTGCACGTTTTTTTTTTAATAGAAAATCCAGTCTTTTTTAGTGATTACTGCCCGACAAAAGGTAAGAAAAGTTACTTATTCATTGATCACTATTTTTTCTAACTTCTTAATTGATCAACCTCAGCACTGTAGGGTACCAAAAGACGTCGGTTGCTTGACGGTTGAATGACTAAGGAGATATATCCTTTTGTGTGCGTATGTTTTTTTCCATATTGCTGTTACCAACAAGCTAAAAATCCAGTGATTGTGGACTTAATGATATTTCTAAGATCCATGCCATATTTCTCCGTGAAAATTTTCATTTCCATCCGAAAAAAAATGAATGAATTTTCACTCTGCGGTAGACAATCTTGTTTCCCGACATTAGATGTCAATTTAAGCTTTTTCAAAGTCTTCTGTTCGAGTTTTTAAGAATTTTTTTTCTCTCTATTATTTTACAAATCGGCTAGGATTTATATCTTGACATTCAGTTTTACATCTGTTGTGAGAAATTGAAACAAAGTCAGCTGTGCGTTAGAACATACTATTTTCTTTGAGAAAATTATAAAGCCACGTGATTCGGTATCTGATTTTCTTTGCCACATATTTTTTTTAAACGCCTTGAAGTAATAGTAGTAATGACAATCTCAAATTGTCCATTTCTTTGATGAAGGATGGTCTTATTAATTTGATTAGATTTTTGTAATTTTATTTTGTTGCATTTTTTACATGTGCAAACATCTATAATATCTATCGCTGTCACTGATTGACTGACTGACAAATCGATGTAACAAACATCTCACTCGATCTCCGCGAAACATTCACCCCCTTTCCTTCAATACATCAAATGTTGCTCAAGACAATTTATCATCACGTCATCAAAACATTGAATTCTTTTTTATTACGTCAATTCTTTTTTATTACGAAGACAAATGCACGTCAATTGCATGGATGGAATTCTATTTTACGGCAATATTAGTGCTAAACAAAGGTACTTTTAGAGGAAAAGGTTTTTTAAGCTAGGAGCCCAGAAAGCAATGGGCTTCTAAAGAATTTCTTTATTGCAACGTTGAGCTTTCGTCAAAATATCCTGTCCCAGACTTCAACTACGATATTAGAATTAATATAGATACTTTCAGAAGAAACGCCTGGTAGAAAGGAATGGACTTCTAAAGAATTGATTATTGCAACCCTGAGCACTTGTCGAAATCTCAGGTCCCAGACAATTTTATTTCTATAATATTTTACAAATCCGCCAATATTCGTGATTTGATGTTTATTTAGCTATCTTTGTTTGAGGAAGATAATTTTTTCTAGTGTTTTATCAGAATATCGTATTTATCAAAATAAAAAGATGTCTGGAATGTCTTTGAAACAAGCAATTATTTTCAAACAAATTATTTTCCTTAACAAAAAAATCATTTGACTGTTTCTTTAGAATAAGATTTTTCAGAGAATGTTTTTTCTCTTGAATTTCTTATCGCCAAAAGTCTCTCACCATGCCTGCGACGGATCATTGGAAATACACGGTAGCAGAAAATAACCTAACCGTCTTAATTCTTTTTGATCGTTGTATTTAAAAGAAGAACTATTCTATAAAAGCACAAGTAATTACAGCCTCAACATTTTTAGGGAAAATTCTTACATTTATCTTTGAAATAGTTTTTTTTTGTGAGCGTGAACGTTGCTCAAACATCTTGCCTTGGGTTTGATTCTGTTGGGCATATATATATATATATATATATATATATATATATATATATATATATATATATATATATCAACAAACAGCTGTTTCTTCTGTTTCGAGTGCTCATTTCCTATGGAAGAGCATTGCATATATATATATATATATATATATATATATATATATATATACATATATATATATATATATATATCTATACATATATGTCCAATTAAAACGATTTACACCGAATAAAACAACATTTCCTCCTATCTAACCACAATTTCAGCACTGATTCACTATTATTGAAAATGTAGTAAAGAATACATCTAATAACGTTAGCAATGTTCTTGAATCACACAACTGTGTAGAGGAGATGCCTTAAAACACTTTCACTCTATGAACTTAACATTAAATTCAACAACAACAATAATAATAATGAATAAATAATAAAAGATAACGTTAATAAGATTCTCACATATATTTTAGAAAACAACCCTAACAACATCTAAACACCACAACTTACCCAAGCATACAACAGTATCAACACTGATATATATTATCAAAAAATGAAGAAAATGTCAACTCAACTCACTTATTTTAATCTTTACTTACAAAAGGATCACCACATTGTACACATATAAATGATTGAAACTCTAATGGATGTCACCATAGTCCCATGACTTTACATTTGCTGACGACATCGTCCTTTTTGCCAAAAAAACCTTCACGATCTCCGAGTAATGCTAGTCGAACTGAACGAAGAGTTTGGCTTCACGTGAACTATAGTAAAACAAATGTCATTTACAACCTGTTGAAGGTAAAGACTCTATGAGACTTTCAAAAGACGAAATCAAGCAAATAACCACTCTAATATACTTTTGGTAGAGCAAGCTCAATCTTTAAGAACAATGAAATTCCATTGATTTTAAAAAGGAGGGTCAACAACCTATGCATCCTCCCGATCCTTACTTATGGAGTTGAAACATGGAACCTGACCAAAAGATTGACCTTCAAACTGAGACAATCATACTCAGCACCATATGGAGAGATTACAAGACTTTCAGAACACATTAGAGAAAACAATAGAAGTAAGGGAATCAATTAGAAAACTCAAATGGCAATATGCTGGTTTTTCCACACGGATATTGCTTATTACACCAGAAGAAAGTCGTAAAATGAATCAGTTGAAACGCTGTATTGATAACACAGATGGGAAAAGGAGATTAAAATAAGTGCTTGCTGACTTGATGCTTAAGGTTAAGAGTGATTTGAAATTCCCTTTCTTCAACGACATCGTACAGACAGTGAGCTACTACAACGACAGAACTTACTTTCAAGTCCCTGATTCAAACAAACAAGTTCTTCGCTTCGAACTGGATTGTATTATCCGTGTCTTCCCCTTCATTTTAGTGAATGTTGCTTGTCAGTTAATCTTGTTGCTCGGAGCTGATTCAGATACGATTCCTCTTTGATACTTATGGGACGTCATCAAATTGTATTTGTCGTCAATGGGAGAGCTTAAATGTAACCTGAGTAGCGTCAGATCCAATAGTTATTCAGATTCTCTTAAGGGTTACGAACAGTGTTAACCACAATTACATGAAATTGAAAGAATTAATCTTCTTTTTAATGTATTTGACTGATTTTTGGAAGGAGTGAAACTTCAGCTGACAAGTATAGCTGAGTCAGATAGGAAGTGATAAAGTGTCACTCGATAATGCTACTAGTGGGATCCTCTTCGTAGAGGAATGAAAAAAGAAGTGGTTTGGGCAGTAGGTTCACTCGATCTGCCTATCAAATCTAAGTCTTGTTATCGGGGTATTGTGATGTATGAGACCATCAATGTCGACTGTTTGTTTTAGAGTGTCGTCCAGTTGTCGATTCATACTGGCCAACAGGTAAAGCAATAAGGGACTGGTCAAGTTCGTTGATACCTGGATGAATCTGAAAGGACCGTTGGAGATAACTGTTTTCGTGACTGATGGAGAGAAAGAACGAGGTAATTAATATGAATTATAGATTCAGTCACAGGAGCCGAGCCATAAATATATTTATCCGTAAACAGGAAAAATTGATAGAGAGTTGCTTGGACAAAGTTTGTCTGTTGTTTCCGTAGCATAAATTAAAAACTGCTGCCTTGATATCGCGTAAATATGATTCGCAGTTGAACAAATTTAATTACGATGAATGATATCAGTTAGTGCATATAGATTGAATATCATTTTAAAGGAGTATAAGATAATCAAGAGACAGAGCCACAAACTGAGAACCATGCAACGTGCTCATTTTAGAATAATACTAAACATCGAATGGAGAGACCACAAGATAGCAAAGTATATAAAGGAAAATAACATGAATCCGAGATATCATAGGCACTAGGAAAGTCAAAGGGCATTAAGCTTGTCATGTTGCAAGAATGGCAGACAACTGATGGACATGCTTCGGAAGGTCTATGTCCAACGACGAACAATAAAAGACTGAAAATGATGATGATGATGATATCTATATATATATCTATATATAAAACACAATAATCATAGAATTGATCAATAGTGTACGGAAGATTTTACATGCAGAGTAACACATAGCTCGATAGAACAGTCTCTCTTATTTATCTATTTATTTATTTATCTATTTATTTATTTATCTATTTGCAAATGTGTTAGATACAGTAAATTCCGGTCATACCAGCTGTTCTTTTAAAGGTTGATCTAATGGTCACATAGTTGTCTAGTTCAATTTTTCTTTCGGGCTATTGTCGTCATTTTTGTTTCATGTTTCAAGTGATGCCCTCGTCGATCCAGGGAATATTGTACCCGTTAATCTTTAGTAATCAGCACTCTTTTTTCTATTATTTCAATCTCCCAAGCAAGTTAAAAATTACAGCATAAAATTAGCAAATAAGAAAACTACGGTATTCAAATGAATGTCTACGATAAGCAAATTGAAAATTCCTTCAAGTAAATCAAAAACTAAGGCTCACAACTTGCCTCTTACAAATTCAAAGAAAGTTTTAGGCGAACTGGTCAACAGAAGCGAGAATTATCATCTCCTATCCGTGATATCGATGTTATAACAAGAGGTCTGTCTATTGAAGGAGTTCTCTTTCTATTGATTTATTTGTTGTAACCACCTCCTTTCCATTAGAAAAAAGAGACACTAATAAAGCAAGAATAGAAAAGACATTTCATATGTGACATCCAGAAATTTTAAATAAAACAAAATGATATCTCTGGACATTTTTTAATACAATTAATAAACTTTCGGACACAATAAATGATGAACAGATGTTTTATTTCTCAAGCAAGTAAACGAAATTTGAAGGCTGTCCATCCGATGAGGACATTTTTATCGACATTCATTCAAATGGAAACAAACAAACGTTCATTTTGAATGCGTCAAATCTTTAATGTGTTTATTTTAGATTATTTGGTTAACAGACACTTTTTAATTTGTCGATTACAAAGATTTTTGTGGAATTTCATTCTTGATTCTTCATACTCTTTTGGAAAAAGAATGAAGCCTAATCAGAAACGTTCAGTATTGATTTTAACACTTCCTTTACTTCTATCATATATATATATATATATATATATATATATATATATATATATATATATATATATATATATATATATATATATATATATATATATATATATATATATATATATATGCGTGTATGCATATATGTGGTATGTATGTGTGTAAATATATATATATATATATTTATATATATGATTATATATATATGTATATTTATGTATGTGCATATATATATATATATACATATATATATATATATATATATATACATATATATATATATATATATATATATATATATATATATATATATATATATATATATATATATATATATGTATATAAAGAGAAGAGGGAGGCAGAGAGACAGAGAGTGTGTGATAGAGGGGCAAGAATACTGGTTTGCAAAAAATTGTTCTGCGGAGGCTGTCATCTGATATATACTAAACTTGGTTCAGAATTTGGTGAATCATAAATGTCTTTGGATTCTTTACAATTCCTTATGTCGGTGGTTTCTGGCAAAAAAATAAACAACTTGAGATAACGAAACTAGACCCCCCCCCTAAAATTGGTTTTTTTTTTTCATGAGGGAAACACTTCAATATCAAATTTTGGGAGCTGTATCTGAAAGGTTGTATCCATAACATCAAGATTCTCCAGAATTTTTCTGGATGTTCTTTTTATTCTATTTTTTTCCTTTATTTAAGATATTTTCCACTGAAAAACTCGACGATGGCACAAATCGAATCTGTTCTGACCATATTCATTCTTTGATGGAATTATTTTACATGATTTCGAAATTCGATGCTGTGGTCATTCAATTATTCTTTTTAATGGACTCAAAAGTTGTCATGTTAGAAAAAATTGCTACTAAACAGAGACCTTTGATTACTTATTGGCATCGTTGGTTGAGTAAAAATGAGTTTGTATTATGAAGTATTCATTGATTAGAGACAAAATATAATTAGAAAGGAGTAGATCCTTTATATCAAACAATTCTCTGGCCCAAAGTCCACCGATAAATACATAACCGGTATGCAGGGGCAAAAAGTCCCTATCTTTGAGTTAGATAATAACAATAACACGAATAAGTATTTGCCATCACAGTCAATAATTGGACATCCATAGCATCAAAATTTGAAGTCACGTGAAAAAAAAATCTATTGCAGGTAAATATCATCGGGACAAATTCTATTTATGACATCACTGACGTTTTCCAGGGGGAAACATTTAAAATGGAGTGGTATAGATCTTTCACGGACTTCTCCATGACTATCATTATATGAACAAAAATACTTTTGCAAAAAAAAGAAAAAGGTGAAAATCAAAAAATGTAAAAAACCTTAAAAGTATTCAATAATAAACACAACAGCAACTTTAGTTAGTCACTTAATAGAAACTGTCACATGATCAAAGTCTTTTGGTAGCATAAAAATTACCAAAATTGGAAAAGGGGTGATCAATGAAGAAGTTACTTTTCTTGCCTTTTGTTGGGCGGTGATCACAAATTGTCAGAATGAAAAGGGTGCATGCATGAACACTGACAGAAACAAAGGGACCAATTTCGCATAAAATTACATTGCAAATTGAATTCCCGCCTTAAATCTTTTCGTAGGGGGTGCTTTATTCAAAGGCATGATAAGGAGTCAATATTTGAATGTCAATCATCTAGGTGAAGCCTCCACGCAGCACGTACATTATTAGCTAAACATCTAGAGAGACCCACTTCAAACATGGAGAAAAGTATGTTACTGTTTACAGTTTCTGCTGACAGCTTCGAATATGAATGATTATTTCCCAGTAGTTTGAATCATTGTTAATACGAGCAAAAGCTACAATTCCAAAAATTAAATTTCAAATAATATAATGCAATCATAATTATTCTGTCGGATTATGTATCCTTTTATCATATGATATATTATCCATCATTCTAATACATATGTATATGCAAACACACACACATACACACACACATGTATGCATATATGTGTATGTATTAAGAAATGAACATGTGTGGCCGAACCGAATTATTTATAATATGAGTTATATCATATACAAACTTATTTGGGATAATGACAAGACATCATCTCAAATGAGAATGATATAACGCATTTTACACACACACGCACACACACACACACACACATATATATACAGATATATGTATATATATATGTATATATATATATATATATATATATATATATATACATATATATATATATATCGAGAGAGAGATACAGATAGATATACGTATAAGTGTGAACGTATATATACATACATTTGTAAATACATACATATATGTATATCATCAAGAAATGAATATAATAAAAAAAAAAGAAGATTATAAATTGTGTTACACTATATTGAAATTCTTATTTGAAATGATATCCCGTTATTTCATGGTGAATGTGTCAATAGAAGAAGCTTTTGCATTACCAGTGGCTGTTTAGCTCAATTATACGAGCAACACTACATTAAAGCAGCTACCCTACTGGTTGCAGGTTTGATTTCTGCAGCAGCCCCATTTTCTTTGATTGTTCATTCGATTTATGCTGTCTAGGTCAAATCATACATCTACTGAGTGATAATTTGAAATGAAAGTTCCAATATAAAATAACACTGGCATATATATATATATTCATACATACACACACACACACACACATATATATATATATATATATATATATATATATATATATATATATATATAAACAATAAGACTTATTTTTAATGATGCTCATTTTTTACAAACGCTGTAAAATTAATCCATGCACCTGTCAACCAATCAGATTCTTTATGTAATGTAGAATTCTTGATCAATTGATATCGGATCTGAATAGATATGGTTGTAGAGACGGACACAATGTCATATAAAACGTTTTCCTGCAGAAAAATAATGTCAGTTGTTTTGCAAAGAGAGTGAAGGAGCCTGTTCCCCTTCTGCAGTGTTGTGGTCCTGTGATTATGATGGAGCGTGTCACATCAATGGTCATAAAATTAGGCTAAATGTAAACCCCAAGGACAGAAGAGCATCAGTCAAAAGGTTATGCGTCTGGTAAAGTAGCGTTTAATAAAGGTGTGAAAAAAATCCCAAAGAAAATTTTAGATCCAGTCAAATCTTTCCTAAGCCTGTTGAAATTTATTGAGAACTTTTGGAGATATAACGTAGACGAACCAACTGAAGCAGATGGACACGTGGATTATTCGCGTATTTTTTTCCTCTCCATTTACTAACGAAGTTAGATGAGTTACATAAGATTATGCAAATAGAGAATTCAAGATTGTAAAAATCAATGACTTATAGACATCAAGTTGTTCTGGAATAAACGTAGAAGAAAAAAATTCAAGTCTCAATAATCTTATCCGATGCAAACATCGATTTATATCTGTTCACACAAATCGATATATTTAATAGAAAGTGATTTATTAAATCATTGCTCATCTTTATGGTAAAGTAATCTATATGTATGTTTGTACACTGGGACATCTGCGCTTTACTGAAGAAAATCAAAGGCATATTCGAAATCAGCAGGTCTCAATTTACTTATTACAAATATTTTTGGTCGAATTCTGTGGAAAAAAATTGTTGACGTTTGCCTAAAAATGTATATCCGTTTTTCTTGGATTTTCTCCAACACTATTTTAGTTAGACTCATGAAACCATACTAACATATTTTGTAAGTAAAAAAACAAATGAAGAAGGTTTCTGGCCTTTAAAGGGTCAAAATTAAAGAGACACTCTCCCCATTCAAACAAGTCAGATGTGAAAGATGGCAAAAACCACCATTAAGGGGTCAAAAATGGAGGGGAACTCGCTCTTTGAGCTGTCAAGAGGGAAGAGGAGACTTATCACTTTTAAAAGCGTCAAAATTGAAAATGAACTTTTTTGACTTTGAAGGGTCAAAAGTGACGGAAGACTTTTTACTTTCTTTGAAGTGTCGATCGTAAAAGGATACTTTTTCTCTCTCACTCCTCAAACTTTTTTTTACACTGTTAAATAATCAGAAGTTAAAGGAAATATTTTCACCTTTGAGGCATCAGAAACGAAAGGAAATTTCTTTCAGTCGTTTTTCTATTCTTCAAATATTTTACCCAGCGTAGACAGGTGATTTAGAAAGTTCTTTTTATATGTTCTTAAGGCTGGTCAAACGTTTTATTCAGATGATAAAAAGAATCACATTGAATGGGTAAGGAATAGAAAAAACGTTCTTGGAATGGAGACACAACACAAAGGACGCAAAGCAGATAGCTGAGATGGAAAAAGGAACTTTACAAAAGGGTAAAAGGTGAAACATGAATATATTCACTAAAGGAAAACGGCTGTATCCGATCGTCCAGAAAAGAAGAAAGACGTGAAAGTAAAATGAGGTGGAATTGTACTAGCTTTCAAATGACTGCAAGCAAAATATTTGATCACGGGTAAGGGATGGTCGATTCAGGTAAGTTGTATGAGTTTTCTCAAATACTACAGAACTTTGGATTACTACCCTAGGTATGTACCTTGCAAAGCATCAGGTATTCAAAATCTGATGACTTGGCAGAATTGATAAAGATATCCATCTATCTATCTATCTATCTATCTATCTATCTATCTATATATATATATATATATATATATAAATATATATATATATATATATATATATATATATATATATATATACATATATACATATATATATCTATGTATCGATCTATCTACACTTGTATGCAAGTATATATATATATATATATCAAAGTACAAATCTTTGGTTCAATATACGATGTTCATGTTTCTGCCCTTAAGGCTTCCTGGGGCAAATGATTCGATTTATCAGAATCCCTGACGTTATTGGGGGGGGGGTGTAATATTTTCTGTGTTGGAAGACCCGCTTCATCATATTTCCTTTTCTTTTTTTCTTGTTTATGATTGATTAATTTGTAGTATCTTGATTTTTTAAAATTCGTAATCTCTTGATTTATTCGGTTTTGTTAATTGCCTCTGATTTTGTGGGAACAAACAAACAAAACTGTTATGAAAACTATCAAGACAGGTTTCTTCAGTCTTTTGGTTAAGCCACCTGTCTGGCTTGCCGTGTACGTAGGAATCACACGTACACGCTGCACTAAAGGAGTTAGAGGGCTGAAAAAATCTTCTCCTTTTATGTCTATACGATTTTAAAGCTATCTGCAATTTAAGTTTATACTAAATTGATCATTCACTTTGTATCCAGCAGAATTGATGCTTCTTCTTTTGGAGATTCTGATTTCCTTAATTTTCATTATCCAACAAAAGGTGAGAGAAGTAACTTATCGATTGATTTTTTCAATTTCTAATTGATCACCCCAGCATGGTCATGTGGCAGTTTCTATCAGATGACTAATCGAACACACACGGACACACAGACACACAGACACACACAGACACACACACACACACACACACACACACATATATATATATATATATATATATATATATGTGTATATATATATATATATATATATATATATATATATATATATATATATATATATATATGTACTATTCTGGTATGATTAGATAATCCAGTTGTAATTAATATTCTAACGGCGCATATTTGCTTGGGGAGTTTTTCGAATATCTAATCAGGCAAAATACAAACTGCAAATAAACATTCATTGATTTTGTTCTCCACCGTTCCACAATGCAAGCCTTCATTTTGACTTGATCTCTTTCTTTTTGGGGTTTTGTTTCTAATTAAAGAAACGCTATTTGCATTTCTTATTTGGAAAATTCAAGATGAACATGACTTTGAGATGACGTCTTAGAATTATTCCCAGTATTGCCTCTTGTTTTTCTCTCCTGCTTTCTCTCCATTCTTTGTACTCTTCAAGCTCCAACACTAGCAGTGACTTGAGATAAAGTGACAGCACTTCATCTTAATAATCCGAGACTCTGCTCAGTATCTTATCTGATTTTAGTAATGCAGCCGTCTGAATGGTCTCAATCCTTCTGCAGATTCTTAGTTCTTCCAACTTCAGGGTTGTTGCCAGGGCTTTCACTATCTAATAATAATAGCACATAACTGCTACTTCCCCAAAACCCTCACTCTACCGATTGTCACGTTGACAAAAAGACACCGAAAAGAAAACAATGAATTTCAAGATGTAATTGACAGAGAGAGAGAGAGAGAGAGAGAGAGAGAGAGAGAGAGAGAGAGAGAGAGAGAGAGAGAGGGGACGGACAGACATACAGACAGACAGAGAGGGAGAGAGAGAGGGGGAGAGAGAGAAAGAGAGAGAGAGAGAGAAAGAAAGAGGGATGTTATCTGAAAGAAATGTGGAAGAAGAAAAGGAGGAAAAGTTAGAAACACTGCGTTTGTCATCGGCATCAGTTGTCGTTTGCTTCTATGAGATGGAAAGAGAGAGAGAAGAGAAGAAAGAAAAGAAGTGAGAAAGGAAGAAACAAAGTGAAGATACGTTATCGGCTGAAGAAAGAAAGAAAGAAAGAAAGAAAGATTGAGTGGAGGTTGAGAGAGATAGGAAGGATAAGGAAAAGAAAAAAGAAAGGAATTGAAAATGAATAAACGCCTTCACCAACCAACACGTAATGTTTTGATTTCAGGCTCCCATAGTGTTCTTCATTCTAGCGAGTAAATGATGTTTTATTTTACAAATAATTAAATAAACTTCGAAATTCTCCCAAACCCAAAAAATATTCGAATATTTTCATCCATTATTCTAATGATATGTTCATGTACCGTTGAAAGGGAGCCGTGGTAGGGGAGGGGCCACTAAAAGGGAAAATACGGATAAAATGATAACCTTCGAAATGAAAACTGTGCCTAAGGGGGCACTGGAGACCTCGGATCCGGTGCCACCGGGACGGACACTGTTGATAATAGAAAGACTTTTACATTGAACACATGAAGGAGGTTGTTATAAATTCTTACGTGACTTCTATATTTTTTTCACAACTTACGATCCGGGTCGTTGTTTTAATAGTTCTAATTAACCAACATACACTGCAGTAAGACTCATGTTAAAAATGAATATAATGAGATTGCATACCTTAAAGTGGCTATTGAATGCAATGTAGATTGAAATTTGGTTCGTTGCTTCAATAGAAGGGGCAGAAAAGAGAGTTAGGTAGTTTGATTAGAGGGGAGAAGAGGAAACAACTGCAAAAAAAGTTCTGTGTGTTATTGAAGGGTATGGATGTTTTGCAAATGAAAACTAACCCTTATTTCTATTATCATTTGGACTATCCTCATCTTGGTTGTTTTTCATACAAGGTTTCAGCCGTTGTACTCTACGGCCTTCATCAGGTATCATCTTGGTAGGAGTGGGGAAGTAACGAACCCAACCCTTTATTTAATCAACGGGGTATATTGACCGCACTCCCCTCTTAGCAGCAGTATTATTATTATTGAATGAGATAATAACGAACAATGCACCGAAGAGATCAGTACAGGGGATAAATTTAAGTGTTTCATTTAGACTCCTGATTATGACGGATTCCTGTTGCTCAACGGCAAGATCGATTGAGCGTTAACTAAGCAACTCTCCTCCGTGAGATCGATTTCAATTGGAACTTATTCTTCATTCTGGTCCATGATGATTACTTATTCAGTCATTGCCAAAAGGGAACTTTTGTGTTGCAATGTGGCACTTGATGGCACTTTCTAATGATTGTTGCCCCCAAAAAGGCAAGAGAAGTAACTTATTCGTTAATTAACCCGACTTACAATGTATTAATTGATCATCTTCGATACGACATACTGCCAAAAGATGTAAGTTACGTGACGATTTTTGTTTATTGAGTGACTAACCAGACGTGTTCTTTTGAAGTATTCTTCGTCTACTTTTCCCTCCTTCTGCTTTTAAAACACTCAGCTACTTATGTTTCCGTCTTGAGCAGTCTGGTGATCGCCATTTCGGTTGATTTGATTCCTCTTTTCCTTATCTCTTTATCCATCACCAGCATTGGACATTTGTCGATTCCGAACTCCATTTCAGAGTCTTGACGGAAGATACAGACTTTTCGCTTCAGACTTCCCAATCTATTTTTATTTTGATCTTAACAGAAGATTTTGAGGTCATACGTTTCCAACAAATGATTCACCTTTTCCTTCATTTGTGAAAGAAAAACAAAAATCTTTATCTGCCATTACAATTTTGCTTTGTAAAATTCATCGGTATCATTGCTATGACGAACAATAACGGAGATAGTGATACATCTCTTTTGAGATAATTTTTCATTTTCCATTCTGACCGCGACTAAGTACTTTCCCCCTGCGGTTACTTCCACTTTACAATTTTCCATTACTTTCATTATTAGGTTTCCTTCTTGTTTTAAGATTTTTACCATCTTTCGGCATTCTATCATCGAGGGATCTAGGATCAAATTGTAATCTTTTCTATGATCTACCTGTGCCAAAGCCAAGTTCTTTTGGTTGTTTGTTTGTTTTAACTCCTTTCGAAAGATCCTAATCAATTGTTCCTCTGTTCCGTTTTCGAAATCATTTGAGTTTCTCACGAAGGAATCCTCAGCTTTCTAACAAGAGGAAGATTTCTTCAGCAGCACGTGCGGTTGGCTTCCATAGTAAAATAAGGAGGAAACGAATTGCTGAAAGATCGATAATCAATTATAATACTCTGCAATGTTCAACTTTTGGTCGTAGCACTTCTTTTTTTTCTCAATCTTAACCATTGTTTACAACTGTTACATTGGGTCTTAAATTGACCGTGTGAAAAGTATACGAATGGTTTCCTGTTGCAGAATATTTTGGGGGTTAGCATTCGCTTTCACCACGATAATAACGATCCGATGTCCATATATTTCTACATATTTCTATATATGGCTAAACATCCATGTCACATTAAGTATTTATATCTGATGGACCTATGGGAGGGTCTTAAAGTAAAACATATATGACACCTCAAGGCTAAGTCAACTCAAACTGTTCATTTAATATAATCAATCATAGCCCTGTTCTGTGTGCGTTTGGAAAAAATCTTTTTTGTCTCTAAATGTATTCTCCCCGTGTTAACAATTACTTATCAGCGAGTACAAATATATCTGGGATGATCATATTACCTATGATTATTCTGCCATCTGGAGTATACTCTCTGGAAAGTCATCAGAAAATACGAAAAAAAAAATAATACATCAATCAGTGGGAAGTCATCGTCAAAAAGATTTGGCTAAACACGCTGTCGGGCACTCCCACTACAATTGTGACGTCGACTACGATTACTTCGAAGAAATGCCAAGTCTTGATTGATCGTAAGTCTCGACTTCCGAGAAGCGCATTATTCAGAAAACATTCTTCTGGGACAGGTCATTGTTGAAAAAATATCTGAATTAAAGAAAAATGCTGGACACTAACCAAGGGCCCAATTTAGCAAAAACTTACAATAAAAAATGAGTCCCTCACTGGAAACCTATTTTGTGGAGAATAAAATAAAAACTCTTTTTTCCCCAGACATGTTTATATGTATATTTTCAGCCCACTTAGGTGTAGCCTCTGTTCGTGATACATATCTGGCCAGCCAGTCAATCAGTCAGAAAACTTAAGAAACATATATTGACAGTTTTGATTGACAATTAATACGATTGACGACACAGAAAACCCGCAAATACAACATGGTGAAACCAAGCAAAACGACACACACAAATACCTACACGTTCACACACAGTGGGTGGGGGGCTTTCTAGTCAGCCACTGCCCATGCTTTGGATATGGCATTAGCTATCCATGACTAGGTTTCCCATTTCATCGTGTCTTGGCTTGAGATACGTGAAAGCAACCGAAGTGGTGTCAGTCACTAAACGAATTTTGCTTAGAGCTCCTGGAGTACTCAGTTGGTCACCTCTATAGTTGCTGACCTGGCTCAGCGTTGCTCAACTTCGGTGATAATGCGAGTACCGGTATATCCAATGGGATTTAACCTTGAGCTTAAGGGAAAAGTGCTGGGGGAGGAAATACACAACCCACTTCCTCTCATCCCCATTGGATCACGTGACGTTGTGTCAAGGTCATTTCCCTAGATTATGGAAAAAAGATATTGACGTAAGTTAAAATATTCCACCGATTACTTTTTCATCAAACAAAAATTGCCCTCACAATGTGTATGACCATTGGCGTCCATTGCCACCTTTTCCAGTATGGAAAAGCCAAGGAAGCAGCGTCACCTACTTCATTTGCTAATTACCTATCACTGGGGGAAGACAAGATGAATTCATACCTTTCTTAAGGGCATTATTTTTTAAGTGAACGCAAATTGTCTCAGAGTTTGAACTAAGGTCGTCGAT
>OY735233.1:27423208-27430708 GCA_963457665.1 Thysanoteuthis rhombus | reverse complement strand
ATATTTCTATAATCGTATATGAAATGTAACGTCGATAACCAAACATTTCGTATACGCAATCATTTTTGACAACACTGGTAAACTAAGAAAATTCTTATATTCACCATAAGTATCATATGTCTTGGTCTTTTATGCATCTTTTCACTCGAGACTTGATAACTGATCTATGCTTTATTGACATCAGGACTTGTCTTCGCGAACGGAGATTTGTGAAGATTTTCCATGTCTGTTGCAGGCACTCAAATAGCCAGAGGCATAATCTGTTGTATATAGACTTAGAGAAGGAATAAATTCCTATATTTTGATGTTTGCATCGGCCACCCTGGTGTGTTTGGATGGCAAAGATTCCATTCGAAAGAAAAGATTTACTATTTGTATAAACCCTTAAGCACTGAGAAAGACTGGTAAACAGAGAATTTTATAAGCCGATTGGCTCATTCTCACCCGTTCTCCCTCCAACTTTATATATATATATATATATATATATATATATATATATATATATATATATATCAGTTTATTCATATCTATTCATCTATCTATATCTGTTTATATATTTATCTAGCTATGGGTGCTAACATCTGGTGTTTATTATCATATCTCTATCTCAGCGTTGTCATATATCTATCTATCTTTGTATGTATCCAGGTTTTATCAATCTCGGTCTGTTCATTTGAGGTATCGATATTTATCACTTTCATTATTATCTATCGATCTATCAATCCATCTATCTATCTATTTTATTCTTTATCCGTCTATATTATCTATCACTGTTATCTATCTATTCTATATATTTGCCTGTTTCTCCCTTTTTCTCTCTATGTATGTATGTGTCTATATATCTATCAATTAATCCATCTGTATGTCTGTTGATACCTATGAACGTATTTATCTATCTCAGTCTATTTCTCTCTCTTCTTTCATTCTCACTTTCTTTCTATATATATATATTTGATGATGTTTTATTTCATGATGTACTTGATACATTCAAGATAAAACAATATCTTAATTTACAGTAGAGCTCGAAATGAAATGAAGTCAGTATTCGCTACACAAACATGAATTCGTTTCAGCCCCATTAGGGCTTCCACAATTTTATCTGAAATGGTCTGAAGAAGCCCAAACAGGACACAAAAATGAACGTGTTTGTGTAGCAAATCTTTAATTCATCATATTCTAAGCTGAGCTCTAAATCAACTTGATTTTAAATGTTGAATCTATCGAGCGCTTTATGAAATGAACTCACCACACATCGGATACTGTATTATATCATATTTCATTTTTTAATTGTATTGCATATATATATATATATATATATATATATATATATATATATATATATATATATATATCGCAGTCTATCTATCTATCTATTTATCATCACAATTATAGGAAATGTATGTCTAACAAAGCTGGATTTAAACGGAATTGCATGAAAAGGGATACTAAGGGAGCTTGGCTGTTCTTCAGAGTGTATTGTTTTACTGTGATCATTTACTGTCGACATGATGGAATGTGTTAATTTCTGATAGATATAAATTGAAACATGGAGACGTTCAGGTACCTACACTATCTGCACTGTACTTTGCTATAATTTGCCTCATGGTCTTCAAAGACTTTAATTACTATTGTACCTCTGGCAATGTGTTTAACACCAGGCAATGTTTGGTAAGAATTCGGTTCTACGCAGACGATTGGGATCTGATTGATCCTACTGAAGATGATGACACAATATTTCTTGTATCGAATTGTTAGGAAATGCAAGTGGGCACTGCAAGGATTCAGGGTGGTCAACGATGACGGGTCCATATAGAATCATGAAAGTTTTTGCGGACCACAAAACTCAAGTCGAGTTTGTCCCCAGAGCACCATCTGCGTTGCTTCAAACATGTATCAATGAAGACAGGTACCTCGAAGGATGATAAGCGTTCTTGCTAAGCTGCAAACAATTGTCCTCAAGTGGAGTTATAAAGAAAAAAATACTACCGTCTATTTTTGTGGCCTGATTAGGGCTTGGCTCTTCATTAGGCTTGCGAATATGTTATATACATCCTGATCAAGGGGTCTTTCCATAAAAGGCCGTTCACAGCCTTTTGACAACAGAGTACGCCGGGAAGCGAGCCAGCAGTCGTTACTTTTACCCAGAGAGGGAAATTCCTCCACTCTTTCTTGCAACCCAGCCAACGTTCCCGTCCTCCGTCCGTTTTCCTTGCCTTGTACCTTGCATCTACCGTGTTGCATTTTCTGAAATCATTCATAAGCCATGGAACCTTGCGGTTGAGAAAAGGAAGGATAAACAAGATGCTAAATTGTAACTAAGGCTTTTACTTCTTTTTGGTCTCTGGTAATTTCCATCCTTTTTACTGCAGACACGCAAATCACGGCTCCTATCTTTTGGCTGCAGCATAATTCCCTTTGATAGCTCATTACACAACAGATTCACGAACGCGTGAACTGCTTTAAGACTCCCAATTAATTATATGTACCTGCACCTGGCATACCAAGCGGCAAATGTTTATTTATGTGGTAAACGTCTGACAGTGATGGACGGATTCGGTTATCTAGGAAGCATAGTCAACGGATTTTGTACTCGTTGACAATGAAATCTCCCATTTATTAAAAAATAGCCAGCGATGCATTTGGAACATTGGAACAAAACCTTTTGGGGACAACATGACATACCACAAAGAATAAAGATAAAGGTATACAATGCTTGTGCAAAACGTGGATCGAATATTATCTTCATATAAGACAACCGGATCACTTTCACTGACGATGTCCTTGGAGGGAATATGAGCGAGCACTGGGAAATGCAATTGTGATATCGATGTGCTTGAGTTAAGTCACTGTGATAGTATTGAAGCTACAGTCTTGAAGCATAGGCTACGACTCGATAGTTATTTAGCAAAAATGAGTGATGAAAATTCCCGATCAGCTTTTCATGGAGAGCTTGTCAATGGTAAACGTCCTCCTCATAAACCAAGGATTTTCTGAAGATTTCTCTCAAAACGTCTCAGTTGATGACTGGTGTATTCTGATTCTGACGAGTGACAGATATTCTTGGTGGAAATTGATCCTTCTGGCAAGTGCTACTCTCGAGGAAGTTCGCATTATCAATGAAAAACAGAGAAAAAAATGACCGGAAAAGATCCGACTTTGAACTTCTCGTTCACTAGGGTGGAGTAATTTAAAGCTGGAAAGAGAACTCATCTGCGAAGGGAGAAAATAGATGACCTATCAAATAGCTACGGATCACGACACCTGTCAGGTCTGTGGGAATGAATGCAAATCAGGAAGAAGGTTGGAAATGTATACAAGAGTACATGAAATCTAAGCATTGGGTTCCTGTACCATGAATTCCCATGTCTGCCAATTTTGAGCTAAAAATTTTAAACCATTGACTTGTTTGAAAAGCTGCTTCCGTCCCTAGCATATTTGAATGGTCCTCTGGGGTGACATCACGTGATGACCATACTCCAAAACGAGGTGGAAGCCATTATCTATCTCAGAATGCTTCTATATATGTAAGTATGTATCTATATACGCATATGTCTTTCTATCTGCTAACACAGATCAATCCTTGTCAGCGCCATTAATTCTCACATGATTTATATCAAGCGGCCTAATGCGTTGTTTAAGTGGTCACATGTTGTCAGCATCCGGGCACATAATGCCAGGTTCACATGGCGGAAATGAAGAGTTAATGATTTGAAGTTCAAGCCGGAATGAATTGTCGCACATAAATGAGTGAAGTGCCTGCCCCACACCCTCGAGCCTCTAAGAGCATTAAATCATTTTCTTTTGACACACCCTCTCACGAAAATCTCTTTTGAAACATTGCTCTTTCTCACGCAATAATTATCGAACTTGTGCAACTAGGCAAATAAAAGTATACACGTATGCTATTATGGTGCATCAAAAGTAGTTCCGGTCTTTACCCTCTTGAGAGCCCCAGCATTATTAAAGCAGTACACATTTCAATGGTCTAAGTATGGTATGTTGAAATAGTTCAAGCTTTTCTGAATGTTTTAGGGTTTTGGTGGTTGGGATTTCCTCTGCCTTGCGTTCTTAAGCCATTATCATCGACAATTGAAGGCTGGATACTTCGTTTGCTCTCAAAGGACAAGTGAGATATTGTTTCATTTCCTTCCACGTCCAGGTTTCTACGATCAGCTTCAGCGGGTTTGAAATCTTCTTTTACAGAATTACCTGAATTTCAATCCGTGTGTTGCGTAAAACTTTGAAGAGTGTCATTAACATACAGTGATGAAAAAATGTTTCTTTGGACCAATTTGAAAAAATCACCCAGTGAAAAAAATGTAATCCATCATCCTTATCTTTGGCAGCAGCAACAGTCTTCTAGCATCTGTCGTTGCACACAGCTCATTCAACAAAATTCGCCAGACCTCACTATCGTAAGCATCGCGTAGCTTATACTCTCTGAACTTGTCTAGTTCGTTTTGCAAAGTTATATTCTACCGGCTGCAGTTTTGAATGAGATCTTTGGGGATGTAAATTGTGAGTTGTGATGCCTAGCGGTTAATGCTTTCTGAATTTATTCAGTTTGTCACGCTATTTTATATTAAATTCGTTGCTTTCAATGACTCTAATGACCATAAGCCCAAAATATAATCTCCCCTGGGTCATGACACATACACTTCCCTTGAATTCTACTTACAATATCCAGTAGCACCTGCCACAAGCTCATAGATTCTCATCCGCGTACCATCAATCATACACCGCTAGCAGAAACATATTCTTTTGACACTGATTCCCTCATAAATCAAATCCTAAATCAACATCATACGAGGCACCAGATTGTTTCAGTAGCACTTCTGAATTGAAGTCCTGCGGGGAGATCCCCAAAGGTCATGACATCCTTCCCACCACTCAGTTTACTTTGAAGTCGTGACACATACATCACCACGCACATAATCTGCCAACACCCTCAGCTGCAACATCATTTACGGTCCAACTATTTATACATCCGGTTTCTTATTGTTATTTAGTTCCTGACGAAACTCGTGATGGGTAAAATATAGAAATGAAGTGGTATTTGTCTTATAATATCGTCTGATATTATTTTACTCACATAATCCATCGGATTACCACCAATCTATACCTAAATATTTATCACATATACATTCGCCAGTGAACCACTTTCCAATATTCATACGAAAAAGAATAGCCAGATGTTCAGTGGTTGTCAGTCATTCATGCAACATGACCAGCCCTTTGCTCATGGATTATATTTTAACTTGGACTGTTCTTCCTGTAATATATTGGTGTCTCCACATTATGTTGAGCATGATTCTTTTACGGATATGTTGCGTGGTTCTCAGTTTGGGGATCAGTTTCTTTTTTAGGTTCCATTTTTCAGATCCATAGATGTTTATCAGGTTGTGTGCCATTCTTTTTAGCCACAGCAGGATTCCTTGTTGATCGAGCTTGCTCTGCTGAATGCTTGACAACCTAGAGTGATTCTTCACTTGATATAGATTTGAAGGACAGTCAGTTTATATGATTGTCTTCTTTTTCCTATTCTTCGTTTTCGATTTTGATTGTGTGTTTGTTTTCTACATATTCATTATAATAACATTTTTTGTTCAAGTTCATGTGGAGATCAACTCTACTGCTTTTTCGTTCAGCGTGTTTTGCATTATTTTGAAGTCATCAAGGTTGTTAGAAAGATGATGTTACTTAGATATTCGCCGCTTATTGTTCTCTCTATTTTCACAGTTTTGAAGATCATCCTGAGGCAGACCAGAAAGAGTTTCGGTGATCTGGTATCTCCTTATCTTACCGAGTTTTCGAGGTTAAAGGAGCCCGAGTCCATAAGTAACCTGATGAAGGAACTGATGTATCGGTAGATATGTTGAACTACTCTGACAAATGCGGAGCCTAATCATTGTTGAAGGCTAGCATCGATAATTTTGAGGATTTTCGCTGAGTCAAAAGTTTTTCTTGAAGTCAGCAGATGAGTGGCATGCTATATTCTGCTGCTTTCTCTTTTAGTTGATTAACGAATGACGGTGGTCAATGGTTGGGATAACTTCTGAAGCCAGCTTATTCCCATGGTTTGTATTTAGAGCTTTGCTGATTCCGTTAGTGATCATGTTTGTAAGAAATCTATTGATGCAATTGAGTAAGCTTTTTGGCCTACATTTATTGACATCTCTAGGGTTCCCTTCCTTTTTTATATTAAGAGCGTTATTATTGATTGATCTCCTGGGACTTTGGTTTGTTTGAGGCATATTGAGTAGGATGGCAAGTTTCCTTGTCATGTTTTACCAGCTTTTTTGAGTAGGTCGATAGTGATTTTATCCGGTCCAGGGCCTTTCCTTATTTTCCTTCGTGTGATGGCTTAACTTCACCCCTAGAACAACTTCTGGGAAATCTTTGAACTGGTTGCTCGTGACTTGCATATTTTGTCCGTTTTTCTGTGTTCCTACTTTAGAGGAATGGTGTTGTCCGTAGAATTCCTGGGCACGTCCAACGATTCAGCCTCCGTTATCTTCAAGCATACTGGTTGTTTTCTTCCTGTATTGAGAGTTTTGTTAAAATTTTTCAAACGCTTAGTTTTGTAAAGATGTGTTTCGATGACTCCTTTCAGATATCTTCGTTTATCTCTTCTTTTTTTTCTTCTAGATGCTTTTTTTTCAGTTCTATTGCTTCAATCTTCTCTCTCGTCGTTGTCACTGGTTCCCGAATTTATGCATTTTTTTGAGTTTTGGTTTTTCTTGAGGATTTTACCGATGATTTACCTGCTCTTTGATTTAAACATTGGCGATTCCTATTACTGAGATTGTTATTTTGTTGAATTCGTTCATTTCGGTGTCGTTGTCTTCTGATTCGTTGAGAAGTTCATTTGTGTTTTCCTGTTTGAAGAGTCGGGTGAGTTCTTTTTGGTACGTTTAGTAGTTGGAGTTTAGTGTGGCCAGTTTTCCTGCCTTCTTTGTTGGTATTACTTTTGATTTTAGATCTTACCATTCTGTGGTCGCTTCCTTAATTGGCTTTAGGCCCAGGATATCTCTGACAGTATCGCTCTTGTCTGCCAGAATATAGTCAATCCGTTCTTGGTTTCATGATTGGGTCTCCCAGAAGACCATTTTCTGTTGAGTTTATTCTTGAGGTGTTCATAATTTTGAACTCATTCGTTATTACAAAATTTACATATCCCCTCTTCAATCCTTTATCATGTATCCAAACTTTGGCACAGATTGTTCTTGAGATTGTGGAACGGGAGCAATTCGAGATTTGAGATTTGTACATGTGATGTTTAGCTGATTATATCTTCTTCCTTTATCAACTATCCGCCATGCTGAGACAACGAGCAGCCTCATAGATCACTGGTTATCTTCACATTAGAGAGTGGGCAAAGGACACTATGGCTGAGGGCGCTAATGGCCAAAGGGATAACAACACAGGAAATAGGATCGGCAAAACGAATTCAAAGTCAGACTGGAGCATTCACATCTCCTTGACGAGCTTAGAAAAAGA
>OY735233.1:27355708-27418208 GCA_963457665.1 Thysanoteuthis rhombus | reverse complement strand
ATGCTTCGCAGCCTACTAATACACCTTGGTTAGAAATCGCTGCCTGGAGCGCAGTGCAGTTGCTAAAACCCTCAGAATAATTTTCGACTATGGATGAACTTTTGTGGCCGTGTGTCAAACTAGGCTAAGCTTAATAATGACATATCTGGGCTGACAGTAAACACACACACACACAGACACACACACGCACACACACAGACACACACACAGACACACACACAGACACACACACACATGAAATAAACCTTTGAATATATCTTATCGAGATGTAATATATTTCATAATGCTTTCATATTTACACACTTGTGTGATCTCTTCTCTGTATTTCTCTGATACACACTGACGCGCGAACACATTATCAGTGCATACTTGTGTTAGTATTAAATGTTAGAAAGTTCTATAAGTGCAAAATACACGCAAATCTTTTGTATATATCATTATCAGGTATTTTTCAAGCAGAGATACCGGTCGAAGCCGAGAGGGAGATGAAACGGATAATGTTTGATATTGTGACCAGAGAGAGAGATAGAGAGAGAGAGAGAGAGAGAGAGAGAGAGAGAGAGAGGGGGGGGGGAGACAGAGACAGAGTGAGCAAAACAGCTGGATAAGACATAAAACAGGAGTCTCTGAGAGTTCAATCATTGGCACGCCAATCATAGATGGTCAGGACATCTAGCCTGTCATCAAGACAACGGGTAGACCATCAGAACCATCGGATGGACACCAAGACACGAGGTCCAAATCCGGCTTCGACCATAGACAAGGGGGCCCAACGAGTGAGTGCATCACAGAAGTCCAGCAGTGTCGCACACAACCAAGAGTAGACTCATGTGGGATGGGATGCAGGTGGGCTTCCTCTTCCAAGAATAAAACAAAGTCTGATAATGATGTATTTTTTCTGTACATCACCTTTGACCTTAGCAGCTGCGACGAGATTATTTGGATGACAGCAAATAAAAGGTTATATCCTGAAATAACAGACAGTATATAATCTTGTCTTTATTGATAAGAATTCATATGAAAATAACAATCGGCTGATTTCTATTGTAAATCTGAATTTTTCCTGAGTCTTTCTTAACTAACCTCCCCCTCTCTCTTACATACACACACATACACACACACACACACACACACACACACATATATATATATATATATATATATATATATATATATATATATATATATATATATATATATATATGTATAGATAGATAGATAGATAGATAGATATATATTTAATCGAAAATGACAGACAAAGAGCATCAGATATTTTCTGAAAGATAAAGCGCTTCCAACAGAATAAGCTACCGAAAATCAATGTAGCTCAATCTTTATGAAAATATGTATATTCATTGAAACCAAAGATTTATTCACTTGTACAAAAACCAGAAAGATCAGTGAAAAAAAAAATAGAATAAGGCTCGTGTCATTTTTAATGGAAGATGTATCAAAGAAAATATGCTGATAAACTATTTATGATTTATCATAAATTATATTTATACAGGATCATTTTTACATTCACATATAGTACCATGATAATAAAGTATGTAAAGCATAATAAGAAAATACGGGAGAAAATTACATAAATTGCATTGACAGATATTGGGAAATGAGTGACTGAAATGACACAAATACAACTTTTGAAAAAGTATTTTGATGTGTTTACCGTTTAGAACTGTAAAGTTTTCTAGACTATATATATATATATATATATATATATATATATATATATATATATATATATATATTCATATGTATGTATATATATATATATATATATATATATATATATATATATATATATATATATATATATATATATATATATATATATATATATTCGTTCACATACAAAAAGCAGTCAGGACTCATCTTTAAAACCTTCCAGAAATTCTCATTTTTTATTTCCATTCGTACTTTCAAAGCAAAACATATGATGCAGAATTTATGTTCGATTGAAACCTAACATTCTAACCACTAATAGGTACACGCATGCTTGTAAATATTGGAACCCGCCCCGAAAAATGCATTGCTTATTACTTAATGGATTTGTAAATTAATTAATCCACAAGTTAAATCTCAATATGCATACACCCCATGGTTTGTCCTAATTTTTCATATATATATATATATATATATATATATATATATATATATATATATATATATATATATATATATATATATATATATATATATATGTTGTCAATATAGAAAAAGGAAAAGACTTGAGACTACTGAGTACATTTTTTAAAGAGTGCACTGAGTAGCTTCAAGTCTTTTTCCTTTTTCCATATTGTCAACCTTCCCATAACAATCTATCAGGTCCAGACGCATACATATACACATGTGTATATATCTAGTAAATTACTCTCTCTTTTCTCTCTCTCTCTCTCTCTCTCTATATATATATATATATATATATATATATATATATACATATATATATATATATATATATATAAATGTGTGTGTGATTATAAATTGTGTTTTATTACATTGAGACTCTTACTTGAAATAAAGTCCCGTTATTACACAGTGAATGTATCGCTCAACCTAGACTACTTAAATAAAGTAAACAAAGACAATGTGGCAGCTGTAGGAATCGAATCTGCGACCGATAGGGTAACCATTTCAACATAGCCAGGCTGTTTAATAACAGGGAATCTTTTCAAATTGGAGTTTTGATATAATGAAACGCTATTTATGATCATTCTGTCAGATCATATATCCATTTCTTAATTGCACACACATATGTACGCACACACACACATATATCTATACACACGCACACATATATATATATATGTACATATATAAATTTATACCTTCTCGACATCAAAATTTATCTTTATTTGATGATGAGAGACTCCCAGATGCTATTGATATCAATGCTCTGTCGGTAAATAGGTTCAACAAGAGAGATGTGTGCCACTTCTTTCAGGTATCGTTCTCCCAGTCAATAAAGTGTTATTCATTCCATTAGGGTCTGAGCTCTGACCACTCCCTCCAAGAGTGGCCCATCATGCCAGAATCGTCCACCGTCTTGAACCAACAATACACGAGAGAGCCCAGATGGTACGCGGCCGAAACGTTGTTAAAAAACTGAAAACATCGACGGAAAAATAGTTCGACCATAGTATACATAATGATAACTAATAATTTTAATGTTTTCCTTTTGTCCAAATAATGACTTCATATTTTCTTGTCTTATATTTACGATATGGAACATTTTTGTTGATTTCATCTTTTGTCTCAGTTTGAGTCAAGCTCTTTCTCGTACTTTCTGTCCATCTCACTCCCTACTCTTTACTCACTTACATTATTTCTCAGTATTTTCTCATTCAGTATTTCACACTCTCATTCTCATCATTCTACTGACTCTGTCCTCCTTACGTACGTTATCTGTCTGTCTCTCTTTCTCAATCATTCTTACTGTTATTCTCTCACTTACTTTCTCTTTTTTAATCTTTTCTTGACTCTCACTCACCCACTCTCTTTCCCATTCTGTCTTCCTCAATCATCACACACCTTTCATCTCTCTCTCTCTTTCTCTCTCTGTCTATCACACACACACCCTTTCTCAAACATTACCTCACTCACTGGATCAATGGATCACTTTGTTCTCTCTCTCGCTCACTCTCTTTCCCTCTCTCTCTCATCCTTTCTCAAACAATAACTCACTCACTGGATCACAATTACTTTGTCTCATTCTCACTTTCTCACTCTCACTCTCTCTCTCATCCTTTCTCAAATACTAACTTACTCATTGGATCACTCAATCACTTTGTCTCTCTCTCTCTCTCTCTCTCACTCTCTCCCTCTCCTCCACACCCTTTCTAGAACAATAATTCACTCTCTGGATCACTCGATCACTCTCTCTCTCTCTCTCAATCTCTCTTTCTCATCCTCTCTCAAAGACTAACTCACTCACTGGATAACTTAATCAGTTTGTTTTTCTCTCATCCCCTCTCCCTCATAAATACACTCCCTTCCCTTTCTCTCTTTCTCTGCTCTTGGCCCTTCCTTTCTCTCCCTTCTTCCCTCACCCTTTACGTACTTACCCGTTTCCTATCTCTTCAAACAGGCCATTTTCCTCGGAAATCTTTCCTTCCGTCTCGTCTTCCGATTTTCGACGCTAAACTAAACGGCATCGAATAAAGAAAAGAAAAGAGAAGGACAAAAAAAATGTTTCATATGTCTCCTGGGTTTGATTTTTCCCCTCGGATAAATACAGGTTATTGGGTGGAGAGCAGGGTGACTGGTTTTTCTTTTCAAATGCAACGCACATATTCCCTCCATGGATCGAAAAAGGTCAGGAGATCATTAGCTGAAAAGGGGGCTCTCCAAAGAAAGGCTGAACGATTCTCGGGAAACGCCAAAAACCGGCAGTCTTTGGAACGGGAGGGGAATGACGATCGTTCGATATGTATAAGCAGATTGGGGTCTTGAAAAGGTTAAGTTGGTTAGGTAGGTAGGTAGGTAGGTAGGTAGGTAGGTGGGTAGGTAGGTAGGTAGGTGGGTAGATAAGTATGATTGAACTGATAGATAGATAGATAGATAGATAGATAGATTGATAGATAAATGGATTGATGTGAACAGATTTATATGATAAAATAAATAGTTAGACTGAAGGATACCTATGATATATTGATATGTAGATAGATAGATACATAGAGAATGAGATAGATATGAAAACAAAATTGAGATAGATATAATACCTGAATGAGGTAAAAAGATATAGAACAGAGATAGAATGATGGATAGATATACCAAAACAGATAGATAGATGGATAAACAGATAGAGAAATTATGACAAAACATAGATTGATAGATAGATAAATCGATTAATGTGAACAGAATGAGATTTATATGATAAAACTTAAATCTTTGAATGGGAAGATACCTGTGATATATAGATACATAGATAGGTGGATACAAACAGATTGATAGATATAGAAAAAAACTGAGATAGATAGATATGACCTGAATGAAGTATGTAGATATGATAAAACAAATAGGTTGAAAAGATAGATAGATACATGTACCAAAACTGATCAATAGATAGATAGATAGATAGATAGATAGATAGATAGATAGATAGATAGATAGATAATGACAAAATTTAGTTTGATAGATAGATGGATAGAAAGATAGATAGATAGGAATACACACACACACACACGCACACATATATATAGAGAGAGTTAGAGAGAGAGAGAGAGAAAGAGAGAGAAGTTGGAAAAATGAGAGATTGAAATAAATTAATAAGTAGAAAGATGCTATAGGCCCAATGTTAATTTGTTTGCCACTGGAGCAGATTGCAGTTATTGTTAACAACCCGCTAATGCAAGAGACTGGGGTGATCGATTGGGCACATAAATCGCTCAAAAACTCCCTTTGAGTCAGCAAATACCTTCATTATAGAGGACGAAATACTTCAATGGAGACAGCTCTGCACAGCTTCGCCTTATAAAAGGACAATTTCACCCCTCGGGCTAAGTAAATATCTACATGCTTATTCTCTGAGGTAAACAATGTGAGGACTTTTGTGAAAGTTACTTGCGTGGAATGTTACTGGATATTCTTAGACGAAACGTTGTTATAGTTCCACGAATTATTCTGACTCTTGTCCTCATCCTTATGACGTTACATCCAAATCGTGTTGGACGTACCTGCTCTCGTAAGATCATCAAAGTTAAGCAATGCCGATCTTGGTCAGTACCAAGATTGGAGACCGTCTGGTAATACTAAGTGCCTTCATGTGAAGATCATATAGAAAGCCTATTGTGGCGATCCAATTAATCCTTGTGAAAAAAAGGGGGAATGATCTCTACACAACATTCAATGGCGCAAATAAGAGACCCCTTTCCTACCCTCTATGAATACTCTGACCGGTTTTGCAGCAAACGACAAGATATCAATGGTTGAATGAATTTTCATGACCACGTTTCGGCCGATGTATCGTTTGGTCTTTTTCACGTGAAAAGTTCCACCTAAATGCCCTTGCTTGCTGCTCGGTAATTTTTACATTGGACTTCCGTTCTTTTTCTCACCATTGAGCTACTATCATAAAATGTGACATTTTCGGAAATCAATCACTGTCAGGAAGAATTGGACAGACTTCTTTACTTGCAAATTTGAAGGAAAGCAAAAACAAACAATTTAGACCAGAGCACAGTGTTTTTCCCTGGCCAAGAATGTCTGTTTGATATATCGAGTTTTAATTGATCTGAATAATCTACAAATACTACAACTTGGGTCTGCAAACATCTTTCTCGGGAAACTTCTCATTTATTCAATTTTGGTGCAGTTAATTTAAAATACAAAAAAAAAATTGAAATATTTTCCTTCGTTTCAAAGAATAAACAATCCATCTTAAAGGAATTGGGTTTTATGTGTTTTTCTTTTTGAATTTACAACCCCCCACACACACTCTCATATATATACATGCATATGTAGACACACAGACACACATATATATATATATATATATATATATATATATATATATATATATATATATATATATATATATATATATATATATATATATATATATATATATATATATATATATATATGGTGAAATGGATATATGATCCGACCGGAGAATTATAAATTGCGTTATATTATATAGAGACTCTTTTTGGGAATGATCACTCTCATTACACCGTTAATGTATAACTTTTCCTAGAAAACGAAAATAGAATAAACAATTATAAACCGTGTAATCACGGCATATCATTTCAAATAAGGGTTTTTTTTATAACTTAACACAATTTATGATAATATATATACATATATGTATATATGTATATATATATATATATATATATATATATATATATATATATATATATATAATTTTTTCTTTATGATAACGTCGAGGAAAAAAAAATTAATAATCTCAGCTTAATCGAATCCAGCAAGCTCCACGAACAAAGAACATAATCTAAAAATATCATAGAAAAATAATTAAAAACAAAACTATTCTAGAAGCAGTTTGCAGATTGCGTTGGATAAGTCTTCTAAGAATAATGTACAGATATTAAAATTTCCGATGATTTTGGTATTATTTTTTGGATATTAAATGAACTGAACGGAAGGTGTTTTTTTTTTCAACTTACGTAGTTGTAGATAAACTTAAATCAAAATTTTGTTTGGAGTCACAGAATTCTCATTAAGAAATACATGATTTTTAATATATAAAAAAGATGCCAAGGAACCACAAATTCCAATGAAATTTTATACTTAACACTGCAAATGTTTCTTAACTATTGCTCGATGGGAACACTTTTTGCTCTTCATTGCAAAAATGTGAATGTCCCCCAATCAATGGCGTAAATGGGTGGATATTTTAGGTACGACTCTTAACTGCTTCTCGATTTCCACGGTTTTTTTTTGTATGTTCAATGCGTACTGATAAAGACATACCGAATTCCTAGTTCCCCAAACCCAACCTCCCCTTATATCTCGTTCCCAAACACCCAACTCCATCAATTCTCCTAATATATATTCAAATTGCCTCCTTGTCGGGCATGCTACGTTTAGAATCGCTGGTTTAAACAATAATAGAACGAACAAAACAAACACACTAATCACCAACTTTTTTCTTTAACACTCATTTTTGTTTCGGGATACATGGTTGAGAATCGTAGACAGACTGACCGAGTAAAAGCCACAACGATGTTTACAAAATTCGTTCAGTCGTTCAGATATATTACTATTCAGCGAGGAAATCATTTTTCTCTATTTATTCTTGTTTTGTAGCCATTTTCATTTTTACCTTTTATCCCGTTTTAGTTAAACTTCTCTATTTAAAAAAAATAATTTTCTCTTTTTCGCTTTTTGTTTTTGTTCATTATACTTTAATTTCCATTTTGTTTCTTATTTCTTTGTACTTTTTCTTTTTCTTCGTGACTTTCTAGTTTTGCAGTTTTGTTGGCTTCGTTTCTTCCGGTTCTTTGTTTTTCTTTCAATTTTTCTTGGTAGCTGTTGTCACATAATCCCCATCGATGGCCACGTCAGCTATCACCTCAGGTTTCAAATTGTCAAATGAATGATTTGTCTTGGTTAAAAGCACTAAATATACACATTGTATTGCTATCGTTACAGGAGTTACAATTTCTGTAGCGAAAAGAAGTTTTGTCGATAAGTGTGCAAACATGTTCATCGTAAACAAAATTGCACTTGTTGTGAAAACTATGACTACTAGATTAGGCAGGCAGCGTAATTAACAAAATACGAGACGGTGCTTGGAGCAAACAACAAAAATAGAAGATACAAAATTCTGGTTTGCTCTCTTGCTGGCACTGTGTTCTACTATTATATTCGGCTCGTTTCTACCATTTCCAAAGATCCTTCTATAGTCCGTTCCTGTTGATCTATTTTGCTTTAATCAACTCAGCTCATTTTCCTCAGTCTTCTATTCGTCGGGTGGGCCAAACAACCGTATTTAACAGCTTCTTGCTTTGATGTCTTGTCAAGTTCAATTAAGATTAAAGATCCACTTCATCCTCACTCGTTCTGGAAGTACTGCGAATTCAAATCCTATCTAGAGCTATTTAAGATGCCCAAACAGATTTTAACTAATGTGTTTCAGGAGTAATAAAGGAATGTGGAACTGAGTTGATTGAAACTTTGAGTTGTCCCCATACCTTAGAACAATTGAAAAAATTCCCTGTTTGTCAGCAGATGTACCTACGATTACGCCACAACTGTGCAAAGTTGACATTCACCAGATATATTAGTCAGTACTTAGTGTCAAGTGTGAAGTTGTTTTTTCTTTTAAATAAGCAGTTCTTGAAAAATTTGATTTAAAAAAAATGAAAAAATCTTTCTTCATCATTTCTATAAATTATCGAAACCATGGCAGCAGACCCAAAGGCAGAGGCGGGTGCTCCAACCCTGCCTTATACAGAAAAGGGCATTGCTATAGTATAGACAAGTGCCCAACGTAAGAGTGTTCAACCCTAACCCTGGCTTCACAAACTGAGATTTAATTGTGTTTTCTGTATCAGTTGTAGGTCTGCTAGCGGCAAAAGTTTTTGGACAGTGTCATATATAAGTATACATGCATATACAGTGTTATATACCAATAATTATAGAATTATGTATATATATATATAGAGAGAGAGAAAGAGGGAGAGAGATAGAGAGTTACACATACACAGATATATATATATATATATATATATATATATATATATATATATATATATATATATATATATATATATATATACCATTCTCAATATATTCAGGGGTATTAAGGAAAAACGGAATATGCACATATGCAATTACCTCTGTCTCAAAGATAAACATCGTGAATATTTGTCTCTGTGTCTCTCTTTCTTTCTTCCTATTTATAGCTATATAAATATATATGTACTTTACTTTTATTACATATATATATATATATATATATATATATATATATATATATATAATTGTGTCATCCACAGACAGCTGCTTCGTTGTATTACGGAACTAGATGGTCAGTTTGGCCGAATTAAGTGATATATTTACCTACTTATGCAGATGAGTGCCCTATCTAAGAGTGCTCAACTTTATAGAAAGAAGCATTGATTATAATTAATGATTGTGTCATCCACAGACAGCTGTTCTGTTGTATTAAAACTCTTCAGTGCGGCTATAGCTTCGATATCCCTCCCAATATCGCTAGGTAGAGTCGAAACCTTTGCTCCGAACCCAGAGGCAGATGCTCCACCCCTGCCCTATACAAACGTAGACGGTAAGTAGGGCTGAATTAAGTGATATATTTACCTACACATCTACCAAAATGCTCTGTTCCAGAGTTGGCAGAGTTACAGAGTTACATAGTCGCTAGTAACAGATGAGTGCCCGTAACTAAGAGTGTTAACGTTTATAATATATATATATATATATATATATATATATATATATATATATATATATATATATATATATATATATTTTGAGAGAGAGAGAGAGAGGAAGAGAGAGAGAGGGGGTAAATTTGGATATGAATTTTTCGATACATGTGGAGAGATATGCGAAGATTGTAGAGGAGGAATACATAGGGAAAGTGGAAGAAAGAACAAAAAAGAGAGACAGAGAGGGCTACAACAGATGAGAGGAAGAAGGAAAGATAGAAAGAGTAAGAGTGGAAGGAAGGAAAAGAGAAAATGAAAGAATGACAAAGGTAACGATGGAAAGAGAAATAAAAGAAGAGAAGGAGAAAAAGACAGTGATTGGGAAAAAAGATAGAAAGAAGAAGAGAGAAGAAAAACAAGGGAATAGATAGGAGAGGAAGAGAGAAAGAAATAAGAGAGAGAGAAAAAGAGAGAGAAAAATTCCATTGGTAGAGAAGACCGGACAAGCATCATAGATAATCGGATGAGACATTATCCAAGTTCATGAATACAATTGCAGTTGCTAAGTGGTAGAGCAACAGGATGTTGACCTGGTTTCCCTCTGGAATATGGAGACGTGAGTTCAAGTCTCATCAGGAGGTCATTCTCAATTTCCGACCTGCACTAACGTAGATCGACGGTCTGAGTTGAGTTGATAAAGATCAACTGAGGAATTGAAATGAACGCAAACGCCTGCTTAATCATTTAATAAAAAACCATCACGTGACCAACGTTTTTTGGCATGATCGAGTATTATGATGATTAATTGAAAAAATCAACGGAGAGATGATCGATAAATAAGTTACTTCCCTCACATTTTGTTAGGTAGTCATCACTAAAGCCCTAAATAGAAAAAACATGTTTGGGAGGGTATTAAAGAACAAAAAAAACAAACATTTTTTCTCGATATGATAAGATGTATATGTGTAAATTTCTAATCTTCCGGCTGTATTGGCGTGATAAATACATAGCTAACCAGCCATACTTCTCGAAAACTGAAGAAACCTATGTTGACAGTTTTAGTGGACGGTTTTTGAATAGTAATCAATATCATCGATGTGATAATCACCGGTACCCACAACAGACCGGTTTAATCACTACTGCTGGGTTTAGCTTATTTAAGCGTTCTGACATTTATGTGTATGTATGTATGTATGTATATTTCCAGACTCTGCCCAACCCTAACCGTTCAGAGTAGAAACTTGAAATTTCGTGCACACACTCCTTCCAATGAGTCCCAGCTTGCTTTGTTTTTAACGTTTGTAATTTTTAGTGCTTGCTATCAAATTTTCCCCTTTTTAATTGATCACTTTGGTATTATAATTTCAACCACTGAGTTTCTTAACTCTTAGCCACCTCATCTCATACACAACACTGTCTTCACATATCAAGACGAATACTGAATCGTCATCTTTGACCATTGTGGACAGCCTTCAGACAACTATGACGATGATCGCTTTCACTCGATCATACGGTAAAGCAGTTCCTAGGATTCTGCATTGTCAGGTGCCCCTTCCATTATGGAACTGAGTGTACTCGAGGGAGTGCCGGGTACAGTGTCTGTCTCTAGTCTGATGCTCTGGTTAATCAGCTGCAGAGCTTTAGCTAAGATGGTTGTAGAACAGTCTCGTTGCTGCATGCAGTACCTTATTATCCCTGACCGAGTGGTTACCAAGTTCAACGTTTAACTTCGATGATCATATGAGAATCAGAATATCCAACGCGATGTATTCGGACAACGGGTAAACCACTACATTTACCTTAGACGTTGAATCTCCATGAGACCCTCAAAAGAGGAGGAAATCAAGCAAAGAAGCACTCTGGAATGGCAAGCCTTCGGTAGAACAAGCCCAACTTTCAAAAACCAGACGATCCCAATAATCCTAAAAAGAAGAGTATACAACAAATGTATTTCCCAATAGTAAGTCATGGAGCTGAAACATGGAACCTAATCAAGACACAAACCTACAAACTGAGAAGCATGTATCGTGCACATGAGAGAATCATTCTCAACCTCGCGTGGAGAGATCACAAGACAGGATATAAGGAAAAAAAACGGGAGTCCAAGAAATCATCGAAACTATTGAAAAATTCAAATGGCAATGGGTTGGCCATGTTGCAAGGACAAACGATTGAAATCACGACTCAGAGCAAAAAACCCCAGAGATCACATGAGAAACCGAGGCCGACAGAATACAAAATGGAGAGCTGAACTTGACAAATTCAGAAAACACTGGCTCCGCGACCCCCATGATGGAGAACTGTGGCGGATCTTAGGGAAGGTGTATATCCAACGACGGACGTTAAAAGACTGATGATAATGATGATGATGATGATGATATGTAACCGGTTAAAACCAATGATCAAGTTTAGACGAGCGCAATTATTGGACGATTAATAATGCGAAAATATTCACAGAACTCGTTTATTTTGTGAGATTCTGGGTGCACTCATTCTTTTCTTTCATCTGGCAAGGTTTTTGTTTTTTGCATCGTGTTAGCAAGTGCACCTTTTTACGTAAACATTTGCTAACCCCAGTATGGTGTGACAAAAAGTTACCATGATAGTAACCCCTGTGCAGATCGGAGTCGTTACAGGCCCAAGAGTCAAAAACGACTTGCAAATACTCGACAGCATTCGCCTACGTGCCTTTGTATGTATGTTCATTTTGCAACTTTCTCACATACACGCATATATACTCAAACCATCGTACACACACGCATTCACACATACATGCATATCTCTATATGAATATACATGATTTTCTTTGCATATATACAGCTATCTTCTTTTAATACATACATGTGTCAATACTTTAACATGCTAAAAACCTGATGATTCCAGGCAGATTTCTGTCCATCTGTCTCCCTTTTCCCATCTCTCTCTCTTTGTTTCTCTGTTTTCATATATCTATATATATATATATATATATATATATATGTGTGTGTGTGTGTGTGTGTGTGTGTGTGTGTGTGTGCGTGTGTACATTTGGACCGACTATGAAAAAAAAAACATGTAAATACATATTTGGGCCAACGATAAAAAAAACAAACACTCACACACATATATATATAAACATAAACACACAAATACACACACACATAATATATATATATATATATATATATATATATATATATATATAGACAGAGAGAGAGAGAGAGAGAGAGAGAGGGAGGGGGTATATAATAATTGACGTCTTTGGTTCGACAAAATCAATAATGAATTACCTTATATTATACAGAAAGAAACTTATCTGAAATCATTTCCCGTCGTTACCCATTTGATATATTATTAAATTTAGACATCATTAATTGAATAGACAATTAACGAAAATGGTGCTCATTGAGGCAGCTACCTATCGTTGGCGCGTTCGATTCCTGTGGCGGTCCTATTTTTTCTAATTGTTTAGTCTATTTACGTTCTCCAAATTGAATGATACATTAATTGGGTAACGCTGGGAAATCATTTACGAGTTTCTATATAATATAACGCAATTTATGATTCAAATATGTTTGAAAATACATGGTATTTTGAAAGATGAGACACTTTTTGAATATCTATTTCTGGATAAGTACAAATGAAGACATGAAGACTCCAGCAAAATAAAAACTTGAGAAAAATGTCGGTGACATTCACAAAGACTCAATAAATCCACCACTGCTCACAGGGCGAACGTCAAACTGATTATCCATTTCTTCTCGAATACAAACAAGCACATCACACGTGGATTATCTCTTTGGAGTTTGTCATGTGACGAATGGATCACCTGCTGAGTCGTTGGGAATAATGCCCCAAAATGATTTTCAGGACCCGTGGTTAAGACTATATGCATTTGTAGATATCAATAAGTAACTGTTTGAAATTATCACACCCTTATATATAAGAGAGAGAAAGAGAGACCAACCAACAGAGAGAGAGAGAGAGAGAGAGAGAGAGAGAGAGAGAGAGAGAGAAAGGGGGGAGGGGAGAAAAAGAGAGATATAGAAAGAGGAAGTGATAGACAAACAGAAGTGAGTAGGAATAGATTGAGATGTCAAAAAATACGGATTGAAAAGATGAATAGACACAAACATGTATCTTCACACTGATTCATATATTATATATATACATACATATATATATATATATATATATATATATATATATATATATGATGAAAGATTTTCTATACAAAGACGTTTATTTTGCTGCTCTGTTTGGGCTTTTTCTGGCCAATTCAAAGACAGATTCTCTAGCTTGAAGAAGCACAAACTGGGTATAAACATAGACGTGTTTGTGTATCGAACTTTTATTTCATCATATTTCAAGCTCCGCTCTTACTCAACTTGATGTTCAACGTTGAATGTATCGAGCACTTTATAAAACAAACACATTGGATATTGTATTATATCACATTGTATTGTATTTTTGATTTGTTTTACACACACACACACACACATATATATATATATATATATATATATATATATATATATATATATATATATATATGTGCGTGTTCGTGGGTGTATGTGTTTGAGTGTGTGTCTTCGTTGTATGCATATGAGGTGATACAATAGAATGTTGGTGAAAGTGATCATTGGAAGTTAAAGAGAAAAAATTGTTGCTATGACATCTTGAAAATCCTTATCATCAAATGGGCACGTTCCGATGCATATTAACGATGGCCAAGTATCAGGGGGGGGGGTAATGATAATCTTCTTCCTGAAACCTGGTCTTACTGCCCTCTCTTGCTTGAGACCCAATGACTATCACAGACATCATCCAACTCTCCTTCTCACAGACCGTTCTCATTTCAGACAAAACTCGACTACATATATATAAACACATACCCTTTTGTTCCAATTATTTAACATACAACAGAAAATCTCATTTCTTTCCTCATTTTTAAATGTATAAACAGCACACATTTTTTCTGCACTGCAGCAAGTTTCTCTGAGAGAGATTGCTGGCAACTATCGAAATGCATCGAATCATGCCCACGTGAAATAGAATTTTTGGAGATATTGCAACTGTTTTTCTTTTAATAAATTCACTTCACCTTTCAATTGTCACTTTTGTGAAGATGTACGTTTATAAATCTCAATTACATACGTGAGAGATATTTATGGGTCCGTGGGTTTGTCTGTCACACTCTAAAAAGTACCTAAACATGGATGCAGCCCAACCAAATTATGCTCGCGTACCCAATGGACCTGGAGAGAAGGTTTTGGAACAAAAATATATTGCCAAAGTGGAACTTACTTTTCGCTTGTGTACACATCTCATATGTAAATGGATGATTATTTCGATGGAAAATATATCAAAACGTTCGGAGAAAAAAGCATTTGAAAACGTTTTAGGATGGGGCCATATTTTTAATTTAACTATATTGCAAAATAGGATCCTTACTTTCTGTTCAATGTATACGTATACATATTCATGTATACTACCCGTAGAACCCATCAGGGATGTACATACACACACACACACACATATATATATATATATATATACATACATAAATACAAATATATATATATATATATATATATATATATATATATATACATACATAAATACAAATATATATATATATATATATATATATATATATATATATATATATATATATATATATATATATGTTCAGTCCATTCTTCGTGAAAAGTGGATTATTTTTGGTTTAAATTCATTTAGATTTAGGATTCCGTAAGGATGCAATTTTTAAAATTAACTAGAATAGATTTTATTGCTTGGATTTTGCTAACAAAAAGAATGACAAAATGATATCGTCTCAAGAATTAAAAAATTATTAAATATTTTTGATTTAGTTGAAAATAAATATTCTTTGTCATTCTCACAACGTAATTCTCAAATTCAAGTTAATAACTTATTGAAGATAAAGTTAATATCATGATCTTAATTTTCAATTTTGAATTACATTGAAATTTATACACACACACACACACACACACACACACACACATATATATATATATATGTGTGTGTGTGTGTGAACAGAGAGAGAGAGACAGAGCAAGAGAGAGACAAAGAGAGAGGGTAGCAATGACAGAGAGGAAGAGAGAAAGTCAGTAGAATACATGTTCCATTGACAGGTTTGAAGGCAGAAAAATATAAACAGAGATAAAGAAAAAGAAATAATTAATACTAGCAAAAAGTACGTAGATGCCTCTAGGTTGTTGCTTATGTACGTTTGTCGATCAATATCAACATATTTCTCTTCTGCTCAGTCTCCAAATGACGGAAAATCAAATCGAAGGAGACAAGTCCAGAATTGCCTTTATTGGCAGCAGGTGACATACATTGAGCTCACAAGGATTTACCAATCAGAAATCGAAAGCAACCAATCTGTCAATCAAATTCGTGTCATGAATTCTGATTAGTTGCTTCTTCATTCCCTTGTAAGGTTATTCATCACCAAACAAGGAATGCATATGACACAGGAAAACCTCATGCGTACAAATGTATTGTTCCAGAAATTGTTTAGTTTTGGGGGTTTGAAACTGGAGTCCCTAGTGGAGGTGTCCCTAACAGAGCTACTTTTAAAACTGACATTGCCAATATTGTAGCAGAGTTACATCGTCACTCATCGCACAGTCATTGGAAAACATAATTTTCGTACAAAGATCTGTACCTTATATCATAATTAAAATGAATGTAATCAAATTAGAATAAATAAGATTTTTGAAGACCAGAAATTGATCATTATTGTAATTAACTGATTGCTGGGTGAAAACTAAATACAGAAAATATGGGTCAGCCCTAATATTCTTTTATTGTATGTTTTTTTTTTTTTAAATTCTGTTTTGGGGACAATTTCAGGCAATGACCTTGACTCATGCCTGTCATAGTACGATGGTTGGTGAGCTTGTCTAATATACCAACTCGCAAATGTAATAACGTGATCTTTTTTTCCGATACAGTGACCTTGTACCAGACAAAGTTAATATCAAAGGATACCCGAGATCCTAGCCCTGGATCAGTAGTTAACACATTGGCCTCAACAACCAATTCGCTTGCGTAGTAAATTGGATCCTTACAGGGTGCCCTAAGAATTTGACTTCGAGCAATTCTATGGAAGCTTTTAAAGATCTTTTCCACAAATTCGATGAGCTTTTGATAGTTTTGAACATTGATTTTGATCGTCGGAAATGAACTGACTCACGTTTAGAAACACAACCAATTTCCATAATACTAAAAGCCTGATTTATCTCTTTGTAACATTTGAGTTACTAAAATGGTTTATTGAAGCTAAAAAAAAAAAATTTGGTATCCAATATCTTTTATGAGATTTGATTTGAATATGTTTATGTCCGAAGAGACTTTAGCTCTTGATAGCTTGTTCCAGGTAGGGAAAGATCCGTCTGAGAAATGTTTTTTTCAATCCAATGGCTGTTTGGATTTGTAGCTTTTAGCTGTGTCCTCTGGTTGTACTGCTTAAGGACAGCTGGAAGAGAATTTTATCGGGGCAAATGCAGCACATAGGATCTTGGTTGATGTAGTGTAGACCTGAGGTTATGTTTTATATTTCCAGTATATCAGTATGGGTACCTCTGCAGGATAGCATCTCCAGATAAAGTTCTTTTAGCCCTACCGGCTATGGCGGATGTGTGACGTTTACCAAGTTAGTTTTACCCCAACAGCTCATTTGTAAAAATGAAAGAATCCTTTTATCTCATTGTTTTTGTCCCAGAGCTTCAATTCTTCTATGTAGTTATTCGAGTGTAGGTTTGCTTGTATATTGCAAGGTGTCAACGGAGTCTGACGCAGATTCTTAGAACCTGATTTAAAATTCATGAATTAAATAGCGTAAATATTGAAATGAATTATTCATCAGAATGGGAGAGACTTGATTATCTCTGCTAGGGGGGCGAAGAGATATTGTTGTATTCAATGAACAGGAATTCTTTGTAGATATGAGCTTGAATTTCCTATACATAAACACGGATACCGAACACTTAACAGACAGACACAACCATGACCGACAATACGTGTGAATAAATTTCTTTTTTTATAAACGGAAATAATTAGGTATTGTCATCAAATATCAAGGATATGTGCGCAACGATATTTATGTGTTTGCATTTACCCAGATGCATTTATTCTATTTACACTGTTTATGCCAAGTGACTCATTATCCGTGTAATAACGGGAAGTCATTTAAAAAGAGTTCCAAATGCATCCTATGGATATTCTGTCGGAATATATATGTATCTTTTAAATGTTATAACGGTGTGCGTTGAGAAACTACTGTACAGTCATGGGCAGTGAATGAACAAAGCTGTGTATAAATGCATTGACAGAAAATAAAATTGCAATACCCTGAATAAGATTAAACGTGCAAATAACAAAGCTGGATTACAGTAAATTATCACATTGAGATCAACACGTGCACAAAATGAAAGGATGTATTGGAAATACTCAGTCTCCATATGAATGCACTGTATGTTCTTCTTAGTGTTAACAATGGTCTTCACTCAAAACCTGGGATACGGACAAGGAACTGGCATGAGTGTTACTACCTCACAAGACGGCTGAAGACTGAAAATTTCATCAGAATATCAAGTACCTTCCTAATACGCACACGGGAACAGTTGCAACACTAGTGTCAGTGACGGTTGAAACATGTTAAAAATACATTAAATTCACCAATTACGTTTAGCTTTTCGTCGCTATGAGCATAGTATTTTAAAATGAGTATTTTTATAATATCATAATATTATATATTTATACATTATGATATTATAGTATTATCCATTCATACACAATAATATCATTGTATCATCTATTCATACATTATGATATCATAGTAGTATTTATTTATACACAGTGATATCATAGTATTTATTTATAGACAATGATATCATAGTATTATTTATGTATACACGATGATATGCATTATTCATTTATACACAATAAGATTATGAAATTATTCATTCATACACAATAATATCTTAATAGTATTTATTCATACATAATGACATTAGAGTATCATTCATTTATACACAATGATGTCATTGTATTATTCATTCTTACACAATAATCTTGAAGTATTATTTACTTATAAATAATGATGTTATAGTATCATTTGAATATACACAATGAAATCATAGTATTATCTATTTATACACACTATTATAATAATATTTATTTATACACAATGATATTAAAGCATTATTCATTTATACACAATGATATTATAGTTGTATCTATTCATAGATAATTATATAATAGTAGCATTTATTCATACACAATGATATCATTGTAGTATTTATCTGTACTCAATAATATCAAAGTGCCAGATATTCATACACAATAACAATATAGTATTATTTATCCGTTTATCAAATGAAAGTTTATTGAGTTTAGTTTAGGCATGGATATACTTTGAATCTATTCGTAGATCTTACAGATGATATTCAATATTTGAGTGTTAAACAGGAAAAATAGAACAATCTGCAATCCAATAAACTTTTAACATTGATTCATTGTACAAATCTGCAAATGTTTCCGAAACCAATTTCTGTCATACTCCAGTGAATGTGAATTGCTACTTTTTGTTTCCTGGAGGGCGTTGCAAAACTTTTTGAAAACAAAACATCCCTAAATGAAGAGAGAAAAAAAACTTCTTGAAAAACTGATTTCTAACAACCTGCTGCAACCGTCCCAAAACCTATCAGCCATTAGAGAACAGCATATGTTAGCTAGACATACTGACTTTGTCACATGCTAATCATACATATCACTTAGAAGTCATCAGAACAATGATTCAAAATAGGCAAATTTTGATCGATTCATGCAGACAGCCTGGAAATAATAAGGATCATTAAAAAATGCTTTCATACCTTCGAACTTTTGAATAAATGTTGAATGTGTCTCCTAGCCTCTTTGGAGGTTGGATGTCTAACCGTGCATGTGTAGAATGAATGTCATCTCTCTGGTAGGTTTTCTGATTGGAGGAAATACACTTGTGGCAACCGTCCCCAGTCTCTCCTAATTGCTCCTCTTCATACCATTTCAACTTACGAAAAGATTTTAGGAACGTTTTACTTTTAGATTGCGTGGAAAAACCGTATACATTAACACAAGCATAAGATCATATATATATATATATTTATAATGTACCATGAAACACTAGTCTGGTGATTTTTCCCCAAAACACCTATTTATATATATATATATATATATATATATATATATATATACATATATATATATATATATATATATATATATATATATATATATGTGAATATATACATATATATATATATATATATATATATATATATATATATGAAAAATATATGCCTGATAAAGATAAGCATCATTATCTTTGATTACCACCGATCTCACGGAAGACACTTCACATTATTGAAAATATCCCCTTCTTTCGTTTTCGTGATATTCTCTGATCAACTTTCTCCCGTCAGTTGGTCTCTTTCGCCGCACCATCTTTCTGGAAGAATCAACATAAAAATCGTCTGAGGTAAAACAAATAAATAATAATCGATAAATAAATTTAAAAAAAAAAAGGTTGGCTATTCACGCTATTTTGTAGAAGTTATTTCTAGCAATGCTCTCTCTTCTCGATTCCATTACGAAAACACCGGCCAATTTGCAGTACTTAGTAAAAACAATAGTTGTCAATGACTGAAAGCAAACACTATACTTTGAAATTATACTTGTTATATGACTAAGCAAACACGCATGGTGATTCATTCAGGAAGTTTTGCTGACAGGCGTTTCATTATGTAAAAGAACAAAATTATTTTATGTAGTTTTCTATTTTTCGCGTCATTGTTTTTCTGGGCGATTGCAAATTTGACAGCGCAGTACATTTCCACTGTTTTGCAAAACAATGAGGAACGACAGAAAATTGTAATTTGCCACTGGCTATCGGAATAGAATATCCACTTGAACTTTTAAAGCTAAACCTGCAAATGACTAAATGTAAACTTGGTTTTTGTTTGTTTCTTCCAGTTTTATTTTGGTGTTTTGTTTCTTGAATAAATGATTCTTCCTCGATTCTATTTGGGTTCTGATTATTTGAAAATCGTAAGAGTTCTATTCTTAAGAGGATATCAGTTGAACGAAAAAAATTATGAATCTATGTCTCTTACTTATCTATCTATCTATCTATCTATCTATCTATCTATCTATCTATCTATCTATCTATTTATCTATAGCTGTGTCATTATCTAATTATCTTTCTCATGTATTAGCCTATCAATCCGTCTGGCTGAACGAGTAATAGTCAGACTAGAAATATTCTGTTGTACAAATCGTCTAAATAAAAACTGATGGTTTTCCTGTCAGGCGTGGAACATTAAATATCTGGATATATATATATATATATATATATATATATATATATATATATATATATATATATATATATATATATATATGAATAAATTATATTATTTGAAACTCTGTTTGAAATGATCTATCCATCTATGAGTTTGAAATAAGATATAGAGTTCATAATTATTCTGTCATATTATGCATCCATATAATAATAATGATAATAATAATGGGAAAAATGGTTGAAATACCAGGGCCAAGCTAGAGAACTAAAGAAAATGTGGAACATGAAAGTCAGAGTGGTACTAGTAATAATAGGTTCACTTGGAACTGTACCAAAGACACTGTCGGCTAGAACAAGGGGTAAAAGAAAGGAGTGAAACTGTGCTGACCAAAGCGCTGGTAGGGCCAGCAGGAATCGTGAGGAAAGCGTTAGAAAGACGTAAGACCCCAGCTGTTAGCAGAGGCCTAACAGGGGAGGAGAAAACGTACGCACACGCACACAAGCACTCGTACACACACACAAACACACGAACGGTAGTGGTGGTGGTGTGTGTGTGTGTGTTTGTGTGTGTGTGACCTGAGGAGACTTGCTATCACTCAGCCTCCAGTTGTGTCAACCATGCAATTGGTGCAAAATATATATACACAGGTAAATGAAATTTACACTTGTTGTATATATTCATCTGAATTATCGTTATTCCAATACTATTGAGTACTTTGAGTAGATTAAATGTCTATCAAATGTGGAAAGTTGGTCAAAATCAATAGTTCACCCTTTGTTTCTCTATGTTAACTCATCAGATAGACAGCCCAATTAGACTGGCTAAGACGGCGAAACGAAGGTTGAACTATTTCTACTGACCAAATTCCTTCATTTAATCAATATATATATATATATATATATATATATATATATATATATATATATATATATATATATATATATATATATATATATATATATTCACATAAACACTCGATTGTTGATTAGGCATGAAACACGTATTCCCTCTGATATTCTGTAATATTTTCCCTTCTAATGATTATTACTGTTTTATTATTGAATATATATTAATTCAACTTCAACTACACTACTTTTATGGTTGGAATTAACTATTCTCAAATACAGTAGCAGTCTGTCCATCTATCGATCTATCTATCTATCTATCTATCTATCTATCTATATATATATATATATATATATATATATATATATTTATCATTCTCTCTCTCTTTCTGTCCGTCTCTGTCCGTCTCTCTACCCCCTCTCTCCCTCTCTGTCTGTCTGTCTGTCTCTGTCTCTGTCTCTGTCTCTCTCTCTCTCTCTCTATATATATATATATATATATAATAAGAAAAGATATTCTGCACGACCACGTAAATGAATAGAGAAAATGAGCATTTTGCGAGATTTGAACCCATGTGTGCACGATTTAAGTTTTTTTTATTCATTTACGTGGTCGGCTGTTCGACTTATGTCTCAGTTTACACTGACGCCGAACAAAATATCATCTATAATAAACCGTCTCAACAATAATCACATTCCGTTGGCAATGAACTATCCAATCTTATCTGGTTTTAATCGGAATCTCGTATTCAGATCCTCCCCTACTCTACTATAGTTTATTTGCCCATCCCAATCTCACAATCCCACATATTCCAACATTTGGCCTTGGATCATATAGTTATGTTTCAAGGTTTCCTTCTACAAAGGTTCGTGTGTTTGAAATCAGGGAAGCACTTACTTTTTGACTGGTATTTATTCTAATTCTTTTTAAAGGTTCGATGGGAGAAACTACTTCTATACACATATTCTTGCGCCCCTCCCCCCTCACACATAGACTAGATATATGAATGAGATATAAAACTCTTGTTTACTGTCGCCAAATAAATGCAGTAAGTTGTAAGCTATCAAATAGAATTTGAGAAATATCAACATGACTGAACTGAGGTCGCGGATGAAATAAGCCTAAAACTTGTGTGATCCCTTTATTTGTTTACTTACATTCTATACGTATTGACCTTTTGAATGCCATGATTTGGTAATTCAAGGTAAGGTCATTTAATTTTAGGATCCAATGCCTAATCAAACGATAGATATTAGTGCTCGTTAATACCTGCAACTCCTTTACACAGGAACAAAGAACAATAAAGGAAACAACCGTTAAGAAAGAGAGAAACACCCAATAAAAACAACACTGGTTACTTATGAAAATTGGGTGGAAACCGGAAAAACAGTTGTCTATCAATTTTAATGGCCGAGTAAAACTGATTAGTGACAACAAAATTGTTAATGTTTATCCATCAATTTCTCTATTTACGTCCTTTTTTTCAAATGTTGAGCATTGTCACCATTAATAAAAGCACCCCTAAAACAGTATAGGTACACATCTATAGATACTCACACGCATATGCACGTGCGTGCACGCGCGCACACACACACACACACACACACACACATATATATATATATATATATATATATATATATATATATATATATATATATGAATGTGTGTGTGTGTAACACTGCTTTTCAGACTCATATAAATACCCCCCAAAAAATCTTATTATATATAACAACAATTATATTATAAGGATCGAATAGTGAGAATTTTGTATTTTTGATAATTTGAGATCAATTTTCATTCGCGAGGTTAGATTTATAAAGAAAAATACGGAGTTGAGTCAATAAATATTCATACTTTTCGGATAGCTCATTAGAATCAAACTACAAAACTCACAGATACATTATCTAGCAATCTAGTCTCCTTGCTTTTACAATGCACTTGATCCGGAGTTCGAAGAGTTTGTATATAAATTGTTTCCGTTGGCCTGTTACACATATATGCAACGTATCTTTCACATCTTGGGTCCGTGGCGAATCGCTGAGCTCTTGAGGCGTATGTGTGTGGACCAAACAGATGGTAATCTGAGGGGTTTAGATTAGGACCATGAGGAGGATGCTCGAATACCTCAAATCCCATTTCAGTCGTGTTTATCGAGGGACCCTCCTTGAGAAGATTTTATGACAGCCAACGTGAGTAGGAATAATTTCATATGATGCACCATAGCTAATTTGCACGTGATTGTAACTCATCAGTTCGTCAGAATCTCACTGTAGGTTTGCTGAATTTTGTTTTGTTGGTTTGCAATCCGCATCTTTGTATTGCTTAATGGATGTCCATTCATTCGAACTTTGCAATCGATTCATACACCTTTTGACGTGGTAAAATATTGCCCAATATTGTGTGGCAAGCATTCAATGGACGTCATCCCTGGTGCGCTTTTAGTCCTCCTCAAACAAATGTTTGCGCATAATTCTTCTTTGAGCAAACTGAGAGCAGAGTGGCTATGTTAGCTCTATGGTAACACAAAGGCGAATGACTGATCAACAACAAATGTTCACTGCAGCGAGGACAGATGCATCACAATCTCATGTTGAACTTTTTTCAAAAAGTCAAACTAAACACGCATAGTCAGGGTGTGGATGATTATTGACTCTCACTTCAATTGGATTATGATTATAATTATTTTAACGTGTGATTACGAATTTACCAAACTAAAAATCGTTAATAAAGATTATTATGTCCTTTTGATCCTGTTGTCATTTGGAATGAGTCTGAAAGATAGAAAATTTAAGTTCTAATAAGATCTGGTTTTAGAATAAACTTTATTTTATGTAGATAAAGGAAAAGGGGAATATCCAGGAAACAATCCAAAATCCCCCCGCCCCAAAAAAAAAACTATATATATAATCGTGCAAACTTGATTGTGTCCAAGTTATAGATTTTTTGAATAGTCTTAATTCCCAATCGTCAAATGAACAGTGACTGCATTGACATCTTCCTCACCAACTGGTGTCGCTGTTGTGGCTCAGTCTTATACACATTGCTGTTTGAAAATGGAAAACTATCAACAATTCAGAAAAAAAGATCAATGGCTAGACACCCTGAATAGATTATCAATTAAATATCTGTATTGGGTGGAAGCATTCAACAATGAATCGAAGATAATAGCATCAACTCCAGCAAATGACTTATGATATTTTATGTTTTTTTCTCCTCTGTCAACGAAGTTGAAAAGATACTTATGTTTTCGGTCGCATCTGATCGTCTGTTCGTCTTTCGTCTTTTTGTTCTTTTCCCCAAACAATATCTCTGAAAGTGATGAATGGGGTTTGTTCGAAATGTAGGCAATGGGGTGAGGAAAGGGTGGGAAATTTTGGCTTAGATCCAGGAATTCATTTCTGATTGAGATATATACATTTTTCTGTTTTTGTTTTTAATTACACATATCTATATGTTCATCACTGTCCATATCTCCAAAAGTTGCTAATGAATATCAATTACAATTTGTGAAAGAGTGAAAAACCGGCTGCAGGAGAGAGAATCAAATTTTGAAGTGGATCCTTGCACAATCAACTCCTCTCCGTTGCAGTTATATGTCAAAACCACACGATATTACCAATTTATTTAACTCTCCGCGAGATATCTCCAAAAGAAGTCAAAGATTTTTAATGATTTTGTTGAAAGATGGGAAATTAACTGTTAAAAGACTCATTAAATTTTGGAGCGGAACCATGAACAATTTTTCCCCTACATCCCCTACATTATATGTCAAGACTATATGAAATTTCAGAACTTCCATGTCTGCCCCCACGATATCTCCGACAGTACTGAAAAGATTTTAATGAAACTTTTTACAAGGGTGGGTAATGGAGAAAGAAAGGAGTGGTAAAATTTGGGGGTGGATCCATGATTCTTTTCCATTGAGAGATGTTTCCGGTTTATTCCAATTACATTTATGAGTACGTTCATAACTGTTTATAGGATATCCCAAAAAGTTCTCAATGCGTTTTGATAACATTTTCTGGGTGGAAGGTTGGCTACGAAATAACTGATCACATTTTGGAATGGTTCCATGCATACTTACCTCCCTTGCGTCGTAGTTATATATCCAGACCGTATAATACCGTCAAAATTTCACGTTTGTCCACACGATATATTTGAAATATCTCAATGAATTTCAATGATATTTTGTGGAACGGTGGCTATAGTGGAACTGATTAAATCGTCGGGTGGATCCATACTCAGTAACTCCCTGATAATGCTGTTGACTGAGAGATGTGCTCTCCGTGCGCTTTCTAGTCGCTATATATTTTCTGTTGATTTTCAGTATGTAGAAGGAAGTTAGAAAGTCTCACCGATCATCTCTAGTGTTCTGAGTTCGAACCTCACTGGTTGACCCAAAGAGCTTACTAAGTATCATATTTTCATTTACAGTACTAAACTCTTAAGCTATCAGAAATATTTGAATTCGACTATTTTTGTTTACACGCATTGTCTAGTTGTCTTAATATGAACTGTTTTAACATAGGCAGCTTGATATGGCTAGAAGTGCTAAGAGCTTCACCGTCGTTCATTTGATATTGTAGACTTAAAAATATCATTTTCCTGTAATCTTTAAGGTCAAAACATTATAATGGGGAAAAAGCCTTTTATTTATTTTCTAGTTGCATTTTATTGTAAAAAATAAAATCAGATGAATATAAGAATCTGCATATTGAAGAGAATTGAAAAATCAGAGCAAGAATCTGTATATCGAAGAAATTGAAGAAAGAATCTGCATATTTAAATGTTTGACTTAAATCAAATAGGTATGACACACACAAATGCACATTATAAATGTGATCCTTAGATAATTTTATTGGTCTCTTTAAAAATTCAAAATTGACAATAATCCAGAGGAAATGACATCTACACTCACCCAGCAAACAAACGTGACCAACCGAAGCCATTTAGAATTGTCAATATAGAAATGGCCTTTATCAAAATGCTTACAAGGTGCACTTTTGAATTTTTGTAGTGTAAATCAATATTATCAAAAGATCTAGTACCTATAAAAGGCTTGGATATTATTCATTTAAATCAGAAAAAGACTTACCAGTACATTCAATAATTGAACAATTGAAGCGTCAAAGTTTGAGGACATGCGAAAAAAACTACATCAAAGAATAAATATGGTCAGAATAAATTCTATCAAAAATATCACAGGCGTTTTCCACTTTAATAGAGTAACACGTAAAAACCTCTGCACTGTCCAGAATTTAGACGTTGTTAATAAACCCGTCAAATGTAGGTATACAAAAGGTCAAAAAGGCTTTTGAAAAATCAGAAAACAGTCCTGAAAAGGGTTTAGCTGAGTATTGATGTCAAAATTCAAATCTGTAGACTTCAGGAGTACTGAAACACTCGATCGAACTCTCAAACATAAGCTAATATGGAAATGTGGGTAAAGATTATTTTTTAGGGGGAATTTTTCACCCCCAGAGCCAGGGTCTAGGGTTACAACTCTAGAATCAAGAAAACCACACTGGTTACTTGTAGAGTGAGTGTTGTCAAAATCCACTGTTAAAACAAAAGAGAACATGCTGTACCTAATTTAGGGGAGGAAAATCTTCACTGCTTGACCTGATACGATAAACCTAATCGATATGCACAATAGTATTTCCCTACAATAATTCAAAATCACAACTGAGAGATCAGTAGGGTGCGCTCTTACCAACTGAGTCAAACTGACAAATCCTACGCTGCTCCTAAATTTTATGTTACAAATTCGCATGAGCTTACCCCATTCTACTACTACTACTACTACTACTACTACTACTACTAAAAATGATAATAATAACAATAATAATAATAGAAAACAAAAAACAGTATACTGCATATAGTGGTGGAGGCACAAACCACTGTGATAGGTGAGGGAGATATGGGAGGAGGGCTGAAAACCCGAGGAAACTTACTGTAATTCAGCCTTCAACGATAACCACTGGGCAACTGGTGTGAAACTGTAAACCACATCACCACTGTGGACTGTGAGAGTGTGGAGAGGGGGCTGGAGACCTAAAGAGACTTGCAGTCTCAAGATGTGACCTCCTGGCAACTACTGTGAAAATTGATTATTATAATAATAATAATAATAATAATAATAATAATAATAATAATAATAATAATAATAATAAAAATAATAATAATAATGTTACACAATGAAACGGGAAGAGATGAAGGAGAAAATAAAGAGAGAATACCTTAGAAGGACAAGGAAAATATTAGAAACCAAATTAAACAGCAGAAATCTAATAAAAGGAATGAACACCTGGGCTGTGTCAGTAGTTAGGTATACAGGACCATTCCTAGGATGGACAAAGGAAGAGCTCCAATCAATGGATAGGTGAACAAGGAAACTTATGACGATGCATAAAGCATTACACCCTAGAGATAATACAGATAGACTATACGTTAAGAGAAAAGAAGGTGGCAGGGGGCTCATCAGCATAGAAGATTGAGTCCAGAGAGCTAAAGTAGTCCAAGAAAGGTATGTGCAAACAAAAAGTGAAGAAATCATAAAGAGTGCGACAGATAGCGCAACAAATAACAAAGTAGAAAACAATGGAACAGCACAGCAAACAAGAAAAGAAAGATGGGAAAAAAATTGTATGGCGTGTTTAAAAGGCAGATACAAGATGTAGCAGACGATAAATCATGGACGTGGTTACGAAAAGGAAACCTGAAGAAAGAAACGGAATCGCTCATTATGGCAGCTCAAAACAAAAGCATAAGGACAAACTACATAAAAACAAAAATCGACAGAACACAGACAAACAGCAAATGCTGCATGTGCGCTGAAAGAGATGAGACAGTAAGCCACATAACTAGTGAATGTAGTCAACTCGCCCAGAAGGAGTATAAGCATAGACACGATAGAGTAGCAACGATGATACGCTGGGAACTAAGCAAACAAATGGGATTCAACCATGTGGAAAAGTGGTATCAGTACAAACCAGAGGCAGTCCTGGAGAATGACAATCACGAACTACTCTGGGACTATGACATCCAAACTGACCACCTCATCCAGGCAAAAAGACCGGGCTTGGTAATTGTAGACTAGAAAAGGAAGACCTGCCAAATAGTAGACGTGGCTGTACCTGCAGACCATAGAGTAAAGAGGAAGGAGAGTGAAAAACGGGAAAAAATACCAGGACCCAGCAAGAGAATTGAGGAAGATGTGGAACATGAAAGCCAGGGTAGTACCGGTCATAGTGGGCGCACTAGGAACTGTCCCCAAAACGCTGAGGGAGAGACTGGAGGAGATCAGGATTTAGAGAGAGAGAGAGAGAGAGAGAGGTGACGTTAGCTGGAGACCTGAGGAGACTTATTGTCACTCAGCCTTCAGCGATAACCACTGGGCAACCGGTGTGAACTGGGCAACCGGTGTGAAACTGTAAATCTTAGTATTACTCCGACCTATGAGTACTAGGAGAGGAGGGCTGGAGACTTTAGGAGACTTGCTGTCACTCAAACTCCAGCTGTTACCACCAGTCAACTGGTGTGAGATTGTAAATAATAATAATAATAATAATAATAATAATAATAATGATAATAATAACCACCACCAGGCAACTTGTGTGAAATTGCTAACTACACACACACACACACACACACACACACACATATATATATATATATATATATATATATATATATATATATATATATATATATATATATATATATATATATATATATATATATGTCCGGGTCCGAAGCAGAGGTTTCAATCCTGCTTCGGGGTACTGGATGGGATAATGGATTGTCTGTCACTCTCTCTCTCTCTCTCTCTCTCTCTCTCTCTATATATATATATATATATATATATATATATATATATATATATATATAATACAAGTTACCAGGAGATAAACTAAGAAGTAGACATAGGATTGGAGTTCGGCCTAGCAGTGGGAAACATAGTATCAAACTTGTTATTTACCTAGCCAGGTACTTTTATTTTCGTCTTGTATATTCAGCGAATATTGTCGCTTATATGAAAGGCTTTGCTGTGATATCTTGGGTAATTGTGTAAGCAGCAGCAAAGCTCAGTGCTCGTTCGATCGGAGGATGACATTTCTTCCCCTTGACCCATCGTAATCCGGCATTCGAGATCAGATCAAAGCCGAAAAACGATTGGAGTTCGTCTAACCTTCCTTTATTATCAAAGGAAATTGATACAGCGAATACCTATCTCCCTTTGCTGTTCGGTATAAATGGAAATTGATTCTCAGCGTTGGGAGCACTTGTTTATATTGATACATGCATATATATATATGTATATATTACATGTTTGTATACAATATAGAAAAACACTGATACTTGGGTATGATTTTTTTAAAGTTTTTTTCTCAACTGCAGTTTCACTATATACATATATATATATATATATATATATATATATATATATATATATATATATATGCATACCATCACCAGAAGTAAAGGATTTGTTACACACACAAAGTAGTCAAATAAATCGATAGATTGCCGAATGTTGATTTATGTTGCTGGAACCTATTCTGGAAAGATAGATTGGTAGATAGATATAGATATATTGAGACATTAACATATTAAGATAGATAAATGAATATGAATATACTGAAATAAATATATATATATATATATATATATATATATATATATATATATATATATATATATATATATATATATATATATATATATATATATATATATATTTATTTATTTATTTATTTATTGATAAATAGTTATACAAATACCAAAAGATAGCTAAATATTGATAAACTGGGATATGAAGATAAATAAACTGATAGAAAGATTATATATATATATATATACATATATATATATATATATATATATATATAAGACTCACGTAGTTAGATAGATATGATATGAGATAGATTGATAAGTCCTATTATAGTTATATAGATAAGAAGCAAATTCCAACCTTGAAAGATATCAGTGGATATATATATATATATATATATATATATATATATATATATATATATATATATATATATATATATATATATATATATATATATATATATATATTGATTATCGACAATGTATACGTACTCGTGTTGGGTTCTACTTATGAGGACAACTTTTTTTCAACCTATAATTAGTGGATGGAGTATAACATGACGTATGCTTTTAGAAAAGTGGGCCGAAAATATTTACTGTTTCAAAAGCCTATCTAAAAAGGTACAACAATACAAGAGAATATATCGTATTGAAAAGTGCAAGAAGTCTGGAATGAATGAAAAAATGGCAAAATAATTGGAGTTTGTCTGGTAAAAAAGGCGGAGACGGATGGCGTGTGTCGTAGAGGAAATGGTTCTCCTCTACTCAAAGAATCGAATATAATGCTTCCATAAAGACAATACTCTGTTGTAGGGGGAAAAAAGACAGGAAAAATGCTCTCACAGGAAATAAAACTGACTTCGTGAGACTGGGAAAAAAATCCCGAAAATTTGCTGTTTTTGGAGCCAAGATATTTGGAGCTGACATGAGAAAAACTACAGATTTTTTTTGTGTACACATCGCGTTTTGGAATGAAGAGATCAAGAAAAAAAGTGAGATTTGCAGTTAAAGAATTCAGCGTACCACGTGATGAAGCTGTTATTCATCTATACATCTATTATCAAAATAATTCTTTAGTTATCTCTCCCCCATTTCCTCATGTCTCAGTCAGTTCATATCCATCTATCTATCCGTTTATCTCGGTTTGTTCATATATCTCTCTTTCTCTCTCTCTCTCAATATATATATATATATATATATACATATGTGTGTGTGTGTGTATGTGTTATGCATAAGTGATAATATTGCTTGATTCGGTCTTACTGACCATCCAGTTCTGCATAGGGTCTAGCAAAGGTGTGGAACATCTGTCTCTGGGTACTTATAGCCACATTAAAGACTTATTATACATCAAAACAGCTGTCTGTTGAAAATACAACTATATATATATATATATATATATATATATATATATATATATATATATATATATATATATATATATATATATATATATATATATATATATATATATATATATATATATATATATATATATATATATATATATATATATATATATATATATCTCCCAGATACATCCCTGGGAGTCAAACATGACTATCTAGCCTTGGGAGGCAACCAGTATGCGATAAAGACATACCAGTTCAACACGAAATAATGGCGGTACGAAAAAAGATCCTTTCTCCAGGCGACTGAATTTCTCAGAGCTGACATATGAAAAAAAACATCTTATAAGATTTTCTTTCTGCAATTTTGACGTTGTTTTTTTATGATAACCGTGGCGTCACGTGATAATCGGATTTTTTGAAGAGTACATCTTTCTTTTTTCCTTGTTTTTTTCTCAAAGCGAGATGGAGGTTTAATTGGCATGTCTGTGTGCATGTTCATATATGTATGTACGTACGTATGCATGTGCGTGTGCATATATATACACAGGCACACACACACACATATATATATGTCTATGTGTAGTAGCTAGTTAGATATGATCAGGTAAAGATACTAATAGATAGATGTACACTGATATGATACTTAGATGCTAGATTTGTGAATGTAAAACGTGGATATAAATTTACGATCATATATATATATATATATATATATATATATATATATATATATATATATATGTGTGTGTGTGTGTGTGTGTGTGTTTATGTATACAAGCTTATTATTATTATTTTTTATTTTTCATCAGCATGTGATATGTACACGAAATGTTGCTCTTTGAATAGAAATTAACTGTAATCTGTAATTCGGTGGACTTGGCCTTTAGATAAAAGAATTGAAAATCAGGATAAAAAGGTACAAGCTTAGATATCAATGTTTCCTTCGTTTTTCTTTCTGTGAATAAAAAAAAGAATAAAAGAAAACAGGTCTGTTTAGTTACTTGATATAAACCGTCATGAGACTTACGTCTTCTGGCAGGATTTACCGGATATAACTGGAAAAAGGGCGATCAATGAATAAGTTAATTCTTTAGCCTTTTGTTGGACTTCTTAACAATCTGAATTTTTGAAAAACTAGCGTGGAAACAGCCAGGAACCAACTCGGAACAAATGTAGTAAAAACTTATATTGCAATTTTAACCTTACTATAAACCTATATGGGGGATTTTCAAAAGAACAACGAAACAAAAAAAGTTTATTGTAGATATAAGGACTAATTTTTAGTTCTCTATGTATTGGTTTGGCCTTTACGCGTAATACGCTTAAAAACTGTGAAAAACGTATGTTGACGATTTAGCAGACAGTTTTGGCAGAGTTTTTCTTAATAATCTTCGACAAAATGCAAGAACAAGTTCTTGACGAGAATTACAAAGAGGTCAATCAGTGCATCTACGAAAATAACACTGCAATGGTGAGACCACATAAAGATGCTAAAAAGTTTAAGATAGAAGAAATTGTGTGAAAAAAGGATTCAATAATACTTGAACTGTTTACTGCAAGCTTTGAAAGCATATTAAAAAAACTGACGGTAGAATGGGAGTAAACATAAACAGAGAATACTTGAACCACTTGAGATTCGCTGACGATGTATAAATGAGGATATTGGCATCAGAAAGAATACAAAATATGTAGTGGTATGAATATGGAGAGTAGAAATTTATGGTTCAAAATGACCACGATGAAGACAGAAGTGATGTTCAGCAACAAATTCACAAAGGCTATAAGAAAGGAGATTAGGGCTTCAGAAGAGGTTGATGAATGCGTTTATTGATGTCAGCTAATGAAGTTCGAGGAAGACCACGAAATCACAGTGTGTCACTACCGACTGAAAAGGAGTTGGTATGAAAAGATGCACATTAAAGTGCACGTTGCCAATGCACTTGAAGCAAGAAGCATACAATGAACGCATGATACCCATTATGACGAATACGAAATATGGTCATCAGATAAACGACTGAAAACTTACTCAGAATCAGACAGCGAGTCATAGAAGGAGTAATGCTTAGGCTTACTCTTACCAGATCAACATAGATCTGACGGCTGATCAGGGTGAAATATACCATAGAATTATTTAGGCAATAAAAATGGAGATGAAGTGGACATTCAACAAGGAGAAATTATAGCATATAGAGCACAAGGTTGGCCAATTGATACTGATGGTACAATAAACGCAGTAAGAAAAGTTTGTCGGTTAGACATGGCAAAGATCAGTGCAATCGTGGTCGTCATGGGAAGGCAATGGACTTACAATGGCTACCGCTGCTGCTTATAAAAAGATAGCCATAGATTAGAGTGATTTGAGTGATTTGGTATATATATGTACACACACACACACGTATATATATATATATATATATATATATATATATATATATATATATATATATATATATATAATTTGGCTGCATATTTTCTTTGATACATCTTTCATTGTAAATGATGGACACATAGTATTTATATCTTAATAACTAATGATCTCTTTCACCACCATGTAAGGGGAAGGATCTCTGGTTTCTATTTGGAGTTTTACACTGGAGCAACAGGTTGATCATCCTTAGCCATCAAAGGTCGTGAAAAATTCTGTGTTTTTATTTCATTTCAAATACGTGCATGTGCTTGTGTGCTTTCATCTTCCAGTAATCCTGTCTAGGGACTTGAAAATTGGCATCAGTACTCCACTTGACACTTCTAAAAGTATTTTTCCGATTTTTGGAAGGGAAGATTTTTTTACCTTTTGTGGTCTCATTCAGACGGTTATAATTTTTTCATAACATCTAGATATTTCAAGATGGTTTATTTTACTGGAGATAATATCTGAATTGTGCCAACTCTATATGTTCAATGATATTGTTTTTCTGTCTATTTTTTGCCAATGGAAAACGCCAGTGATATAATGAATAGAAGTATGACAGCCGGAAATGTGCTGACAAGTTGCTTATTACAATATCGAATGTGATATAAATAAGGAGATATTTGACCCGGCTGAAATAAACAAATGACTGACACGTTGAATGATTGATCAGATTATATGAACAACTTGACAAAGTTTGATATCAACATTTGTAGACACAAATTGAAAGGTAAGTATTATTTTCTGAACGGATCAAGATAAACATATAATCAGCCAGACACATACGTACGTACATACATACATGAGAACGAATATGGCCTGTACCAGATAATTTAAGTCAAGCTTTCAGTTAAGTGTACGTGTGCTTAAGGTGGTCGCAGTATAAACAATCTGTTTTGTTGCAGGGTTGTCAGAGTTCAACGGTTTTAGGTATGGTGTTTTGTGAGACTTTGACTATTATAGTATAACTGTTGATATAGTCTGTAAAGTTTTACGATATACGGTGAGTGATGATACATGCTCATTGGAAAATTTATTTGAGTTCTTTTTTGAGTGTAAGCATTTTCCATCTCTTATTAAATATATGTGACAGAGGAGGGAATCTGCTGTGGAAAGTGGTTATAAATGGTTGGCAGTCGGGTTTATTTTTGTTAGAATGTGATGGTTTCTTCACTGGGTATTTAGTTTTTTGTATCTGCAAAGGCACAGCTATTTTAAAGGAGAATACTCATGGTGATATATATATATATATATATATATATATATATATATATATATATATATATATATATATATATGTGTGTGTGTGTATGTGTGTGTGTGTGTGTGTGTGTGTGTGTGCATATTCTCCCACAAAACCAGCGATGCTAACCAGCACAACCAATAAAATATCCTACTGCTACTACTTGCAACAAATTATCAAACCAAACCACCACAGATTTTTCCATTCACACACACTAACACACACACACATACACGCACACGCACCCACCTTTTTCTGGCCTTTTTGGCAGGATCAAAGTGTAGTAATAAAAAAAACAAATTTCAAATGATGCATGGATCTAATTGGATCACTGTCAAATCAGTATATAAGTCCATAAAATTTAATGTAATTGATACAATAGGTAAATCCAAGACGAGCAAGTCAATTTAGTAGATCATCGAAAGCCTCATATTTTCCAAGTCCCATAATGGCTTGGTTGACTGGTCAGAGTCACATTATCGGCGTTGTAGCTGCAGTTTTGTATTTTTACGTATTTGCACAAAAATATCCTATCTGGATAAGTTTTTGTTGTTTTGAGATTGATAGAGACGTTTTCAATATCGCTGGAACTTGAAGAAAAATGATTTCAAAAGAGGATTTGATTTGATTCTTCGTGAATGTAGATGTTTAACTGGAGATTTAGGAGCTTATTTACTTAATCAAAAAACAGACGAACGGTTGAAATGTGACTGAAAGTAGTATTCATTTTTATCTTACTATCAAGCATCTGGGTTCTAAAAAAGAAGGTAAAACAGTTCAATTTGATAAGACTCTTCAAGACAGAAATGACAATAGAAAATGAGTTTTCTTTCCATCCACCAACACAATATATCTCCCTCTGTCTTTCTAAGATCAGTTGTGGTTTATAGCGGCCAATTGTTCCGTCCTTCGTGAGAAGGATTACTAATGTTCAATGGAATAAGTAATTGCTGTTATTTCTTCCAAACAGAAGTACATTTTTAAGACACAACTAAAATCTTACAACTACAAAAATTTGTTCTGGGAATAATTTGGAGTTTGTAAATCCTCATCTGTTCTTACATGTTAACATCATTTCGATGATTAACTTTTTCTTTTTTGACGCCATGTTACAACTCCGTGTGGAAGCCATCATAACCAGCCAAAAACGATAGACCACGTGACTGAGTTGGGATTTTAATCGTAATATTTCTATGTTCAGCCCCGTAACCATACCTGACTTCAGAATCATCATCAAAAGTGAGCATTATAGGAAGCATAGCCGCTATTTTTTCAGAATACACACACATACGCATGCACAGACACATATATATGATGAATTCACTACACAAAAATATGTGTTTCTGTCCTTTTGGGCTTCATCCAAAGAGTCTTCAGATTGGTCTGAAAAAAAAGCAGAGACGTTACATGTTTGTGTAGTGTGTCCAGTATTTCGCCAAATCTAAAGTTCTACTTTAACTAAATGTTTATGTAAAGAGCACTTCATGAAACGAACTCATAACATATGATGCAAGAGGATTTTTCGGCTTCACAGTTGAACTCATTTTATTTGGTAATTATTTTATGTTGAAGATTTGACAAAAAGTGTCCAGCATAAAAAGAAATTATCATTATAAAGATGGGGCTTGTAAGGGTTGATGCATTCTGCTGTATTCCATTGGCGTCTCCCGAAGAACCTTTGCGAGACCAGGATGATATCACATGTCCAGATAATATACTAAAACTGGGAAAAAAAAATCACAAAAGTTAGTTATTTGTGGAGAGAAAGGATGTAGTATCAGTAAGTCTGGATGAGTGTCAGAGGGCCAGGGAAATATTCTTAGAACACAGTTAGGGGACTGATGGAGGAGATGATATGTCAATGCTTTTAACCGAAAGGAAGTGAGGATTGATGTATGATCTCTTTTTGTTTCCTTGCTAGTTGTGTTGATGGAATATGTATCTACGATGTATTTACAATTAGTGAGATTATTTGTGTCTTTTCCCTTTGAGAATGAAGTATATGTGTTTTACCTGTATATTTGTTTCTCCATGTGTTTTCTCCTTAAAGTATCCATATATGTTCGGGTGTGCGTCTGACTAGCGATTAATATGCTTGTTTGTCGAGGTGTTTTATTATCCTTTTGTGCACAAAGGATACCACGTTGACCTTATCTACCTATCTATGCTCTATTTCAAGATCTTCAGCACCGTCACCATATATGAAAGCAGCACTTGAATGCAGTGAATATATATATATATATATATATATATATATATATATAATGAGCATATATGCAAATATCTCCTCCGTTTCTCTGGGGTGCTCTGATTGGTTGATTTACCTTTATAAAATGACGTGCTGAAAATTACGTCATTGACACTCCCAAGACTTCACCTCTGATCAAACATTAAAACATCTTGAGATGAATTGAAATTTGGTAACTTAAATTTTGAATGATAAAAAAATTCTCAATAAAATAGGTCTCGGCTCATTAAAACCGATTTAAACAGAAATAATACAGTCATTTTTGACGGGTACATTCTAATATATATATATATATATATATATATATATATATATATATATATATATAGTTGTGTGTGCATTTGTAAGTATTTTCTCCGGTTTAACGTACACATCATGTCTCATATGCAAACTGCAATTCGTAGGTGCATCAATTATTTTGCTTTGTAACGTTTTCTGCTCCATTTGATGAGATTAAGATCGTTTGTTCCAGCTGTTGACGTTGGAAGTTTTATGGCCTTTATTTGATATAACCGAGTCACATCATTTCTGTCAGAAAGTATTCCGTATGTAATCTGTTTATGAGCAACAACTGATATAAATTTGTGTTGCGTCGATGCAAATTAATCATCCTTTCAGAATTCGACGGTCAAATGCAAATCGAGCGGCCTTTTTTCTTATGTTCACGCGATTCTCCGTCTGGCGAGTTGTGTCTGATTAATACCAACAAGAAAAGGTGGCCATGATGAATTCGGATTATGTCGAATGGTGCTGGTGCAGTGTTATAGCTCTTCTCACCGGTCATATCAGTCCATCTAGATCGTTTGAACTTGGTGAAGATGTTGCAACGCTAACCATGGATAACATATTGATCATGTCATTAAAATATTATGCATATCTACCTCAGTGGTGCTTATTTTATGCTCATCTTATATATATATATATATATATATATATATATATATATATATATATATATATATATATACTCCTGCCTTTTGTTGGTCAGAGATCACTGAAAAAGTCTAAATTTAAAAAAAACAAAACGAGTGCCAGTTTTGCCGTATGCAAAGTACGGGATCACTTCAGCATAAATTTAAATTGCAAATAGAGCATCCAACTAAAAAATCTAATCCGTAGAGAGTTTTAATAAAACAAAACACAACGTTCATCTTTACATAATGAGAAGAAAATGCTTTAATTAACAGCCCTTTTGCTCCTCGGTGCAGCCTATACGCGTGATTCATCTATGCATAGTCAGTATGCATCTTAACGATCTTAGTTGTTGGTTTTTAATATATACATACATATATATATATATATATATATATATATATATATATAGAGAGAGAGAGAGAGAGAGAGAGAGAGAGAATCACCTGATGAGGTGTGGAGAGGGCAGAAACATGAGCTAGTTTGTATAGCAAATCCACATTCCACTATTTATTTCCAGTTCTACTCTATAACAACTTAGCTGCAATCGTAAAAAGTTGTATGCATGGAACACTCTATGAAATAGATCTATTACATATCAGAAGTGGCTCTATATTATTGATATATTATTACATTGTGTTATACTTGTTGCCTGATTTGTACCATATATATATATATATATATATGCATACTCGTATGAATGTATTGATAACCTTTTTCATAACCGCCCAGCTATTTTTGATTTTTATCACTGTGAGATCTTCTGTCACTATTTAGTTATGTCTGATATATTTATTTCAACGTCAATAGCGTTTGTGTAGTATTCTGATCCCTTTAATTGGTCAATTTTTTAAGTCTGAACTTGGTCATTTGACCGAAACGATGCAGTCTCATTTCAGAAGTCTCCACGTTGGCCAGTGGAAGACTTGAATTTACACACAACACCCGTTGTCAAACCCCAGACCTAGTCTGCAATAGATTCTTGTTTTTCTACTGTAACAAGAGGAAGAAAGAACAATTTTCAACTTATTTCCCCAGCCCAGAGTTAGTTTAGTATCATAACAAGAACAAGAATAATCCTCACCAAATTTATAAGTCTTGGGTTGGTTTTGTTTTTATATCATTACAAGAACAACTGAACTAGCAAATCTTACATATCTACAAATACTTATCTTATAGAGAGGCAAGGGTTCATTTCATTCTGATAAATAAATGCATTTATACTAAAAAGAGACTTTTAAAAGTCTTAATTTATTATACATACAATACAGAAGTTGCTGTAATCATCTTCAGACGAAAGAGAAGTAGCATTGAAGTTTGATTCTGCAGCATCCAGGCTTGTATTCATTCATTTTTTTCCTTTGTATTTTTCGATGAACTCTTTTTCTGGCGGAGGTAAAGTCCATAGAGCACCAGGAAGTAGCGAGGAACAAAAGATTGTAATTTGAAAAAAGCTTTTATACAAAGGTTTGTTGTGATTAATTGAAATAAACGCATTAGAGTTAATATTAATAATTGATTATCCAAGATGTTCACTGTGTAAACTTTGGATACTCTGTGATGTTAGCAATACGCACTAAGTGCAGAGTCCTTTTGCTAATGTCTTCGACAGAATTGAAGGGAGGTTATAAATAAATATGTAAAAAAAATTCTTAGAAATGTTTTTTTATTCATTTGAGTTTTACACGTATATACAGGTCCTAAAATCTCGCAATAACAATTTAATATCAGCATCATATCTAAAATATTTGAAAAATTTAAAAAAAGCACTATATAATCGAAAATATTAGAAAATCAAAAAGGAAAATATACATCTAAAAGAAAACCGATTGTAAAATACGATCAAAATTACGATGAATATAGAACTTCAAGCTAAAGTGAACTAAAAAAAAACTTAAATTATCTTATCCATGAAATGATGTTGAAGAATCATCAAAAAAATAGATTTGCTTATTTGAATCTTAAAGATATACAACATTGACCTAAATATTAGCTGGAATATATTTACGATACTAATATTCTCTATAGTCAGAGTTTTATTTAAAAAAATCGATAAGAAAAATCATTTGAATTGAATTTTGTTGTCTTCTTTTTATGTCTAAGTATCAGCGGCACCAGACCTGTGGACTGGCGGTAGTGGACACATCACAGAGCTAATACAGTATCGCTTTAACGGCGTCACTCTAACGGCGACACCGAACTTGCAGTGCTTTACTGTGCCTCTCTGTATCAGTACTTTTAACATTGTTTTTGAATCATTGGTCGAATGTAGGTAAAGAAAGATTTATTATCTATATATGTCGAGTCATATTCATATCTTAAAAGTAGGTAACTGTATGGATTCTATAGAAACAACTTAGATTGACACGTGGCGTAGGAGGAAGAGAAATCCTGTACTTCAGTTTATATATATATATATATATATATATATATATATATATATATATATGTATATATATATATATACATATATATATATATATATATATATATACATATATATATATATATATATATATATATATATACATATATATATATATATATATATACATATACATATATATATATATATATATAATGATAGATAAATTCATATGCATTCGGGGGAACGTATACATATATGCATGTATGTATGTGTATATATACACATACACACACACACACATATATATATATATATATATATATCTGTGCATACATATATGCATATATGTATGTGTTTATAAATATCATGTATATGTATGTATGCATGTATATATAAAAGGAAATTACAGGATTTTCTGTCCCTCAGACGTCATACGTCAATCATAATAAGGTTTTTGATTTGTTTTTACAGTTTTACTTGTGTCATATATATGTGCGTGTGCGTGCGTGCGTGTGTGTGTTCATGTGTATGTGCATGCATGTGTATACACACAGATAGCAAAAGTATAGGATTCCATCCTCCTGTACACCCTGTGTCAACCACAAATCCCTTTCTGAATTATATTTCTTTCTATATACACATACTTCTCACCTTGATCACACACAAACATATATATATATATATATATATATATATATATATATATATATATATATATATATATATATATATACATTCCTACTTATTGTAGCATTGTTAGCTCTGAGTCTATCTGAGCCTTGCATTACAGCTTAAATCCGTCGCAGACAAAAGCCACTTTTTGCCAAATCGCAGATTTTGTTTTGTGGCCCGAAATAAAGACATGTGCTTATTGTTGTTGTTGGTTTCATCGTTTTGATTGTCTTTTCGTCGCCTTTTCGAACGTGCCAGTCTTGAGGGTAAAAATAACAAGAGCAACATTTTATGTTTCTTGCTTTTTTTGAAGCAAGAACTTGAATAGACTTCTGCAAAAATCAATAATGACTTTTTTTTTTACCTACACACAGATTTAAACATACACATATACACAGACGCGTGAAGTATCCGGCTTGAAAAAGTCCATCTTCATAGACATTTAAAATTGACGGTATTCTGATCAAAGATTACTGATTTTTGGATTTTGCGTATGAAATATGAAAGTTGTATGCAGTTTACACACACACACACACACACACACATAGATATATAGATCGTTCATAATGATTCCCTTCAATTTGTAATGATACTAGGAAGAAATAGAGAACCGATGTTATCCTTCGTTGATGATATCTAATAAGAGTGCTCTATGTTTATAAAAATAAATAGAGCTATAAATATATAAAATAAGATCTCATATGATATATACCTAGTGAATGTCGATGTTTCACACTTAAGGTAGTCATCAGCAATTGGCAACATATTAATGACACACGTTGCCGGTTATATTGCTGATAAAATGGCGAAACGAACGTTTATCATTGTCATATACCAAATTTTCACATCGGAAGATGATCCGTCAGAACAATTGTAATTCGACAATTGGTTGGTGAAGAAGAAGGAAAATAGTTGTTACATTTAAAAAAAATCTTGCATTTCGTTGGTTGCCGCCAACTTTCTCAAAAAGACTTGCAGCAGCTGCATAGTGACTGTATGCTAATACATATTTGGAACTAAAGAATAAAATGAGGAGATATGGCTATCTGGTTGAGGGTTTTTGTTGTCTAGCAAGAGAAGAAGGGGGAGGTCGTTGTATCCGTGATAATGATAATTAAAAACGTTGAGAGGCAAGACTTCTTTTTCTTTCAAATTTTTATTCAACTCCCAATTCTCAAATTACCATCACACAAACACACATTCATATATGTGTAGTGAAGAAATGAATGGGATTTATCTGACATAATGTTGGATTTAATACAATATGGAGACATGAATGTTGGAAAAATGGATTGTATTTATTTCCGTAACATGTTTCATGGGATTGATTTCTCTTGCTATCAATTGTCAAATAGGAAAATTTTGCAAATAATAATGTTTGGAAGGGAATGAGGAGTTGATCCACTGTTATTTTTGTTTTTGTTGTAGATTATCTCATACTGGCAAAAAATGTGGAATATGCTCGTGTAGAAGTTCAAATCATTTGTGTACGGGAAGTGAAATCGAGTGTATACTATTATAGTGACTGAGTTATTCGGAAAAAAATGTGTATGTAAATGTAGTGGGAGAGTGTTATGTTGGTATGTTGTTTGGGATTGAAGTGTGTCTATAATTGTATTTGCAGTGTGAATAAATGTGTGGTAATCCAAGATTTTTGAACAGCGCTGGTTGTTTTTTTTTTCTTTAAACATCAAAATTTTTAAGATTCATCGGTTTCATGTTATTATTTTCTATGAACTTTTTAGAGAGGAGAATGTTGGTATTTTGTTATGTGAATATGTCCTGGTTTTGTGGAAATCAAAAGTGAGATCTGTTTCGTAGTGGTGTTTTATAAGGGTGTTTCATGGTCGTCTTTTTTAAGAGCGCATCGGTGTTCATATTCTCTCTCCTCGATGTTTTTTGAGACTACCCCGATATAAAATGTCTTGGAATTTTCACACAGTATTTTGTATATGCCCGTTTTTCGTGCTGTGTTGAATGGTTTTCAAACTATATCACTGATGGTTTTTCGATGTTTTTGTAGAGATGAGTAGGTTTAGCTTTGTAATAATATCTCCGAGTTGTGTTGTTGTTGAGAATGTAAAGAGGATGATGGGTCTATCATTTTTCTGTTATTTGGTAGAGTATTGTCCGTTTTAGTGTGGCGGTTTCTGTGCATCTTTTCTCCTGGCGTTTTTGTATATAATAGACTAATATTGTTCAAACGTTATAGTGTAAGTGAAATTGGTCGTTTTTGTTTTAGGATTTACCGTACATAGTTAGTAATAGGTTTCTTTCTGTTCAATGCATTAGAATATCGAGGGAAGAGATTGTGTTGTTTGATGCTATTTTGTATGTGAAGTTTATTGTAGGTTTTACTTGGGGTAGATTTATGATGTTTGGGTAAATGAAAGAAGCACTATTGGGATATCTGAGATAAGTGGCTTCGTTTGGTAGGATGTATTATAGGGTGCCGATTTAAAGATTTCAAGGAAAAAGCTGGATGACGATCAATTAAGTAGGCCAGACTTTTGTTGAAAAACTCATTATTGGAATAAACAAAAAGCCTGGCTACATATATATATATATATATATATATATATATATATATGTATTTATCAGCCTCTTATCTTTTTGCTTGTTAGTTTGTTTATCCATGCTTTTTCTCAGCAAAAACTCCATGGCCTATTGGCCTGATTTCTGTACGTAGACTGGCAAAACGTTTAGCTTCCCAAATGGGCTATGTGAAGTTGGTGTTAGAGGTCATACAAGGTCATCAGAGGTCATTTCCCGGTCATTTCAAGCTAATTTCCAGACTTGTGGCCACAATTTGAAACCAAGGATGCTGGATTTCAGCAAGAGGACAGAGCATCTCACGGTGAAGATAGCAATCAATGGGACATTAACTTCTGAGTTGATTCAAGGTGACTAGCAGTCATTTCTGGTTATGTCGTTATTCTTTTGTTCAAAATTTAACTAAAACTGAAACTAAAATTGAGCAAATATCATATGGAAAGCAGGGTTGACGTGGGAAGTCATTTGAGGAAACTCGAAGGTCCTTTTCGATCATTTTCTAACCAATTTTCACGGTGCAACTTCTCACAGCAGAGATTGCAAACTATGTGACCTTTGTTTCTGTGGTTATTCAAGGTTACAAGAGATTATTTCTGGTCAATTTGAATCCATCTTTCAGGGTTTCGGCCAAAACTTTGCACTCATGAAACTAAAATTCGTCATATGGGTGAACAATTCAATGGAAAAGTTTATGTGCAATATCGAGTTGACCTCTGAGGTCATTTGAACTCTCTAGAGATAATTTCTCCCGAATTTTGCCAAGTTGTTAGGAGTCTCTACAATTATTATCTGGCGTAGATGTTAATCTTTTCAAGAAAAACGTAATAGGCAATGTGAATCTGACTTCCAAAGTCATTTAAGGTCACCAGAGAACATTTTCAATCAATTTACAAATTTATTGGCCACAATTATGAATCATGGATAATGAAATGGAGCTTGTAAGCATTTTTTCTCTCACGAAAGTTCACAGTCCAAGCTAGGTTGACCTTTGAGGTCATTCACGATGATCAGAGGCCGTTTCTTGTTATTTGTTTTCAATTTTCCAAGTGTTTGGCAGTAATTTCGGACATACGGAATCAACATTTAGTACAATAATAAATCTTTCCTGGCCAAGATTGTAAGCAATGATAAATTGACCACAAGGGCCATTTGAGGTTACTTTTGGTTCAATTTAAGGGCAGATCCAGGATTTCTTTACAATTAATTACAAGGATTAATAAACAAGTGAAAGTCATCGGCACAATACGGCCGAACTAAACTGATAACAACAAATGCAAATAACTCCGGAAATAAACACGCTAAATGCATGGCATATGGAATAAAGAGTTTTGATGTAAATAAGTTTCACACAGGTGAAATAGAAGCACAAATATGTCCATCATGTGTTTTTGTGAGCAATTGAACTATATATGGACTGATCCTGATCCACTTTTAGTTACAATGGTATTGTCAGAGGTATGCACTCTCAGGGCACTTCTGGGTAAAAATTCATTGGATTGTTGTGTCATGGAACAAAGCTTTGAGATCATTTTGTCGATATTTTTGCAGACTTTTTTACCCGACTTCATGTGGATTTTCTAATCACACAAACTGCGGGGGAAACAACTCTTGTTTTCCTTTTTTTTTGTCATTAATTGATTCTCCAGAGTAATAATTCCATTACATTTCGTTTTTTTTTTTACTTCGGCTTGGACTTCTTTTGCAGGAGAAAAAAAAGCAAATCAAAAAATTAATACTACCTGTTTCTTGGCAGGCGACTGCATTTTGTTCTGATATTTCCAAAAATGCTGAATCATTACTCGACGAAATTGGACATTTAATCGGAGGAAAGGGAAGATAATTCATATATATATATATATATATGGTGTGTGTGTGTGTGTGTGTGTGTGTGTAGTTGCTTCTATTCTATTGGCAAAGTGACAAATGATCAGATATTAAAACTGTATTTTGATCTTTATAATATCTCTTATTCTAAGGATCTTTTCCGAAAATATGGATCCCTATGTATTTCCCACAAATATGACGCGCGTTCACACACACACACACACAACCATACGTCTCCTCCCTTTTTATCTCATATATATACATTGTACTGTTTGGGAAGTGATTAAACATTTTCGTGTCCCGAAGATAATTACGTATGTCACTGCTATGAAACATATGCCAACCAACTAATGCAAAAAAAACAGGGTTATATGATTCAAAAATTCGTTTATCATCTTTCCTGTACGGTAGTGTGTTGTTTAAAGTGTACTGAATAGTTTAACACCATGGAAATTATTGAGTAGAAAATGAAGAATTTTTTCCGACGAGGAATAAAAAATATGCTTTCCCGTCGGGCTGCTGTTATTGAAAGCATACATGTCTTGTATTTTACTTTCTTGCAAACAGAAAATATTTCTCTGAGAGAATCTCTCTTTTTTCTCTTCGGCAATTAAGATCTTGAGTGGAATATCATTTTAAGAGTTCTTCGTTATGAGAGGCACAACTCAATAATATCCGTCTCTTTCAAACATATAGTGATAAAAATCCTTTTTGAAAACACAATTACTTTTTGAAGACCCTAATACATATAAATTTATATATATATATATATATATATATATATATATATATATATATATATATAGAGAGAGAGAGAGAGAGAGAGAGAGATAAGGAATATAATATAATATCCGATGTCTGATGGGTTATTTCATAAAGTGATTGATACATTCAACATGAAAGATTAAGTTTAGTTAAAATAGAGCTTAAAATATGATGGAGTAAAGGATTTGCTAAACAAACATGTTTGTGTTTCTGTCCTTGGGTTTCTCCGGACGAATCAAGCTCAAAGAAGCCAAAAGAGGGCGGAAACATAAACATAACTTGTGTAACAAATCTTTTACCCCATTACATATATATATATATTTATATATATATATATATATATATATATATATATATATATATATATATGCCACCGTATATCTGTGGCTAAATGATGAAAAACGTGTGTATTTTTCACCGTTTTATATGTGAATGCCCTCAATTCAATGTTAAATATCAAACCCATAGATCAAACATTATCGAGTGCGGCTATCATAATGGAGTACTTTTAAAAACGATATTCCACTTAAGGTTCCAATTGCTTAAAAGAAAATCTTTCAGTGAAATATACTCTATTTGCAAGAAAGTGAATAAAGAAATTTGGAAAAAATCTCCGGCATAATGTATATTTCGTTTATAATTATTTACATTTACATCTACTGTCTATCCGCCTATTTTCAGACGGACAGGTGGACATTTGGTGAATATTTGTTATAAGATGCAAATCTGGGGAAAGTAGACTCCTACGTCTACCTAAGACAACTAATCTCTATGAAACTCACAAAAGAAGAAGAAATGCATCCTCCCTATAGTCACTTATGGAGTTGGAATATAGAACTTAACCAAGAGACAGACCCGTGAACTGAGAAGCATGCAACGCGTGCATGAGAGAATCATGCTCAACCTCACATGCAGAGATCACAAAACAGCACAGGGAGAAAACGGAAGTTCTACACATCGTAAAATCTATTAAAAAACTCAAATGGCAAAGGGCAGGTCATGCTGTGAGAATGAGAGACAACGGAGAGGCATCACGACTCACATCATTGATCCACGGGGATCACATACAAAACCGACACCGATATACCAATATAATGCAAGATTGAGAGATGAATGAGAAATTTAGAAAATACTGGCTCTTCAACGCCCATGATAGAGAAATGTGACGGATCCTAGGGAAGGACTATGTCCAACGACGGACGTTAAAAGACTTATGATCATGATGATGATGAGTTCTACCGCACTATCGATATCAATCTTGTGGGGATAGGCATGCATGTATGTATCTATGGGCACTATAGAATATATATATATATATATATATATATATATATATATATATATATATATATATATATGTATATTTATATATATGTAAGGCCTATATAATACCTTACAAAGTACCCCAGTAGCGTAGAATCGGACCATGATCTAAATCCTCAATAACCATGACAAACAGTCATTTCACCCTCTTGACCAAAACAACCCATTAAATATCCATGAATGCTGCTATTACTTCTCATAAAAGATCCAACCAAACCAATATGTATTTCTTCACGTGCAGTGAACAGCCCAACTTCATCTCAATGGCCTCCATTGATTTTCATTTTTAATTCCCATTTGTTGCTAAATGTGTTTTGTATCAAAACCTACCCACTCAACCTCGAAAGAAGGAACATACATGCTGTTGAAGATGGGAACCCTTCCCTAAACATGTATAGCATAATAATTAATTCCTCGATAAATTATTCAAATAATAAAGTCTCCATATACTTTTACTTCTGGGTTCGTTTCATCCCAAATAGTTCATATATATATATATATATATATATATATATATAATCACCAAATTCAATATTAAAATGTTTAGGGAAGTTAAGTAATCCCAAAAGATGAATTTGGTCCTTGTCAGTGTGAAAGATCATTGAACAGACTAAAATATCTGACGCCCTTTCTTTTAGCTACGATTTTGATATATAGCTTTATTTTATTATCGTAGAGTCATATCATAATACATGTAGTTTGTAATTCCATAAAAGATGTTATCAAGATGACATTTTTCGGGGAAAACATTTGGCTGTAGTCGTTTTGTCTGACTGATATGTAATTTGGTGCTGTGGGAAATTGAACACGTGATACTAAATACCAAAAGACTGAAACACATTGATAGAATAGTCCATAAAGTGTTACCAACCAATAGAACACTATTTGGTTTCGCCTAACCATTTATAAAAGAAAAAAAAAGAAGAAAAGCTGAATAAGTCAGAAAAAAATCAGAATACTGACGGAAGTGCGATGTGTAAGACGTTGAAGATTCGATCAAGGATTAATGATCTTAGAATATTTGTCTAATTTCGCAGTTGAATATACCGGTAAAAAAATCAACTCGAAGAAGGTTTTTTTCTGAATAGCTAGTATTTTTATCATGTTTGTTTACATGCAGTTCGAGATTAAAAACTGAAACAATGGATTCAATTGGAACATGGGTGAACACTCAACAGAAGTGCACGAACACATTTTGGGGATAACCTACGAAAGTGGGCTCCTTTGTTTCAAAGGTTAAATATGTTGTGTAGAATAACATCCATGAACGATCCATTATGATAACACCCTATATGAAATAAGAAACTATATGCATTACGATATAACCTTAATTAAAGAAAAGCTATATGTTAAATTCATAGCTGAAGGAGAAGGTGTATTTGATCAACACTGCTTGAGAGCCATGGTAATATGAGAATTTTGTTTTTATATCCCCAAAACAGTCGCATGGTAACCATCGAATGACCTCAATGAAAAAACTTCACACAGAGTACCCGGATATAAACGGATATTTGTAAATAATTGACAAAAATGACAAATTTAAAAAAAATGTATATTAAGTGTTTGATGAGAAGCTTTCTAAACTCAATATACACACACACAGACACACATTTGCGTCTCTCTCTCTCTCTCTCTCTCTCTCTCTCTCTCTCTCTCTCTCTATATATATATATATATATATATATATATGAATATATATATTTGAGTGAAAGATATGCACACTGAAAAGAAATACTATAGGAGAAGACTACTCAACTGTACTCTTTTGAAAACAATATAGAGGAAAAATATCAACGCTCTTTCCATCGCGCAAGAAACAAAAAGATGAAAACACTTGTTTTGAAATTTGCTGAATAATGAAAGTAGTTCATTTCCGAACGGAAGACAACTTGAAACGCAATGCACTTCATATATTTTATTAAAACGAAAATTGATTTATAGGTTTTCGTAATGTAGTTTTTTCCAAAATTGTTTTCGTTAAATGAAAAATCGATTGAATCTTTTATTTTCAAGAATAATAATGTTTCTCGTAAAAATATTCCTCTTACCTATTGTAATTCTTTTTGGTTCGACTCTGGAATTGTATTATTTTCTTTCCGGAAGGAAAAAGCCACGTTTCGTTTTAGGAAATACAAGGCCTGTCCGTTAACTATTCGGCTGTTTAATACTAACGAAAAATAAGGGCTTACCAATGGCAATGGAGCCTTAGTTTCTTCTAAGTATTCTTACCAACGTATCCAAGTGTCAATACCACTTTTCCAAAAAGTCTTCATAGTCTTCCATTCCGATGTCATAAATAAAATTTATCCAGACCATATTCATTCGTCGATTGAATTTCTTACATAACTACAAAGTTTGACTCTGCAGTTATTCACTTATCATCTTTAATGGTGAGTTTTTTTAATTTATTCATTATATATGCAATACAAAATTTGCAATGATCATCTTTGCTTGGAATAGAAATTAAGGTGGATTTTGTTTTCGCAGCAGACAGTCGTGTCTCCAACATTTTCTAAAGGAAAATCTCCTTGCAAGTTTTTATCTATTTATTATATATGCAATACAGCATTTGCAGTTGTCAGCTTCTGTTGGAATAAAAGTTTGGGTGGATTTTAACCTTGCAGCAGACAGTCATGTCTCCAACATTTTCTAAAGAAGGAAAATCTTGCAAGTTTTTATCTATTTATTATATATGCAATACAACATTTGCAGTTGTCAGCTTCTGTTGGAATAAAAGTTTGGGTGGATTTTAACCTTGCAGCAGACAGTCGTGTCTCCAATATTCTCTAAAGCCAAAAAATTGCCAGAAGTGATATAGAATAGAAAAATGCAGAATATGTTGAGATAGAGGTATGATATATTAGACGAATGCAGTGAACGTATACATTTTCATATTGAGATCTCTCTCTGTGAAATACAATCCGACAGAAATTTTATACAGCATCAACGTGTCCTGCTGTTCAGCTCTTTCAATGCCAACCGTGATTTCTGTCCGGTCATCTCTTATTGTGTTTGCTATCTTTTCAGTTAGTGTATAGCGAGAAATCGTTAATGCTGCCGACGTGGTGTATCAGAATGGTCATCTTCTGAAGGCTACGTATACAGGGGCAATAATACTTGACTATTCACCTTCACGTGACCCTCATTCAATTCATGTGTGCAAAGTGGACTCTCTCAGTCCTTTGTTGACATATTTGTATAGCTTTCTGTGTTAGTTATAATGATTTTCTGTTCTGACAAGCAATAGACCGGACTGGTAATTCAGAAACCGTAAAACCTTTCACAGGAAACAGATTCGACTTCCCGTTCGTTCCACCGGCTATGCTTCCACCTTGCTAGATATCTTCCCCATAATCACTTTGGTCGCTTAACTACTTCTGTGATATCTTTTACCTTGGTCTGAACCTTGATCTATGATGCTTTATCGCTATCATTACTCTTTCCGTTGATCTCAGTGTGATTCTCAGTTTTGTTAGTTTCCATGTTTCACATACAGGAGAAAGACGAAATTTATGTTTAGTAACGACATTCCACAAATGACCAGACTGATTTAATAGAAAGATAAAATAACTGTTAAAGAACACATCTACTTACGTCAGTAGATAAAGTTCGGGAAAGGTAATAAAACGTCGTAGAACAATCGGTTAGAAAGTTGTCGGCAAACAGAGATATATCAGAAAGCATTCCATATATATATACATATATATATATATATATATATATATATATATATATATATACATATATATATAAATATACGAATATTTGTATCTCTATTTGCATGTGTGCATATATGCATATATGTATGTAAGTATATTCGGATATTTGTACGTATATATGTATGTATATATGCATGCATATGTATTCAAGCACTTGTATATGTATGTATATATTTTGAGTTATCACTGGGTGAAGAATGCTTGACATTGAGAGTGTCTGTGTGTATATATAGATATATATATTTCCGTGCGTGTATATATATATATTTCCGAGCGGTTCTTCTTATAGTTGCATTTGAGCTTACGCTAACATAAAATTCCATCATTTGTTGAATAACTGTTATCTATATAATATAATTTCCGGTCTATTTTCACATGACTTGAAATCTTGTAGAGTCTTTTGAAATCTTTCTCTCTTTCTTTTTAAGTGACAATTTCTGTCATCGATTCGCGAAATGTTCCTTCAAATTTACTTTCAAACTAAGCGAGTTGAAAGTTTCTCGAAATAACCAAGATTTAACTTTCATTTCCATGGAATACAATTTTAGAAAGTTTGAATTGCGACTGTTGGAAACTGTCAACAAAAACTGTTAATAGAGGTTACGCTAGTTTTTAAGTTGGTCTTGCTGAAGCTGACTGGCTATGTATGTGTTACGCGTACAGGCTGCTCCAACTGTACTAAAGAACTGGAAATTTTCTACGTCCGCCCTTTACGATTTCTAAGAAAAAACACTTTTGTTTCGTGGACATTCGTGCATCTAATGGGGGTTCAATTAGAATTTTAAGTAGCTGCGAAATTGGCCCCATAATTTACACTTGTTTTAGAAAAAAAAATTAGGCTCTTTTGAAGATCACTGCCCAACAAAATGCAAAGTAACTTATTCATTCATTCTCCGTTTCTCATTTTCTTATTGATCACCCCAACATAGCGTGCTGCCAAATAACATTGGCTACGTGACAGTTTCCATGGGTGACTAACAAAAACTGTCTCCCAAAATTCGATTCCATAAGACATCATTAGACTCTTGGCAACTTTAACTGTCCCCTCAGGGAAAAAAACAAGATTTATTCAGTTATCCATTCGATATGCTAACGGCTTATCCTGCAAGGCGATGAAGGATGAGCTGTAACACTTGAATTATATATATATATATATATATATATATATATATATATATATATATATATATATATATATATATATATCAGCCACCACCCAAAGGAGAGTGGTAGTTGGCACCAACTTAAAACTGGTACTGGAAGAAGGGTGATTCATCTGACCTGGTAGCTCAATCCATTAGGTATGCTGTATATAGGTACATATAAATATAATTTGGGGCTTGAATTATAATTCATAAGTGGAACTAAATTTAAAATGTTTGCAAAATAAGAACGTTCAATCGTCTCCTTAGCTAAGAACCTCCATGGTCTCCAAGAAAAAGAAAGATGGTCTTCACTAGATAAAAAAAACCTTTAACTCAGTGGAAATCCCCAAAATCATTGACACAATAGTACAACTAGGAATGGATCCTGCATATATCAGGGTACTGCGACAAATCAATCAAGTAGCAGTTCCTTCATAGGACTACGTAAATACTCTTAGCTCTCTTAAGTACAAAAAGGATTGAGACGAAGTGATACAAGTTCATCCGAACTTTTTACAGCCTGTCCTGAAGATGATCATCCAGAACTTAGTATGGGAACGCAAACAAATCAGAATAGATAGCAACCTCAGGTTCCCAGGTCGACATCATCCTTATTGTAAAGAACCTTCATGGTCTCCAAATAATTCTAGACGACCTGAGTGAGGAAAGCATGTAAGTTAAACTTCATATAAAATTCATTAAAACTAATGTCACGTGAAAAAAAAAAATGCCGGAAACGAAAACACCAATTAAAATTGAAAACAAAGAGTTGAAGAAAGTAGACCATTAAATCTACGACAGAAAACGAATCTCAGTGGAATAAGAATAAATGAAGGGACAGTTCTTTCTAGGTTGGTGAGCTTTTGGTTGTGCAAGTTCAACCTCCAAGAATAAAAAAGTCCCTTGAGTCCCTAAAAGAAGGCTATACAACCAATGCATTCACTCGATAGTCATCAATAGATCTGAACATGGAATCTAACAAAAACATTGACCCCTAAACTGATGTATGGGTAAAATATTGCAGGATTAAGTGAGTCACAATTATTGTTTCATTGACCCTCAAACTGAGAACCATGTAGTGTGCACATAAAATATACATTGAAGGAATTAGTTCTGAGGCTCCTGTCAACACACTTTTATTTGCTATACCTTGGCAATTTGTATGGAGGAAGTGTTCTGTCATAGTTTTACCACCCTTTGATTAATCGCACTGGACCGTGTATCTAACTCAATTCAGCTGTTGTAGTGAGTGACACCATCTGAACCGTCCACTTTCAAAAAATCTAATACTTTTCCTACGCAAATATTTCTTGTTTTGACGGTGCCAAAAGGGGCTAAATTAGCGAGGACGTATTCTAACATTTTGGCCATTTTTGCGTATTTGACCATTTCCTATTTATTGTGGCAAATTTTGGCTTTATCTCTTGAATTAACTCTTTTTAGTGTTTTTTGGCAATCAAACTAGCCCGAAAATATAGTTTGCAACACTGGGTTTGATAAGGTCTTCACTTGCTACACTAATATGTAGAGTGCTGTAGAGATGCCACCTAGTCTATCCTAGAATTCACCCATCCCTGGAGGAGGAAGAGATTGACATGACTTTCACGAAGGTTATACTCGTACACAAACTGCCTCAGCTTGAACGCAGCTCTCCAATCCCATTAGCAGTTCCGATGAGTACTTGGTCAAGTCAAACAGAAGAGGAATACCCAATAGGAATTGTCAAGTGCCCAAATTTAGCAACAAGTAGGAGTAATCTATTGAATAATTGAAAAGGAAATGATCAATGAATAAGGTAATTCTCATACTTTTTGCGTAAAAATCTGTAAAAAGAAGGCCAAAATATTCAAAACATAAGCATTAACGCTGCCTGGCACAAACTAGGAATCCAATTTATCAAAGAATTGAATTCTAATCTTATCCCAACCTTAATCAAACCCATTTAAGTTGTCTGACATTCTTACATCATGTCTAGCTTATTGCCATTTGAGACTTTGAATGGTTCTTATGATATCTCAGACTCCTGTCTTTTCGCTATTATACTGAGCTATATTCTGATTCCTCAAAGTTAGGTTGAGGATGATTATTACATCTGCACATTGCATGGTTCTAGTCCGAGGATTTGTGTCTTGCTTATATTCTATGTTTCAGCTCCATAGGTGACTATCAGAAAGATATATTGGTTGCATCGATGACTTTTGAATCGAAGTCAGCAAAGGCTACGGCGTGTGCGATTTTATATTCTGCTGCTTGCTTTTTTAGTTAGTTTTCTGAAAGGTGATAGTCAATGTATGAGTAGCCTTTTCTAAATCAAGCTTGTTTCCCTGCTTGGTTTTCATCTAGTGTTTGGGTGATTTGGTTGGAGATGACCTCGGTGAAGAATTTGTTGATGCATTTGAGTAGACTTAATTGCCTGTAGTAGATGATGTATTCTGGGTACTTTTTTTTTTTTTCATTCAACATCATGATTTTGGTATTCCAATCTTCTGGGACTTTGATTTTTTTTAGGCTTAAGTTAAATAGAATGGTTATTTTCCTGGAGATGACTGTTAGCATTTTTGAGTAGGCAGATGGTGATATTATCGAGCTTGGTGGCCTTCCCTTCATTTGTTTGATATTTTGCTTCATTTCCTGTGTTGTTACTTCTGGGAAATCCTCGAACTGAATATTCTCTGCTTGTGTGCCCAGTTCATTTTTCAGTGTCCGTTATGGTGGAATAAAGGTCTTTGTAAAATTCCTGGGCACGCACGACGATTCAGTCCCTATCCGTTTTCAGGTCTGTATTTTCTTCAAGTACACTAGTTATTTCCTTTTTTTCCTTCATCTACAGATTTTCCATAGGAGTAACCGTTGAGATGTTCAGCCCTCTAGATCTATAACCGTTGCCTGTACACGTTACACATTCACACATATAGAGATAGCCAGATATTCTGCCCAGCAGCCAATCTGCCGCCCATCTACTCGGACTGACAGATTTACTTGAAAATTGGACGATCCTATTTTTGGTGACAGTTATGGCTGACAATTTCTAATATTATATCTATAGTCGAGTTCTCGAAAGGGTAAATTGTTGGTTTCAGTAAAACCCATTCCTCCGTTCATTTCAAACCTGCTTTGATCACTTATTCTCTGTTTGTCTCTTGTTGGTTTTATACAGCAAATGATCCATAATATCACAAGAAAAGTTCTAAGATGATCATTATTTCAAGAAAAAACTTTTGTTCACTTTTAAGCCAGCTAGTTTATCAATTGTTTTTATTTACTAAGGCTTTCTCTATTTACTCATCGATCAGGACTAGGATTTGAGCCCCATATTGCAGAGTCTTGATACCAGGGATCGGTGAAATATGAAATTTGGACAAGGGGCTGCATTTTCTCGCTAAGGTGAGAATCGTATAAAGGCTCTGCGATGGGCGGCTTAAAGTGCAGATTGTAAAACCTTTTGAGTATACGTCGAAGTATTCAGTCAAAAGATTGCATGCATGATTGACGAAATCTACATCAATTACTGAACTGAGAAAATAGCTTTAGATGAATAGAAAAAGACAAACGAATAACTTGAAGGTGAGAATCGTATCAATACTCTACAATGGGTGTCTCAAAGCGCTATTTGTAAAAGCATTCGAGCATGTGTAGAAGTATCCAGACAAAAATTGCATGCATGATTGACAAAAGCTACGCCAATTACTGAATTGAGAAAATAGTTTTAGATGAAAAGAAAAAGACGGACCAATAACTTGACAATGATCTATTCGAATCTATATGAAATAATGTCAAATCAGTCAAATTAAAGAAGGGTTTACTACAAAATATAGAAATAAAATTCCAGTCGATTGACTCAATTATTGTTGGGGTTATCAAATATTTTATGACAGTTGAATTTGCTCTGGTTGAAAACTTATATTTCACTGAATATATTCTTGCGACCATTCCCCCGACTTACCGGATATTATTGATATCATAAATTCTGGACTAAATCCCTAAAAAATGTCTGTTTCTCTATTCGTGTCTTTCAATGAAATCCGTCTGGATTACTCGACAATCTCGACCCAGAAGCATGTCTGACACGTATAAGCCGATCCAGTGAACGTTATAGACGAGATCTTGAGGAAAAAAGTCTATTTCAGAAATCGACATTTGAAGATCGCATCAAATCAACTCCACAATATTACGTTCCATTCACAACAGGAGTGACAAGCCAATAGCCACTTGTCGAAGCGTGACATATTTGCGAAGTGTTTGTCTATATTGGGAAAAGGTTATTGTGGCGTTGGTAGCGGCGGAAAATATGCTTCCGTTTTGAAAATCGACGTCAAGTGTCAAAATAAATAGAAAATGATTTAAATCGGTAATGAAATGTCCGTGGCAATATATATATGTATATATATATATATATATATATATATATATATATATATATATATATATATATATATATATATAACTCATAACTCATTTGTAAGAGATGATGAAGAAATTATTGACGAAAGATGCAATTCCGCTTGAATCATCAATTGGCAATATAAACAAAAGTATACATAAGTTTATATATACACACACATACACACACACACGCACACAGACACACACACATACACACACACACACATATATATTTATATGTATATATATATATGTATGTATGTATGTATAAACACACATACACATATATAAATATATAACAAATGTGTGACAGATGTAGAAATCGTTGAAATGAACGTGATCCGGATTGAATGACGCAGGCACGTATTCGATTTCATCCAATGAGCTGCTGTGATGTTTATATCTTTCATGGAAATCTGTTTTGAGCTTCCAAAAATGTTGATGTTCCGTTAGTCAAGTGCTTAGCTGCACAGAAAATGGAATCAGCGATCCGAGTTCAATCACCAATCGAGATTAGCGTTCACCTCATAGCAATGCCATCGGGAAAGGTGAAATTGTACAGGGTTAGGTGAGTCACATTTATCGTCTCAGTGACCCTCAAACAGAGAACCCTGCAACGTGCACCAGAGAAAATCAGGCTCAACCTCACATGGAGAAACCATAAGACAGCGCAGAATATCATAGAAAAGACAGGAGTCCGAGATATCAGAGAAACAATCAGGAAACTCAAATAGCAATGGGCTGGTCACGTAACAAGAATGTCAGACAACCGCTCAACTCACAACATAAATCTCAAGAGATCATATGCGACACTGAGGCCGACAGATATTAAAATGGCATGACGAGCTAGACATTATTAGAAAGTATAGGTTCTCCAACACCCATGATGGAGAGGTATATGTCCAACAACAGACACTAAAAGGATGATGATAACGATGAAGTCAATTCTTCCTATCGAAAAATTCGAAGCACTTCGAAATCTAGCCGACACAGAATAACGTGATAAGTGAAACCAAAGCCGAGACGGCTAATACTGAAGCCAGCGTAAGGACAATGTTTGATCTATAATTTATTTATATCCACTACTTTATTCTTTAATATATATTTCTTTAATTTAGCATTCGTTTAATGTTTTGTTGCTTATTCGTTTGAACCTTACATTCGTAATCTATTATCTCAATTCTTGCTATCTCTGTGTATGTCATGAACACATCAAGGCCAGCATCCAAACATGTCGTAGATGAAGATACAACGATCCAAATTGAAAAAACATATCTGGAAAAAGTAGACCACAACTACTTAAGACAATCTATCGGCATGGAATCCTCAAAAGGAGAAGAAATCAATCGAAGAATCACCCGACAATGGCAAGGTTTCGATAGAGCAATCTGAACCTTCAAGATCAAGAAAATCCTAAAAAGAAAAGTATACAATCGATAGTCACCTATGGAGCAGAAACATAGGGAACCGGCCCTCAAACCGAGAATCATGTACAGTGCACATAAAAGATTCATGCTCAACATGAAAGGATCACAAGACAGCACAATATAATAAGGGAAACAGGAGTCAGGTGACTCCTGCTTTTCCCTAAATATATCATAGATCTCATTGGGAAACTCAAATGGCAATGGGCTGGAAATGTTTCAAGAATGACAGACAACCGATGAACATCACGAGACGGTGAAACGAAGTAGACAAGTTCAGAAAGTGTTTTCTCCCATGATAGAGAGATCGGAAGAATCCAATGACAAACGATAAAAACTTAATGATGATGATGATGATGATGCCTCTATAGATGTTCAAGCATTTCAAGCATTTCTTGAAAAATTGCTGTCAAAGATTGACACATCAAAATCTGAGCTATGTCCCTTGCTCAGTGTTGCTAAATATCGTTTTCCGTTCAGATATCTATGTTTTAGTTACGTCCTGATGTCGAAAATCGCTATTTAGATAATTTTTAAGAAAATTAGTGATATCATTTTTTAAATGTATACTAATAAAATAAGTAATACTTTTAACAAATTAGGTAATAAATAAATGAAGATAAATTTTTGAAGATGGAAGTTATGTTCAATTCATTAATAACATGTTAATTTTTTCTCAGGTTTCTTAGATATATTTGTAGATTTTAGATGTTTTAGGTGTTTTAAAATGTTTTTGGCTGCATTTTAGATGGAAACTTTGGAAAAAGCATGCATGAGTTCAGGTTTGTTTAACCTGAAAGCGACCATGTACAAGTTTGCTTAACAAGCTGAACGTAAACAAACAACCATACACACGAACACGCGCAAGCCTGCACAGTGCTGCCACACACTTAGTGGCCTTATCCACACACTTAGAACACACACATATACATAAGCTGAAAGCATAAACACACACTCATTTACTCACAAACATACACACATATATAAATATATGATGAAGTCAAGCATTTGCTACACAATCACGTTCATGCTCTGACGGGCTTCTTCAGGAGAGTGATTCAGCTTATTCTAGATCCTTATTTAGGACGTTTTCAAGCTCCATTCTAACTTAACTTAATGTTCAATGCTGAATGTATCTAACACTTTATGAATCAGATATTATATTATATTATATTGTATTCCTGGTTTGTATTATACATATATATATATATATATATATATATATATATATATATATATATATATATATATACATATATATATATATATATATATATATATATATATATATATATATATATATATATATATATATATATATATATATATATAAACACGTACCATACTCATAAAAACATCCACAGTCACATACGTTTAGCACATTATCATAAAAATCATTCATTTAAAGTTTGTACTTGGGCATAAACCTTGCCAGGAGTCCGCCAGTTTTTTCACTTCTGGGCTTCAAGATGCCAAAATATTCTGAATTTGTCAAGATCGGTGCATATTCTTTTTTTCTGTCAGCCACAATTTCACAAATGATTTCGAGTGATCCACGCTGAGTTGCAATGGTTGATATCCTCGCAGCGTGGCCTGTCCATTGCCGTTTGACCTTCCTAATAGCTCATATGATATCTCTGACACATGTTGGATAAAATTTCTTCGCCAGCTTTTAGTAAATTCGGTACATCAACTCTTTCCCTCTCACAATTATCACATAAATACACTTGACTCACACGCACTTCACACATTCAACACCCCCACACACACTCTTAACTCATTAAACACGTACACATTTACCGAACAAAAAGTTGAGAAAAATATCTTTTGATCAAATTTCTGGATCTTCACAGAAAAATGCGGGTATTCCCTGTCTTCAAATGTTTGATTTATGCTATATTTTTGCTTTTACGATTGAAATCAAGAATAGCATTTAGGTTTTTCTCGCTGTGAACTGTTACAGAGGCAGTGCACACCCTACAACCCTAATCTCCCGCACCATCTACACTATTTTTTGAAAATTTGCTGCGATATTGGAACTGTGTGACATTCGAATTTTTTTTTGGTTCTCTTTGCAGGACGTAACATAAATGTTTTCAAATTTGATTTACATTTTGAATTTGACCGAAGATATACGACATGTGACAGCAAGTTTCATCAAGTCTCCAGTTCTCCTCTCATTTAATCCTCACTTATCATAGTACTGCTGTTGTTTGTTCTGTCTTCACCATGCTTTTTTTCTTAGCTTTCAGGCCTCTGCTGAGAGCTGGGGGTCGTAGATCTCATATTTCCAGTAACTTCCTAAGTATCCGTGCAGTCCCCAGTGGTGCTGTGATCTGTATAGTTTTAATCCTCCCCCCTCATCACAAATTCTTCCAATCTCGTTGTCAGTGTCTTATGTACGGTTCCAGGTGGACATTCATGGTCTCACTCCTTCTTCAGTTCCATTGCTACTTCCTGGCGTTTCTCTAGCTTTCCATTCTCCTCTGTAGGACTCTATGCCCCCATTTACAGGTCCGTCTCCAGTTTGTACCGATATAATTTGTCTGTATGGTCGAATCCCAATCGTTTGCTCAGTTCCTAAGCTATCTTTTTGGCTTTCCAGTTGTTTCCTTTTTTGTACTCTTCCTGTGCTTGTTCACTACATTCACTGGCTATGAGGTTTACGGTCACATCAATTTCCTTACATAGGTGGCATCTGATATTTGCCCCTTGATTTTTGCCTTGGCATAGTTTGTCCTGGTGCATTTATTCTGAGCTGTTATGGTGAGCGATTCCTTTTCTCGTCTGAGGTTTCCTCTGCGTAACCATGTCCGTGATCTCTCGTCTGTTTTGTTTTTGTCTTTTGAATTCCCTGTATAGTTTTTTTCGCATGTTTCTTTTCTCGTCCACTGAGCTGCCCCTTTGTTGGCTACTTTTCTGTTGTTCATTGCACTGCTTTTTATAATCTCTCCATTCATGCTTGCACATACTTTCCTGATCTTATTTTGGTCATTTTGACGTACCCCTCTGTGCCGATAAATCCTCCATCACCTTCTTTCCTCTTCACATACTGTCTATCTATGTCATCTCTTGGTTATAAAGCCTTGTACATTGCCAAAAGATTCCTCGTTCGCTGATTCATTGATTTGAGTTATTCTTTTCTTCAACCGAGGAATGGCCCCAGTGTATCTTACTACCGATACTGCGAATCTGTTCATTCTTTTATCAGATTTCTGCTATTTAACTTTAACTCTAATGTTTCTTCAATCCTCTAAAGGTATTTTTATTTTGTTATTCATTTCTCCCCGTTTTATCGCTTCTCAATCGAGCTATTTATTCTTTCTGCTGATGCAAAGCTTACTTTGTGAATTACCATAAATACGTATTTTTTCTATTCCAAACTTCATCCCAATGTTGTTGCTGTATTTTTTTTACTTTGTTGAACAATGTTTCAGGTCTTCCTTGCTCTTTTCACCTGATTCTTTATCGTCC
>OY735233.1:27313208-27350708 GCA_963457665.1 Thysanoteuthis rhombus | reverse complement strand
AAATAGAAGTGGAAGATCAAAACAAAAAAAACTTCCGACAATTCTTTTGGAAGAATCACCACATAAATGAAAGGAAAATCAAGGAATCTCTTACGTAATCTCACCATAATCACTGTATCAAAAAAAAAAAAATGAAGACAATGAGAGGTCTGGTTAGATACTCAATAGAAAGACTCACACTACCAATGATTTTTGACATCATGCCGGGCTTTGTCCACTGAAAAAAGATTGTAAAATTACATTGTTCGCTTTATGTCGGGCAGTGATCACTGGAGAATTTTAAATTCTTAAGAATCATGCGTAAATGCTGCTGGACATAAACTGAGTGGCCAATTTGGTATAAAACTACATTGCTAATTGACCTGCAACAAAAAATCTATTCGTGACGAGTTTTCCAGACATAGTGAGGAGTTGATGTTTAAATTTTCAGCCCTGTAGCTCCCTTGGTGCAGCCTGTATAGGCAATATATACATAGCCAATTAAACAAACCTACTTAAAATCTATGTTGATGCAAATAGTTTTGGTTGACTGTTCCCAAGAGTTACGAGGAAGTGCGAATGGCGTAACAGTCAACGGTTTGGACAATGGTATCAGCGAACTGGAATGAAACACCTGTCTATATTCACGTCCAAATAATGCCCTTGTGCAAAGGGCAAATCCATCTTCCCTCTCACCTTAAAATAAATGTGGGTCAGGCTGGGTTCACAAAAGACAAATTTGATTCAAAATCAAGCAGCTTTCCTACGCCACACAAAAACCCATATAACCCAGGGATTCTGATTTTGAAATAAATAGTTCTTTATTAGAAGTTACTACTTAGCTATCAAATAGCTACCATAAAGTGTATATAAGATAGATAATACTGACTTTTGTTTTTATCTCTATCAATCGGAATCTTTATGAATTGGGACCATTTGCAAGGTAGTGCTCTGGTCTTTACGGGCCTTGGCACGGGCTTGCTTGCACAAGATCTCTTAAAACCTTAATGAAAGTCGAGATATTCATTGTGAATAAGAAATTTACAACCTTCACAAAGGAAGTAACCGAATACTTTGAATCGGTACTTTTGTGCAAATGGTTAAGTATATGGGGCCAAGTTTGAAGGTAGTTAGTTTCATAAAGTGATAGGGAATAAAGAAGAGTGTACAGCCAATGTATCTTCCCGATAGTCACCTATGGAGCTGGAATATGAAACCTAACCGAAGGACTGACTCACAACCGACAACCTTGCAACGTGCACACAGAAAATCATGCTCAACTTGGATAGATCTCAAGACAGCACAATATATTAAGAAAAGACCATGAGTCAGACACATCATAAAATCTATAAGAAAACGCAAATGGCAATGGGCTGGAAGTGTTGCAAGGATTGCAATCAATTAGACAAGTTCAGAAAGTATCAGCTCCACGATGCCCATGATAAAGAGGTTTCGCAAATCCTTGGGAAGGTCAATGTCAATAACGGACAATGAAAGACTGATAATGGTGTTGATTGTGGAGAAAAATACGTAAATTTTAAATCCATTTCATCAGCACTTTTTATACATGATATGCAACTCAGTGCAATGTACATATGATGTGAAATACGATTGAAATAAAAAACTTTTTTGCCTATTTACTATTTTACAGATTTAAATGATAAACACTTTGAGAAAATGTAATGCATGATAGAACACAGAGAGCAATGTAGATACCTAAAAAAACAAGATTGTAATTAATATATTACATCTATCTCCCTAGTGAGGACGGTTTTCCTACCTATCTAAGAAATTACCATTTGAAATCCTCCTTGGTTCTGACATCGACATATGACAAAAAAATTGTATAAATATATATGTGTATATATATATATATATATATATGCATACACACAAACAAACAAACACACAAACACACACACACACATATATATATATAGATATAACAAAACTGTTTCGTTTTGTCGAGGGAAATAACTATTAAAAGCTCAATGAGAGAAGTTTCCATTATTTATCTATTTCCAATAATAGATGAAAATCTTGTTCATTCTGGTTACATCAAGACGCACTGATTTTCTTGACTTGAGAGGCTTTTTAATATATAGAACTCAAAGAAGAAGAATTTGTAGACTGTATAATGAGCAAGTGGGAGAGAGGAAACCAACAAGAACCGCTGTCTACAAAAAATGCTCGGTTAATATGTATATAAGTGCATAGCATAATATACGCTCGCGTGTGTGTTGATTAAAGGCAATGGTCACTCAAATAACATGATGTCATCAAAATGATGTTCTGTTTGGATTGAGCAATTTTTCTCCTGATATTGCATTATTTTTGAGCATTTAACATTAGCATCAGGGAAGCAACGGGTCCTGGATAAGTATTTAAAACATGAAGCACACATGAAAGAAAGCAGAGATATGGGAGACACTGGAACATCTTTGCCTGTTTGTGTGTTTCTTCTACATCTCTGATCCGTAAATATAAATATCTGTTCAAGGTAAAACTTCCCGACTTTCCGAGCTGATAGACAATTGGTCCCAACTTGCTTTCAAGCTGGAGACACATGACAACCGATCCAAATGGCCGAAAGACTTCTAACATTAAAAGGAAAGGGTGCCACATAGGTGAATATAAATAGGAAGACATCTTTTTTCCTGTTTTTGAGCATATTGTTTCATGTTCATCTCTGATCTGGAAATGTAAATGTCTATTAACGGAAGCACTACCTGAAGTGGTCCTGTTTTGTTTCTAAACCAGTGAGCCACGCAGACCCGTTTCAAATGGAATGAAGGATTAGAATAATAAAAGTAAAGGAAGCCATAAAAGTAGATAAACAGGAAGATATTTTTACCCAATTGTGTCCATATTGTTCCATGTTCATCTCCGATTCGGACATGCAACGGAGATTAATTGGAAACCCTCCTGACTTTACGACCTTATAGACAATTGTCCCCAATTGCCTTTAAACCACCGGACACGCACGTTGGCGATTCAGGCTTCATGAAAAAAGGTTGCGTGCAAACAAACAGTTATGTTTGCCGCCAGCAAACATAGTGTTCTCTGAATCCATTAGTAAAGTCATCGGAAAGATTGATGGTCGAAAGGTATGTTTGATTAAGTTCAACAAATGAATACACAGAATCCCCGATTAGCGTCGTTTCAATCTACGTTGTTTTGTTACGAGTCATTGAAAAAAAAAAAAGAAATGTATCAAAATACGATGATATCAAATATTGTTGATGGAATTGTAAATTAAGTGATTTTTCTGATTAGACGTAAGTTGGGTCATGCACAATGATAAAGTAGTACTTGTTTCTGCTGGAGAAAAACATTTTTATTTATTGTGGTTTCAGTTAAAATCGTTGGTTTCATGAAACTAACCACGATGCCAATCAGGAAAAATGGTGTATTTCTTTGGCTCTTTGATTGACAACAAATTCATCTGAACAATTCATTTGTCCAGTAATGAAAAGAACTTGCCATATCAGTCAATAATTGAATAGTCGCAGCCTCAAAAATTAGAGTCATGTAAAAATTATTCCATTGAAGAATAAATATGGTCAGAATAAATTCTATTTCAGACATCACTGTGGAAAACTTCTGAAATTTAAAACCATCTGAATTATACGGAATCTTGATGTTATTTCCACAAGAAACTTCCATCAAAGAACAAATTGTAATCATCACATCACTGGCTTTTTTCTGCTGGAAGCATTTAGGAACATATAGATCCTGGAGAATCTTTATGTTATAAATAAACCCATCCAAAAAAGATCCCCAAAATATTGATTATGGTCTAGTTGAGTGCTTATGTGAATTTTCATGTTCGCAGACGAAACAGTATGGTCAGGAGCGCTAAGACATACAAACACCTCAACAAACACACACACATACGTGCATAAAAAATAATTTACCACTTTTGATGGCTACAATTGTTCGATTTAAGATTTATAAAAAGGCCACTAAGATTTTGGATTTTGAAAATTGATTAAATTGAACAACGTAGCCACCAAATAGGGCAAAGGGTTTTATCCATTCTTTCTATCCATGTGTTAGTGTGTTTCAGTGTTCCAACGCTTCTGGATATACTGTTTTGTCTGTAGATTTCAAAATTGACGCTACGGTTGTTCAATTATTCATTGTGATAGCGAGTTTAGATCTTTGTTAAATTTTAGTCCATCTCCAAGCCTAAAGTTTAGAATGTTTTTCTACCGTAACAGCATGAACGATAATGAGAACAAAAATAACAATCCTCGCCTAATTTTAGAGAGTTAACTCTTCACTGAACGCCTGCTCAATCGCTTCAAGCTCAAACCAATATATAAAACAAGCATTTAAACACCGTGATTTGAAATTGTGTGTGGCAGGTGGCTCTCTCACCGACTGAGCCAAACTGACATATCTACAAAAAGTCAAAAGTAGCTGTGATAATTTTCAGCCAAAAGAGATCGTGGAGTAGATTTTGACCCTGCAGCAGCCAGGTGTGTTATTAGGAAAGTAAGAATACTGTAAGTGGAAAAATATTTTCAAAAAGATATTTTGACGTCTTTGAATCCGTTTACATTGTTAGAATTTGGAAGATTTAGAGATTTTTTTTATTCTCGAACAACATTTCAATGCTCGGTTTTGTTTCAATGCCATTCAAAATCTTGTATGAAATCACTGTTGTCACAAAAATGACCCGCCCGGTCAACCAGCCAAGTGAACTACAAATCAATATCTGTTTGCATGGGCACGCCGCTAAGAAACATCTAAAACATTTTTTGGGGTCTGGGTTTTTTGTTTTTTATTTTAGAATTTTTTTTCAGATCTCAGTGGTCATTTTTGGCCAAAGTTATCTTCATACTTAAAAAAATTTTTTTTATTTCAAGGTAATCTTAGATAAAAGATCTATCCTTTTAAATAATTTTTTGATGATGATTTCCGGTACGTGCGCTACGGTGATTCTTTGATGCATGTCACAGATATTTTCAAAACTTTCAAATTCTGTCCATTTTTGAGCGGCATAAAGATTCCTTTAAAATCAACCTCTTGAAATGCATTGGATACTTTTGCACTCACTGTATTTGGCCGAAACATAGAGATAGACTGATGGATGGATTCAGGGAAAGATATGATCTGGCGTAGACAGTCAACTTATCAGAGACTAAAATCAGTTATGTACAAACTAAAATAGATTAATACGAACAATGTAATATGAAGATAGATAAATTAATATGAAGAGACAGGTTGATAGATAGATTAGCAATTGGAAAAATTCGATAATTACCTGAACAGATAGTTAGATAGATATGAATACACTGAGATCAATCGATCGATAGATTGTGGATATTAACAGACTCAAATAGAGATAGATAATTAGAGAGACTGATAGACAGACAGAGAGACCAATAAACATGGAGAGACTGAGACATATAAACAGGTAGATATGGAGAGAATGTGAGAGATCAGTGTTCATTGTTTGAGACGTATCTGGATGATATAAAAAAATATTACGTTTACTTCGAGGGAAATTAAATTGTCGTTTCCCCAGGCAATTCGGTTATCGTGGACTGAAGATTCGAGATTTACAAAAAGAAGTTCTCAACTTGATGGCATTTGTCGCCTTCAGGGAAAGAAGAATCCTGACCTGTAAAAAAAATTTTTGATAATTTTTTTATTTAGCCAGACGTTGTTTAACTTAATGTAATAATAAACCGAAGAAAATACTTTCAAGTCGGATTAAAATGAATTTTGAGTCCGAATAACTTTTAATTTCTGAGCCAAACTTTTTTGCTGGAATAAAATTTGTTAAACGACGGGAATAACAGTCCACCAAACTTACTTTTCTGTCTTTCTTTTTGGGATGCAGGTGTTGGAAAATTGGTCTTGGGAATAAAAGGAAACAAACCAGAGCCAAAGTGCACTAATATTTCTATTCTGACTGAAGATGATTACTATATATATATATATCTATATATCTATCTATATATATATATATATATATATATATATATATATATATATATATATATATATATATATAGTTCCGTATAAATCTATTTATCTATTTATTTATTTATTAGAATGAAATGAAGCCTTTGCGTGTTTATAACAAATCCCGTGGATGTGTAAGTTGTCAGTTTGGCTTGATTAGTAAGAGAGTCACCAATCGATCACTCTTAAATCGTATAACATTTTTTGTAGATGTGCATGACTTGTCAGTTTATCTCACTTGGTTGGTTACTCATCTACTTGGTCGTTATTTTAAATCACGGTTGGGAATGTATTTATTCATCAGTGTGAAATGAACCCTTGCCTATCTGTAAGATAAGAACTCGTGGATATGTAAGATTTGCTAGTTGGGCTCGATCGGTTAGAGATTTGCCTATCAGTTAGATGGTCATGATTCCTAATCATGGTAGGGGAATGTTAATTTTACATATTGGTTTAATGTGACTGCAAGGACAAACAATGAAGATTTTAATCCTTTGAATTTGGTGAGGATTGTTCTTATTCTTGTTACTTCAACAAAACGAAGCCAACTCAAAAAAAAAAAAATTCGGTTTTGTTTATAGATAACACCCATACACATTTTTCGTTAAAATGGGCTCTGCTTGGAGATAAAAAGGTGGGCATCTCCTTATCGTTAATGGCACAGATAATCGAATTAGAATAGTGTGCGTCTATGTTGTACTAACGTTCTTGGGAATGGCATGAATCATTTTCCACAATAATGAGTAAATAGCTCATCAGTTTTGAGTTTTTCATCCTTGTGAGACAGTCCATCTTGGGCGACGGGCTATCACCTTAGCCTTGTAAAAATAACCAAAGTTGCTATGAAAAATGGAATAGAGACAAAATCATTGCCCCGTGTGTCGTGCGATACAAGAAGTAACAATTCTTGACGGAACGACTCGATTACCTGGACATTGGAATATTAGGAAAAATTTTTTGAAAGAACAAAGCTCCCCGGCAGAAAACGGTTGAAAGAGAAAGACTGAAAGTGGAATCAAGTTCTTTATTACAATCGTTAACCCGATTATATATTCCAGCTATTGAGTGTCCAAGAACCTATACAAATAATTCTTATTTTAATTTGTTCATGACTTCCCAAATTCCATATATTTTGCATGGTTACCTGATTCCCTACGAATAAAATGTAAACAATATGGACCCAATGTAACTCAACATTTTTTAGTTTTGGGGGTTTTGCCAACATTATAGCCATATTTCAGCTAAATGCACCCGACTGTGAACAAATGTAACGATTTTTGCTTGTAAAATGTAAAAAAAAAGACAATCGGATTGACCATAACTCACCATTCCAAGGTGGAATTCCTCTACTTGCAACATTTCATTGAAGCATATGAAGGAATAATCAAGTCATGCAACTGAGAAAATGACTCAATGATGACAACAACAACGACAAACAGACACCCATAGGGAATTATTGTGGCCAGATTTTTTTCGCTGGTATTGAAAAAAAGTCCGGCTTGTTTATGGGAAATCAATCACGAAAGAAAAATAATTTTTCTTGTGAATCCATTCTCCATGGAGATGAGAGAACGACCTTATTATGATAAATATAATTCTCTTTGGATCTTTGTTTTTATCTTTTTTCTAGAAACCTTTTTTCTCTGCATGAAAATCTCTATTTTCCCATTTTCATTAAAAATATTGTTTGCAAAATCATGAACGATATTCATCGATTTCATTCAAACTAATTTGGCGCAGAGGGAGGTTCCATCATTTTTTTTATCATTCAAGAATCCCTGCATAAACAACGACTTTTAAAAATTCTTCAATTTAAAATCTTCGTAGAAGAGTCTGAAAGCAAGTTATTTCCAATTGCAGCGAAGCAATTACATCTTTTCAAGAACTTTTTGGAGATTCTTCTTTTTTTATTCTATTCAATACAAGTATTCTTTTGCTGTGAACGATGACGGCATATATTGAATTTATGGGTACACATTAATATTGTTCTGTTGAACATAGTCGTATTTTTTAGATCATATTTTGTCTTTATCTTTTTTGAACATTTTTATTCTTTACATTCGGCATTTTTACTACATCGTCAGACCATCTATTTTCACTACTTCAACATTTGGTAAAGTAATTATCGATAATACAAATGAGTTCAGTCCCTCAGTGTTTCGGGTATATCATAAGATTAATTCATCAGTGCCGTAGAAGAAAGATAGCATACATAAAATACTAGCTGAAGTACCCGTCTAAACCGGGTAAGGTATTTAAGGAATAAAAAATGACTAAAGTTTCCAGGTACGTGAAATAGTTTTCTTCCACTTAAGAGTGTAGCTTGAGGTTACGGAACTCTTGAGGCTTGGTCCCTTTGAAGGGACCCTCCAACGTTTAGTGAGAGTATTTATTGTATGATATCAGTATTTCATTAAAAGGGCTATATACGAGCTCGAGATGTTTTAAAATGCAACCCATCAATAATACTTCTTCATTTGCTTTTGAACCTTTAGTGGGGAAGAGCTTTTTCTTCACTTCAGACCCCTTGGAGCGGGGCCTTCATTTTTACCCCCAAGGTGGGATGGGACTCTCCAATTACAACTGACCCTTTAAAAGGAGGACAAAAATTCCTTACAGTGTGGACCCATTGAAGAGTAAAAAGTGCACGGATAGTTTTCTCCCCTCAGAGTCAAAACGGATGTCCTATCACTTCTTTGTTTTTCTCAAAAAAAACTTCCTGTTATGAAAATGTCTCTGCTATCTTTTAAATCTTGACAGGGGTGTTTGCGCCACTTTTGATCCCTTGCTAAATAATGTATAATGTTTTAATAAGAGTTTAAACAGACCCCCTTTTTTGAAACTCTGGAAACTTTTATGCACAGATAGCTGGAGTATTTCTATGACAGGTAAAATTTTTCAGGTGTAAAAAGAAAGTACAAATATTTTCAGATATGTAAGACAAACTTTCCTTTCACTTTGACTCCATTATTGTGGAAAAAGTTTTTCCTTCATTTCTGACCCAGGGCGAAAAAATGTTTCCTTTCAGTTTTCATCCCTAAAAGGAAGGGGAACTTTCCTTTAATTTTGGATTCATATATGTGGTTATTATATATATATATATATATATATATATATATATATATATATATATATATATATATATATATATATATATATATGTATGTATACATATAATATATATATATATATATATATATATATATATATATATATATATATATATATATATATATATATATATATATGTGAGATAACATTTCCTCAATGGTTCATTACGGATTGTACAATCTGTTTCTCTTTGAAATATTTTTAATACTTTTTCTAAGTAAAACAGCTCGCACAATCTGTAATGAAGCATTGAATTTTACTTTTTTTTATCACTGTTCTACTAATGTACTAATGGTATTGAGCACTTTTGTTTTTGGAGAAAATGATCTACTTAATACATTTATACATGCACACAAATTTACTATTAGTGTCTTACTGTTATAATGCAATGCTCTTCCAACTCTAGAATGGAGCACTTTGGTAGATGGGGAATTATCGGTATGTAAATATATCAACTAATTCGATCTTACTGGCCATTCATATCAGCATAGGGCAGGGTTAAAATGTCAGAAGGTTTCGATCTTACTTCGTTGTACTGGAAGGAACGTTGGATAGTCTATAGTCACCCTTAAGAGTTGTAATACAACGAAATAGCTGTTTGTGGATGACATTATCAGTGATACATGTATATATATATATATATATATATATATATATATATATATATATATATATATATATATATGTGTGTGTGTGTGTGTGTGTGTGTGTGGGTGTCGGTATAAAAGTATCAGGAGCTTTCGCATAAAACTCTCACAAAAACCGTCTACATCTGTTTCCTCAGTTTTCAAGTAGGTCTTGCTGGCTGATTATGTATACACGTATGTATGATCGTACGAGGCCAAACCAATTTAGTCAGAAAATTGGGCATTTACCCATAATATGCCGAGAAAAAGTTTTCAGATGATCCAATTCTCAATGTAAATTCATGCTAAATTTGTCCTTTAGTGAGCCCCTTAGTTTGTTTACGCCTTTTTCGCTTTAGTTTTATAATTCAGACATTTTATTGATCGTTGACCTGCAAAAGGTGAGAGAAGTAACTTTTTTATTGATCACCACTTCTTCAAATCATTTAAACACGGCATGCTTATTTAAGACATTGGTCACATAACAGTTTTTATTGAGCAACTAACCAGACCTGTCTATTTATGAATTAGGATAACTAGCAATTACTGTTTGTTTCCAATGCTTGTAATTAATTGAATTGGACAACCATTAGAAAAAAGATTTCCTCAGTTTGCAAGTTGGTCCAGCTGGCTGGCTATGTATGTGTCACGCGTACAGACCGAACCAATCGAGCCATAGGGCCAGACATGTATCTATTCTCTACTATGTTTATCGAAATTTTTTTTCGAAATTCACCGCAAAAGGTTTTTAGTTGGGGGTGGACTCAATCTATAATGTAAATTTATTCTGAATCAGTTCTTAGTTTGTTCCCAGCTGCATTTTTAGTGATCTAACAAAAGATGAGAAAAGTAACATCCAATGATCACCTACTTTTCCAATTTTCTAATTCATCACCCCAACATAGAATGCTGCAAAATGACAATGGTCACGTGACAGTTTCTATGGACTGACCAACCAGACCTACAGTTGTTTGTACACATTCTTGGTGTTTTTTTCAATGTCAGCATAATCATCATTAGCATAATCAGCCTTTCAACATTCATCGTGGGACATACACTATCTATCATGGGCGTGGCAGAGCCAGTACTTTCTGAACTTGATCATCACGCCATCTTATTTATTGCCGGTAACAGTTTTGCATTAACTCTCTGGGGATTTACGTCGTGAGTCGTGATGTCAAACAATTGTCTGAGATTCTTGCGCCAAAACAAAGACATTGCTATTTGAGTTTATGAATTCTCTGACATTTTTCAGACACTGTGCTGTTTTGTGATCTCTCCGTGTAATGATTATTCCCCTGTGAACGTTGCATGGTTCACAGCATAAGGGACACCTAAGTAACACCGGTGCGTATACGGAGTTCATTCTGCCTCTTTTCGTATAAACTTTCTCTACGATTTTGCTATAAATGCTTTTATGAATATTGGTCTTCAGCCGTAGCAAAGTGACAGGAGTTGTCATCATAGTAGCAGTGAAAGTGAGCTTCAATGAACTATCCAATTGATATTTTGAGCCTTTTCTCGCCTTAGGTTACACGATTCTGCCTTAAAAGACACTTTACTTTCTGTTGTCTCTCCAATACCTTACTCATCTTGTAGGTGTAGATCTTCGCAGAAAATCTCTGGAAGCCCCTCGTGGAAGCATTCTTGGTAGTCGCCTCTCTCCGTTAGCTACTTCGACAAGACTAAGTCCTCAAGAGGATGCACTGCGTTGTCAAAGGTTTTTTCTGTATGGGGCACAACACATACACCTTATTTTTCCCAGACGTGTGGGTTGTGTTTTTTCGTTTGCTTTTTTTCCTTTGGGAGCTTGGGAATCGATTTCCGAGACCCCTGTGGTTAAAATGAGTTCTCTATTTTTTTTTGTCGAGGTTTTTCTCTGGCAACAAATTTATCAATCTTTGTAGTATCTATCTATTTATCTATCTCTTTCTAAGACAATATTGTCCACTCCTGTCCTCTCTGTATTTCTTCCAACCCGGATATTCAATTCTGCAGCCATTACGCAGGAATATTGTTGCTCCTAATGTTCAACGTTCTGCCAAATTTTATGTCTTTTCAGACATATTGATAAACGATGCTCCAGGTAGAACTGTACAGATAGAGCCAAATCACGTTAGAGAAACCGGTTCTTCTAAGGTTACCAAAGTTAAGCGACATCCAGCCTGGTCAATTTACTCGGATGGATGACTGCCTAGGAATACCAGGTGCAGTTTGTTGCAACAAAATTACTCTGCAGTATTCTCAGCCAATGCTCTACCTCCAATTAACAAAGGATGTTGCCAAGCTCGACCAGATTGTGCACCTTATCTTTTTTTTTCACGCTTACGCTGTTCGATGGAGGGCACATGACAGTGAACTCTCCTGAGAGCTACCATTCTCGTACCGAGCGGCAACGGTCACAGATCGCTAATAAAAGCAAGTTTTGAACTGGAAATTATTTCATCGAAATAAACGGTGCACGTTTTCCCAGCTTTTTAAGGCTGAAAGAGAAGAGGCATATCTTGGAAAGGATATCAAGTTATTTATTTTCCTTTTTTTTGTTTTTGATTTGGTTGTCAAAGCTCTAACACCTGGTCAGAACTTACAATGCAATTTTTAGGGAACTGCCAAGGCTTGCACTACAGCAAAAAAATAAATGAGAAGAAAATATGGAGTTCAAATAAAAATACAATTATATTTTAGTAACTTTTATCGATCATGTAAATGTAGATTGGATGAGTTAACCTTGGTAGTTTAAAGAAATGAACCATGTTTCTTTTTGTTAAAAAGTTTTGATCGACCCTCTAACTTATGTCCTGAGAACTGAGAATTTACTACTTCTATAGATGGACCTTAAGCTCGTATCACTTTGACACTGTTCCAGTGATTTGTTTTTATGGCCAACTCTGCTAGTAAGGGTATGGGCACATGCCACCGCTCGGGAGAGATTCGAGTAGTTTTTTTTTCTATGACTCACCTTCATTGAAATTGGGGTTAGTGGCATTCTACAATCGAATTACATAAACAATAAAAAAAATTGAAAGTTTCACCTCTTCAAACTCATCTGGTGAGAGAAGAGAGAGAGAGAGAGAGAGAGAGAGAGAGAGAGAGAGAGAGAGAGAGAGAGAGAGAGAGAGAGAGAGAGAGAGAGAGAGAGAGAGAAGAGAGAGAGGGAGGGAGGAACGAGAAGACGCTTCCCTCAGAATTTTGTGCGACCAAATGTAACCTAAAAACAGCAGCACTTATCTGAATCAGACTGAAACTTATGGTTCAAAGGAAAAACTTAACAGTGACTGTTTGAAGTAATAAACTCTTTTATCTGTTGAATAGTTTACATTAAACTCTCTGACTTATGTCCGGAGAACAGAGAGCATTTACTACTTCTATAGATAGACACTTTAGTCCATATCCCTTTGACAATCACGTTACTACAAATACCCTTCTTCAATTACGCCAGAGAGAGTAAACGTCTTGTAAATACAAAGATTTTTTTTAAATACTTTTGCAATTTTACGTCTGATGTCTTTTTCCAACCAGCGCTTTTGTGTATTTTGTGATCATAGTTCGTACTTCCTCAATACATGTACCGTGTGAGATTCAAATATATACTATTGATGACTAATCTGTCAACTGCTCATCTGAAGAGGATTAAACACATTTACATGAAAATACAAGGGATTCTCCAGAATTTAGCTATTTGAGGTAGGAAAAAACCCCAGCTTATGAACTATTTTCAAAATATTAACTCAGAAACCCGGATGGTTGGCGAAAACTCCAAATTTGTGTGAGAAAAACCACCATTTGCAGCCTTGTTCCAGGTAGAGCTGATTGAAGGGAGGAATATTATGGTTTTAGTCAAATCTCCAGGGGCCAACGTTGCACCGGTCTTGCCGCTCTATCTTAGGAGGACTGGGCCATCAAATTTTGATAAGTGGAGAGATGTGCAGCTTGACACCTTCAAGTTTGTTGAAATAACGTAGCAATAGGCGTACGAGTTAGGAGGGTAGGTCAGGGCAGGGTAATCGCCCGGCCCTCTGATTATGGCAATTGATATTTGTTCCGTCGAGAAAGGCAGGAAACAATGTCCTTTCCAAGTTGCATGTGGTAGGGTTGCAAATCTAGATGTTTTTTTAATCGTTTTTTTTTTCGTATTCGTGAGTTCAGTGTTGACAATATTTAGATTTTTAGAAACTGTTTCGAGTCCAGTGTTGCACATTGAGAGGTAAAATTTTAATTTTTTTTGAAATCGAGAGAGACTTCCCGAATCGAAAAATTATAAATCAGACCTAAATTAGCAACACTGGTATGTTGTATACGAGCTGGGAATCAGTGTTAGATGAAAACGTTTTATAAGAAAAAAGTACTTATGTTTTCAATTTTGGGCAACTTAACCAATGTGTTCGCTTACGTGTTTTGACGATTAAGATATTCTAAACCTCACAAAACAACATAGGTTTCTCCAGTTTTTCAAGTTGGTTCCAGCTGACTTGCTAACTGTCTGGCTATGTAGATGTTTATGTATGTATCACTATAACCAGCTATAGGGCTGAAAATTTCAACATTCATTCCTTATTATGTCTAGAAAAAAAAGTTTAAAGAAAAAAAAATCCCTAAAATATTTTTTCAGTCTTTGGACACTATTCTTTTGCAATGTAAGTTTATGCTAAATTGATCCCTTTCTTATCTGGTCGTTTTTCAAAATCCAGACTCTCAAGTGACATTTGCCCCTAAAAGATGAGAGAAGTATTTTTTCATTGATAAAACCTTGTTCCGATTTTTCAATCGATCACCCCAGCTCAGTAAGGTCACATCTCAATTTTTATTGAGTGAATAACCCAACTCATTTGTCTGTTTTTTTTTAAATTTTCAAATTTTCTTTTTTTTCAATTTTAGGAGTCCAGTGTTGCCAACTTAGTTGCTTTTCTTTTCCGTTGTTTTTTCTTATTCAATTTTTAGAATTTTTGATTGACTTTTGAATTCGAAAAATAAGAAAAAAAAATATCTAGGTTGGCAATACTAGTTCGACTTTTCGTCCGCCTCCAGAAAAGCAGTAACGACTAATTGACTATGTGTAGGCGTCTTCCGTCCAGTCAGTCCAGTTACTAGTACCAAATTGAAGCTCATTCACTAATAATCGTAAAAGAGAACTTTCAAATGGACGTGTTTCTTTTTTCTTGTCGTGTATAGAATAATCATGAAAAATAAAACGAAAGATAAGTTTGTCTCTCTTTGATTCGATTTCCAGGACGCTAAACAATTAAGTCAATTTCCTTTTCACTTTGTTTAATGGAGTTGTGGACATGAAAATCAATTTACTTGACGATTAGCTTGACTGATGTCAGACTGAGTTATCTCCCCTGCCGTCACTTTTATGACGCTCGACGCCCAAGAAGCCATCAGCGCTGAGTCAGAAGTGATAAATGATTTTTTGAACTCTTTCCCTATTTTCCAAACACTGTTTATATTGCTCAGACAAATTGCATTGTCCTGTTCGCCAATTCCCATTTTTTTTCCATTTTACTCCTCGGTAACGATTTTTAACGATCGTCCCTCGTTACCTTATGTTAGATATCTGTATCACATTAAATCCAACTACAAGCAGAGACAAATTTAGGATTTTGAACAGGAGGGTTCAAATGGAATAAATGTTTATTTTTCTAATAAGGTGAATTCTAAATAGGAAAATATATTTAAAAATAGATAACAGAAAAAAAATCAAACATTAAAATCAAAGAAGTGGTTGATACATTTTCCGTTTTCTTATTTTCATTGAATCAAGTATTATAAATCAGATTATGTTTCGAATTTTCATGCCTATTTTTCACCTTCACTTAAATTTTTATTGGTTATTTTTGTCACAACTTTTGACTCAGAACGATTAACCTCAAACAGTGAGTAAATAGTGTTGGTCAGAAAATATGCATTAGGCCTCTGATGGGACACATATCCACGTTCCCTGGCCAAGGGGAATTGGTAACAACGTTTAACCCAATCTATTTTACCAATTAAGCCAATCAGACTTCCGATTAACGCTATTTTCTCACTGACGGAGGATGATAGCTCTGAGCCAGAAGTTGCTATTAAAAGCAACTAGAAACAAATTAAGATGAAGGTGACAGGTTGTTATAAAAATTAAAAGATAAGGAAATGATTGTCTATAGTTTTGAGGTAGGCTATTAAGATTCAAAGAGCTTTTTGGATGATTGAACTTCTTTCTATTTTATCTCAACAAGATTCCTGATAACATGTTTCGCATTTGGAAAGTATGCCTGAAGATTGCAGTTGAATTAATTGCACGAAACTTTGTGTTAATAATACAAGGAACAAAAAGGATTCAATCGACAGAAAAACTCTTTGAAAAAAGTTATTATGTGTGATCCGATATTTATCATTTGCCGAGCGTTTTACTACTAGAATTGACAAAAGACTGAAGTAAAAAAATGATCAAGAAAATTTTCCACAGCACCAATTGATTAAAAAAGTTTAAAGAATAGAACTAGTGACCAGGTAATGATTATTTAACCTCAAAATAAAAAACTCACCATTTTATCTAATGTAAAAAAAATGTCTTTATCTGCGGTATATGTAACATTGTATCACAGGTGTGCTCTGACGTCGTACGGATGCACATAAACACAAAAATAGTTTAGTGTCTATAAAAAGCGATGGACAATAAAAACCTTATTGGTGTAATGTATGTAAAGTAGTTCCAATATTAGTTTTCACAGACCCCAAATTATCATGCGTTTTCTGTATTTGTAGCTCAGAGCACACCTGTGGTATAAACCACCTATCGCCATTGATAGACATTGGTTTTTCATATAAGACAATGTCGTTGATTTTTTTAAAGGTTCTATTATGGTTACTCGGGATTTTTGGATCTTTTCATTTATGATAGTTTCTAATGATATACGTGAAGTGATATATGTATTTTAGATAACTAAAAAAAGGAAAATTTTTTCTTTAAACTTTTATACCACTTCATTCAAATATTTTTGTTTGTTTTTATCTCAATTTTCCTCAAATTGGATCCGCTTCGACTGTTTTCAAATGAACAGCGTGGATTGGAATAAATTCTAAGCTCCCAGTTAGATACTCTATCAACTGAAATGTCTAAATCTCACAAAAAAACAAGGATACAAAACCCAAGGGAGTAGTTTAGAATAAATTTAAATTCAAAGTCAACCCAACCATGAAAAAGAGGTGGATTTATAAAGAACACACCAAAAATACGTTTTTTCTACGGATGATAATAAGTAAATGTCAAGTTCCCAATGGAACTGAAGAATGGAGCCTTACCAAAAGGTTTACCCTCAAATTTAGAAACCATGAAACGTGCACACGAGAGAATCATCAACCTCACGTGGAGAGATCATAAGACAGCACAGTATATTAAAGAAAAGAAAGGAGTCCGAGATACAGAAACTGTAAGGAAAATTCAAATGGCAATGGGCTAGCCATGTTGCAAGAATGTAAGACAACCACTGGATATAACAACTCATAAGAGGGATCCCCAGGGATCATATGCGAAATTGTGACCGACAGAAAGTGAGATGATGTGACGAGCTAGAAAAAATCGGACAGTACTGGTTTGGCGATGCCCATGTCGAAGATGTCTGAAGAATATTGAGAAGGTCTATGTCCAACGACAACGATGAAATGTTTCAATTGTCAACTTTTCAGCTCCAAAGCTTCTACCTGTGCGCATGATACACTCAGCCATCCATCCAGCCAGCCAGCCAGACAAACTTAGAAACTAGACAGGTCTATGTTGTCAGAAACAACCATGCAAGTAGGCTGGATTTAGAAAGAACTACTCGACCATGGACCATCTCCATTCAACAAATCAGCTGAAAGAGGAAACTGCAGAATATAAGATGCCACTTGCTGTAGCATTTATAGATTTCAAAAAGATATTTGACTCTGTAGAAACCCCCATGGTCATGAAAGCCATCAGCTGTTGACCTTGTATACGTCAGAGTACTACAACATATATACGATCACAGCAACTCCTTTCTTAGGCTACATAAGGGCTCTGAAACCCTCCAACTCCAAAAAGGAGTAAGACAAGGTGATACCAGCTCACCCAAACTCTTTACAACTTGCCTCAAGATGATCTCCCGAAACCCTGACTGGGAAAATAGAGGAATCAAAATAGACGATTATCTGAGCAACCTATTTAATTTGCAGACAACATCGTCCTTTTTGCAAAGACGATCTCCAACTAATGCTAGTTGAACTAAATGAATAAAGCAAAAGAGTTGGCCTTTACTTGAACTTCAGTAAAGCAAAAATCAGGTGCAACGATCACATTGAGAATAAGGACATAATTGTCAAAATTGGAGATGCAAAACTGAGAAAAGAAGACCACTCCATCTACCTAGGACAACAAATCTCCATGAAACCTACAAAAGGGGAAGAGATTAAGCAAAGAATCACCCTAGGATAGCAAGCCTTCGATAGAGCAAGCTCAACCTTCAAAAACTTAAATAGCAATGGGCAGGCCATATTGCAAAAATGATAGACAACCAATGGACATCATGACTCACAACATGGATCCCCAGTGATCACATGTGAAACCAAAGTCGACAGAATACAAGACAGAGACATGAACTAGTCAAATTTAGAAAATACTGGCTCTGCGACGCCCATCATAGAGAAATGTGGTGAATCCTGGGGAAGGTGTATTTCCAACGACAGACGTTAAAAGACAGATGATGATGATGATGATGATGACGACGACGACGACGTCGACGATGATAATGATGATGATGATGATGATGATAAAAAAGATAAGTGTTTGTTTAAATTTTTTTTCATTCTACAATTTACCTTCACTTTGATATTTTTTCAGTCACAACTGTGCTCAGTGAGGATTCCCTTCGGTCGTAAATAAATAAATAGCTCAGATCAGAATTGAAAATAACCTCCTGTTGAGATACTCCGTCTATTAAGAATAAAAGAAAACATAAATGGGATTAACAAAGAAGAGCCATGGATTATTTATTTTCTTTTCCTAAAATGTTAAGCTCTTTATTTTGTATGAATCCAATTAGGATAAATAGCTCCAGCGGTTGAATAAAAGCAGAAATATCCTTACTTTGTATTAATAAGTAATCGTAACCCATGCTTGTACCAATAACAATTATCTAAAATAAATATCTGAACTTTTCTTAAAAAATGGATCTTTCATCCAAAATTATTTTAAAAAAAATACCAGGTAAAGATATGGATATTTCTCGGCCCCAAAATAACGATAGGCTCCCGAATAGGCCCCCATTTTTTTTAGATGTTGCTAAATGGTGTACTGATGCAAATATCCAAGGTTGTAGCCCCTATAAATGTGATCAGGAATGCCTGGAGAGACAAATACGCATAGATACAGACACTCAGAGAGAGAAGAATCTGTAGCCAACTTGGCTGATTGGTCAGCCATTCGTGAGGCTACGGTGATTCAATTTCAAACCATTTGATATTAACGAAAAATATGTTTAAGCATTTTTAGGACCGTTTTCCTCGTGTCGGTCCCTCTTTTGAACGTATTCAAGTCGTTCGAAACAACGTTCTTCTTTAGGTGTAATATGTAATATTCGCAAAGAAAGAGAGTTTCTTTTTTCAGTCCTTTTTGTAGACCAAACTAGACAAAAAATTGGAGAAAAAAGTTAGAACACACTTTCAGGTATACACCTTCCTCAGAATTCGCCGCACTTCTCTATCGTGAGCATTATGGAGCCAGTACTTTCTGAATTAGTGTAGCTGGTCTCTCCGTCTAAAACTCAGCCGGCCTCGGTTGTGCATGTGATATTGGGGGATCCATGTCGTAGGTGCAATAATATCTTGCCGTTACAGAAAAACCAACACGGGTCATTATGAATACAACCGTCATGCAGTAAACAAGGTCACTCAATGGCATTTCCCTGCCGATTGAGTGACCCTACGAGAGAGTGTCCATTCATGCATGCGCAGTATAATCCACTCTGTCTTGTTGCAAAGCTACTTCTGACGATGCAGCTGTTTGATGTTGGATAACAGTAATCAATCCATATTAAAAGCTACCACTGCACCGACTGAATTTGACCCGGACTGACCACAGGCATCATTGAATTACACACTAGGATGCACTGCGATGGTGAAGGGCTGCATCCATAGTTTCCATGAAACTGACAAAGAAAGCTTAGCATAAATGCGTTAGATATACATGGGAGGTGCTGAGCGGCAAAACGGTTCAAAGAATAGAATCAGCGAGGAAAGTTCAAACTGTGGCTGAGCTTGTTTTCACTTCGTATTAAAACCTTTGGGAAAAGCACGAATCCACCTCTTCTCCCTCCAGATTTGGCTGGATAGCAGGAAAGACGTGGTTCTATGTCTTTAGTTAGCAACCTGTCCAGCAGCCAGACAACTCTGACACTAAACCAGTTTGGAGAGGGCTGGGCTTCGTCAGGCTATCTTGCGTTTGACACACCCATGATGAAATTGCCTGTGGTGCCTCAACGACCTTGCAGAGGGTTACAGAATTTAAGATGAACACAACCAAGGGAAAGCATGTAGGGACACAGAATTCACCGTTGATATATTATCATCATCATTAGCTTTTTAGCGTTGGTCGTTTGAGATAGACCTTCCCCAAAACTCACCAGACCTCTCCATCATGGACGTCGCGTAGCCACTACTTTTCATACTTGTCTAGTCCATTGTATTTTATGCTAGTCTCAGTTCTGCATATGATCTCTGTACATCCCTATTGTGATATCTAACGACTGTATGACAGTCTTGCAACACGGCCAGCCCATTGCCATTAGAGTTTTTTTAAATGGATCCTATAATATATCTGACTCGTGTTTTTCTTTCTCCAATATACTGTGCTGTCTCATGATCTTCTATGCACTTTACACGTTTTTTTTCTATTTTTTTACCTTAAGAGCCAAAAAAATATTAAATACACTCTTTATCATCAGTAGAAAGAGCCAAGTACGAGGGCGGGGAAGTAGAGTCGAGTTTTAAAGGATCATTTCCAATTTACAGTCTCGATATCGAATTTTATGAGAAGACTATTTTAGGAGACAATTGAATGTAAAACCTCTTTTCTCAGACGACAGTCAGCCTGACCCTACCTCCCCATGAAATCAAATCAATTCAGTTCAAACCGAGTTGACCCATTACGTTTGCCTGATGCACATATATACATTCAGAGAGAGAGAGAGAGAGAGAGATAGAGAGAGAGAGAGAGAGTGAGTGGAGAGGGAGAAAAAGAGGGGAGGAATAGAAGGGAGAAGTAAATCGTTCGCCGTTGATATAAAATAGCTCTTCATGTTTTAGCGGTGGTATTTACAGCGCTCAAAAAAGCTAGACTTGCTCTGTAAGATGTCCAAACTTTTACTCAGACTTGTGCTCTCACTAGACAATGCTTTCCCCAAGATAATCACTGATCAACCAAATGTATTGGAGAGAAAACAGCGTTTACAAAGTAGAAAGAAGTTTTGAAATCTAATTAGATATTCGGATCAGATTCTTCTCATTCAAATGAAGAGACAGAGAGACCAAGTGTTGTGTTAGTGATGAGAGATGAGCAACGGGGCTGAACATCTTCACTCCTTAAGATGTCTTGGAAGAACGTTTTCTGTTGTTGTTTAGAATATACCTTTTAAAAAGTTTTTATTTCAGTAGGGGGTTCTATTCGCGATGAAAGTTTATGCCAAATTGGTCCCTTAGTTTGTGTCCGGCAGCATTCACATCCGTCTTTTGAAAAAATGCTAACTGCCCAACAAAAAGTGTAAGAAGTAACTTATTCATTGATCTCCATATTTAACAATAACTTAACCGATCGACCCTAACTCGGCATGCTGTCAAGAGATACTGGTCACGTGACAGTTTTGTATTGAGTGACTAATCAACAAAAAACGATCTTGCTTGCACACATCTTTATTGAATTTTCAGATCAGTAACGACTGGCAGTTCTTACATCATCGGCCTCTCATACGCTTAATTGTCTAATTGTCAGATAGATGAAGAGAAAGTTTAATTTAAACGATCGGGTAGTGGCTGGGGACTGATGAAATGGGGTAATTTCGATTTTGGAATAAATATCCTGTCATTGTTTAAAAAATATTGTGTTTTGCGTCTAGCTTATTTGTTTTATATTTTAGAAATATTTCTTTTAGTTTTTTTGGTGTTTTTTAAAAACATTTTTTGTGCTTTAATGTTTTTTTTTCTTGTTTTTAATGTCTCTAGAGGTTTTTTGTAATTGAGCTTGTTTGTTTTTTAGATGTATTTCTTTCAGTTTTTGGTGTTTTTTTCAAAAAACATTTTTGGGTTTTGATGTTTTTCTCTTGTTTTCAGTGTCTCAAGCGTTTTTATGGTAATTTGTTTTTTTTGTCTCTTTGTGTTTTCTCTCTTTTTATTTGGGATTTAATAATAAATGTTTATACAAAATAGATGAGATGTTACACCAACGCATTTCACATGTTTGATGCTTCTTCATTGTCACAATAACAAGGATGAGAAGAAGAGGGGGAAGGAAACGTTGTTGATGAAAGAGAGAAGCAGAAAAGACTGAGTGGGGGACTCTAAAAAGGGGGAGGAAAAAGAGCAGGTGGAGGAGGCGGGAGAAGAATGAAAAATGAGAATAAAAATGAAGATTGAAGGAAAAAGAAAGATAGAGAGAGAAGAGGAAAAATTGAGGGGGAAGAAAGAAAAGAAGAAAGAGAGAGAACAAAGGAAGAAGAAAATTAGGGGGAGAAGAAATAGAGGAAGAAAGAAGGTGTAGAAAGAAAGAAGATTAGAGGAAGAAGGGAGAAAGAAAGATAGAGAGAGAACAAGGAAGGAGAAAATTAGAGGGAAAAGAAAAAAGAAAAAAATTAGAGAGAGAAAGAAGCAAGAAAGAAAGAAAGGAAGAAAGAAAGAAAGAGAGAGAGAGAACGAAGGAACAAGAAAATTAGAGGGGGAAGAAAGAAAGAGAGAGAGAACAAGGAAGGAAAAATGAGAGGGAAAAGAAAAAAGAAGAAAATTAGAGAGAGAAAGAAGCAAAAATGAAAGAAAGAAAGAAAGAAAGAAAGAAAGAAAGAAAGAAAGAGAGAATGAAGGAACAAGAAAATTAGAGGGAGAAGAAAGAAAGAAAGAAAGAAAGAAAGAAAGATGAAAATTAGAGGGATAAGAAAGAAAGAAAGAAAGTAAGAAAGTGATAACGAAAGGAGAAGAAAATTAGAGGGAGATGAAAGAAAGAAGGAGATTAGAGGGAGAAGAAAGGTTATTTCATAATTTGATTCAGTGTCGGTCATCTTTTGGTCATTGAGTGGCCTGGCACTTAAAAGCCCTCCCGATCAAGGAAATCCTGTTTAATGAACTTTTTCATAGGTAATATTTCGTATTCAAAGACTCCCCACAGGAACTGAAACATTCAACAGTTGAATGTATCAAGATATTTGGCCCCTGTTAACACCGACGGAACGGAATCAGCGCAAAAATAGGAAATTCTTCCGAGGCAGGAGTTCTCAAACTGTGGGTCGTGGCATTATAGGAAGTTGCAAGTAACTCCCTGGTCATCATTGTTATCAATCTTTGAATTTCCGTTGTTCGTTGACCTTTCTTAACATCCACCTAGTTTACGTCGAAAATATTCCATGACACGCATGTATGTTATGTCTTGAACTTGTTCAATAAAGGTATTATGCCTGTCTCTCTGCCACTGCAGAGTTGACAATCGAGTGGGTTTCTATAAAAATTTTGTGAAATCTTAACTTTTTTTAGGAACGGATGAAAAGAAAAAAAATTGAAAAATGGAAAAGATTCGGTAGTCTTCTTTATCACTGGTGTCATGGGGCAAACACATCCTGAACTTGTTTAGACCGTCACAATATCTTATTTTTCGACAGCCACGATTACATTTATGATCCCAATGTATTCGTGTTGTGAGTTGTGATGTCGAGCGGTTGTCTGACATTAATGCAACAAGACCAGTTTTAGTTTTAAAAGGGATCATATGTTATGTGTGATTCCAGTTTCCCTCTGACATACTGTGCTGCCATGTGATCCTACCATTCGAGGTTTAGTATGATTCTCTCTTTTGCATGTTTTACACGAACGCGTATAACGAGTCTTGAACGCACCTTGCACGGGTATTATGCCTGTTTTGCATATACCCCAGTGTTAACGATCTAGATTTTGTGAGATCTCTAATTTTTTTAGCAACAAATGAAAGTAAAAACGAAAGATGAATACGTATATTAGTATGCCGATATGAAACTTTGGTTCATTGACAATTTACATATTTTTGTCCAATTCATTTATTTTTTACAGTTGGTACACTGCGTCATTATATATATATATATATATATATATATATATATATATATATATATATATATATATATATATATATATATATATATATATATATATATATATATGATATTATTATCATCATTATTAAACGATGAATTTGCTGTTCTAACATATTTGTTTTTACTCTGGGATTCTTCAGATGCACCAGAAGTGGCCCAAAGAGCAGAAGGCTACATGTGTTTGTGTTGTGAAACCATTATTTCACCATATTAAATAATTTTTATCGAGCACTTCTACCGAATAAACTCATCGCACATAGTATATTGAATTATAGATTTGTACTCGTATATATATATATATATATATATATATATATATATATATATATATATATATATATATATATATATATTATATGATATGTGTGTATGTATGTGTGAGTTTGTATGTGTGTGTGTGCGTGTGAATTTAGGTGGATCTCTCATCATACATATGAGTGAAATATTCCTTTTTTGAAGTGATGTATTAACTAGTTTATTGAATATGACGATATTTTCTTTCCGATTCACTTTGACAAAAACTGTTGTTGGCACGTATCCAGAATAAAAGACCAAAAATAGATAACTGAAACCAATAAATTGTAGCATTTGATAAAGTGTAAGCTTTGAAATAGTTACATAGATAAATAAATAATTATGAACAGACTGAGATAGATTGATATATGGATTGTCATTAACAGAGATCGATAGATAGCCATGAACGAATTCAGATAGATAGATAAATAGATAGAGGAAACTATACTTTTAATCTTTTCAAATTTATTTTGTTTTTATTTGTTTTAATTGTTGCCGTAGAATGATAGTCCAATTTAACGTTGAGATAAAAAAAAACAACTGATATTTAGGATGGAAGTAAAAACTAGTCAAAATTGATAATGATATTGATCAATTGATAGACAGATAGATATTTATGAATAGACTGAGATAGATAGATATGAATGTACATATGATTCATATGTATATATATATATATATATATATATATATATATATATATATATATGTATGCATGTCTGTTCACACTTATCTATCTATCATAGTCCATTAGTATTTATCTATATAGATATTAACAGATTGGTATATATATATATATATATATATATATATATATATATATATATATATATATATATATATATATATATATATATATATATACATATATACATACGTATATATATATAAGAATGGACAGGGATAGATAGATATGAACAGACTGAGATAGATGAATTGATATGAACGGATATAGATGAATAGATTGATCGATCGATCGATAGATAGATAGATATAAACCGACTGATAGATATATAGATAAATATGAACTGATTTCGATTGAGAAAACAAATGTTTTTGGAATGCAAATGTGTGAATTAGGGCAAGGGAGAATCTGGACTGACAATAAGAAAAAGTACAACTCTTCAATTACCAACGAATACATTAAAAAAAAACAAATATTTTTATCGATCTCCCTCTTTGATGCTGTCCTTTCATCTTAATGGAATCTTTTCATTATCATTCTGGTCACAGTGACATTGGAATTTGGCCAATCTTGAAACAACAATCTTCGTTTTTTCCCTTAAGAACGTTTTCTATTGGCTCGAATCCTTTCAAACAAATCTAAATAAAAAAAGGAAACGTAAGCGGAAATGCATATTTGTTTTCAGCACGGATAAGTGTGTGATATCCCAAATGGAGTACCTTGTAAAGAAATGAGGACGCCATTGCCCTAGGTAGTCTATTTTTTGTTGATAATAAATGGCACGAAACTTTCTATATATTATATCTATCTATCTATCTATATATTTATATCTACATATATCTATATCTATCCATCTATCTATCTATCTATCTATCTATCTATATATCTATATATATCTATATCTATATCTATATCTATATATATATATATATATATATATATATATATATATATATATATATTCATGATAAGGAGATTCTAATAAGCGCAGCATCATACTAAAATGAATAAAAGCAAAACTAATGCATTCTCTCTTCAGCAATTTTTCTTTGATTTCCTCTCGGTTGAATTACAGTTGACGATTATCGTAATTACTGCATCATCCAGGATTTAAAAGCTCTTATAACGAATCCGTCGTTATAGCGGGTAAATTTTATACAGAGTGTAAAAATAACCAGAAACCAAAAAGTTCTGACTGAAATGACTATTCATTACCTTCTCACAGATTCATTTATAAAGGTTATAGGTCTTGAAGTAAGATGAATGAACCGAAATATTGTTTTAAATAATGTAGCAAATTGTTCGTGTGCTCTTGCTGCAAAGTAATCTCTGACGGTAGTCTCGTGAGTGTATAAAAAAGAAGCGTGTTGTTAGAATGCGTGTTTGATAATAAGATAGAAATAAATAAGTATTATTAGAATGAGTGTTGTCCCGACGAGGTGTATCAAGATACGTTTTCCTTTGCTTAAACACATAATGGTTCTATATCTATCCATTGATATTCATACCTTTATCTAAATGGAAGGTCATCATAATAATGATGACATGGTCACAATGACATTGGAGTTTGGTCGAACGCATTATAACGATCTTTGTTTTTTTTTTCCTTGAGGATAAGGTTTACGGCTTTCTTGTTGCTTGAATCCTTTTAAACAACTTGAATGACAGGAAGCCACAAGCAAAAAACTGATGTTTGTTCAGGAGAGTTAAGAATGTTAAGCGTTGGCCAGAGGCTTCTGAAGGGAAGTACGGAATTCATGGGAAACAAAACGAAGACAAATATTACACGAAAACGCATCCAGCGAGCGCATACCTCATCCCGTACCACCGCCACCGAAAACTGAACTAAGCATATAATAGCAACGATGCAAGGAAAGTAACAGTAAATGGATTCCTTGATCTGTCTCAAAATCTAACCGATTTTCTCTTAGCCTATAGTCCATTCTTCCGAAAAATGTCACAAATTTATTGAGAATTATTCAAGACATCATGTGGTCTAATTAACAGATAAATATATAAGCATACAGACGGATTGAGTGAATACATTTCAAACTCCAAACTTCGTGAAAAACAATAATAACAACAACAACAACAACGACGATGACTTATGCTTAAATGAACGTAGAAGAGGAGGCATTAAGCAGAGGCTCTAAAATAATTATGAGTTTCAATTAACCAAATTGCAATATTTATTTTCAGTTGGATTTTATCAGTAATTTGTGCGATTCATTTTTTGAATACGTTCAGCGTATCCGTACACACTACTAAGCAGATCTACCCCATCTCCTACAGTCCATTGTTAACCCCTTAAGCAGCGCTCAACCTAAAAAAAAACATAAAATAGAAGTCAAGTGTTCACTTCGTGATCGTTAGTACTTTGCATATAAAACTGGGCTATTTGATTCAAATCATACTCAAGTTTTATTAGAATGTTTAGGTTGGGGTTAGTGTAGGGTCAGAATTACGTTTTAAGAAAGTTTTTCATTTTTGTATTGTTGGGTTAGGGTCAGATTCTTTTTAAAAATGTGCCAAACTTGCATGAGTACCAAGAAATTGACATCCGTAGTTCCCTACAACAGACAACGAGCAATGTTCCATCTTAGTATTGAAATAACATTGTAACAGACCCCCTCTGGAGCCTTGAATTTTTGTCTTAGAAATGAAAAATTTCCAGAAAGTTTGAAGGTGTAATAGCTTGTGAGCATTAAAAAAAAATGAATTACTTCCCTCGTTGGAGTTTGAAATTTTACCACCAATTACATTTTCTGCACCCTCAGTTTTATTTATATATATATATATATATATATATATATATATATATATATATATATATATATATATATATATATATATATATATATATATAAAAATAATACACACACATAAATAAAAAACGTCAATGTGTATGAAAAAATCTTTTGCTGGTATGGCATTTCAAATATATATATATACACAATCAGGTGAATATTTGACACGACAGGATAATTTTCAAGATGTTAACGCTTTATTCAGTAATCCTTTTGAAACACCAGCCTATTTTTATTGGGTGAGAATATGCCGAATGGATTAGGCAGTCTTAATAGATAACCAATACAGAAACGGATTGCTGCAGGGATTGAATCTGAATCTAACCAGGGCGATGTCGCTATACCAACTGAGCTAAGCAGCCAACCGGTATATGGAAGTTCAAAGAACGATAATAAAATGTATAACAAGTGTGTAGATATGTATCAATGTATTAAGTAGAGCTTAGTCTAAAAAGTGGTCAATGCCAAAAGAAGAACGGCTATAAAGCTAATAAAAATTTTCCATTGGTTAATTAAAGATTGTACATTTTGTCACACTTTGAAAAAACATTTTCGAATGTTCATTTGAAAACTTTTCTGAGAGATGTACAATCTGTAATGAGCTATTGAAAATAAAACTTTACCTATTTTATCAATCTTTACACACACACATATATATATATATATATATATATATATATATATATACGTACATTATTATGCCATCCACTGCCAGCTGTTTCGATGTATTACATCTCTTCAGTATTGCCATACATTTTCCATTATCCAATCCAGTTCTGCGAGGCAGAATTGAAACTTTCACTTCAGACCCAGAGGCTGATAACCTACATCTGGACTGCGGAACTGGATGGTCAGTGAGGCTGAATTTGAGCGATATATCTATTTACGAAGTAATTCCTCATCCACCTGAGTGCTCTATTCCTATGGAAGAGTATTGCATAAGCTTACAATGGATGAGTTACCTCACTTAAAGAGTGCTCAACCCTGAATAGAGGAGCATTAATGTGTCATCCACAGAGAGTTGTTCCGATGTATTACATCTCTTCAGTGTGGCTATAGACTTTCCATTATCCCATCCAGTACCGCAAGGCAGAATTGAAACTTATATATATATATATATATATATATATATATATATATATATATATATATATATATATATATACACACACACACACGTATATATATAGATAGATACATAGATACATAGATAGATGGTTAGATAGATGTTTGTGGAATGTAAGAAGAAGTTACTTGATCTATGAACAACCGACAACAAAATGAAAAAATAAGTGGTTGACAGAAAAAAAAAATAATCACGGACTGAAAGGAACTTGGGAATTGAGCAAAGATGTGAGAAGGTTCTTTGTTGTTAGCAACGGTCATTCCAAATGAAACTTTGCCATTGGCGACGATATCTATCTATAAATGACGAGATGAGGATAGTAAAAAAAACAAGTGTGTCTCCGTTCACTCATGTCACTTGCATTTCCTCAAAGTCCACACAGACATTCATCAACAGAGCTTTACTTCAGGGTAAAGATAGTTGTTCAGTACAAAACCAATATATATATATATATATATATATATATATATGTATACATATACATATATATATATATATATATATATATATATATATATATATATATATATATATATATATATATATATATATATATTAGAATGTTTATTCGGTACACAAACTAACTCATGTTTCTGGCCTCTTCAGGCCTCATCAGGTGAATGATTGTCTATGTTTTTTGGATTCACATTCGACTATTCATTTCTAGCTTTACCCTAAAACAAATTAACTTCGCGAGTAAAATGTTGTATGTATATAGCACTCTATGGAATAAATACATTGCATTTCAGAAGTGGCTTTATATTATAGATATATTATTATATTATGTTATACTGCTAGCCTGATTTGTACCACATATACTGTTAGTGTATATATATATATGTATATATATATATATATATATATATATATATATATATATATATATATGTGTGTGTGTGTGTGTGTGTGTGTATATATATATATAGAGAGAGAGAGACCAGACAGCTATACAACTTTAAATACTAAATGCATTAAAGAAAACTTCTTTATGTCACTGTAGTCACTTATTTTACAAGATTTACACATAGTACCATTATATCGAAGTATGTATAAAACATAATTGCATTTATGGATGTTTGTATATAAGTGACAGAAGTGCCTAAAAATCTTTCGAAAATTTTCTTTATTTTGCTCAGTGTTAACAGCTGTAAAACTTCCTAGACGATTTACATATATATATATATATATATATATATATATATATATATATATATATATATATATACATATATATATAATCAATCATGTATCCATTTGTCTCTCTATATATATACTTATATATAATTATTTTCAAAAATGATGACAACGATATTCAACCAATTAACAAATGATGAGCACGAGACAAGTAAGGAGACCGACCCCCCCCTGATTATATTCTATCTCCCTCACTCTCTCTTTACACTTCTTGCTTATACATATATGTATAATCCAGAAAGCTTTAACGCTTCAAACGCTTAATATACAAAGCTTCAGTATAATTTCAAAATCTATGTCATATCAGTTAACTACTCCCAAGTATCTGCTTATATTATTTACGTGAGCAACCATTTCAGGTATTTAAAAACAAAACAGTTACATTAACATCGCTCCCAACCAGTGTTGATAAAACACCACCTTCCTCTAAATTATGAATTTCATACATAACATTTTCTTATTTTTAGAGCAGTAGAAACCGGGATTTGCAATGAGCATTTAGTTTAAATCATAAGAAAGATACTGTGCAAGCGCTTTCCCCCATTCACCGACGACCAAGTGTCCTGACTCACCTGACCCCGGGGGAAAAACTGTATCTACAAGCAGACGAAGGGAAGAAAAAATGTTATAAAAAACTTTCTGGGAAAACTACGAAGATAAGTAATATATAACTCGCATTCCTTTTGGTTATAATAATAGCGTCTTTAGGATTCCATTGTTCTGGAAGCCTCCGGGGGCTTCTTTGACGTTGATTGGAATAAAATGAAGGGGATTGTTCGAATTCGGGCCAAACATGCAAAGTCCAGACATTCCAGACGGTTAAAAGACAAAGGTTATCATACAAAGGACACCATGATCTGGTGGACATATTGATGCTACTATTCAGAGTTGCACAACAAAAAGTCCTCTCTTTTCTTCGTCCGGGGGTCAGTGCGTTAGGCATTTCTCAGGGGTACGAGAAGAGGCTTGTGAACAAATTTCCTTTCGTTTTTCACAGGATTATACAACTCTTCATCGTCAGTTTCCTGGCGACAAATCATTCCCAAGGTTTGAAGAGCCAATATTTTCTGGACGTGTTGTGTTCGTTATGCCACCCCCTTTTTTTGCCAGTCACAGTTTCATATCTGATCCTCGTCTTGAGGCAGATCTTCAATTTTGACAACTGTAATATTCTAACTATTTTATTTTCACACTTTTGATATTAATTAGCTTAGCTTTTTTTAGTCTCTTAGGATTGCGACTACGACTTTGGAATCGTCAAAAGAGTTCGAGCTTTTAAAAAATCCCTGCTCTCAGAAGACGCTCACGCCAAAAACATCGCAGTGTATATCCTTCTCAATGAGGAGTGAATAGCCTTAGTCCACTTCCCGAAGAGAGGGCACATGCCAGGGCGACGTATTTTGAGATCCTTGAGTGTCCAAGTCATTAGAATCCCCCATCTTGGCCTTGCTGATGTATTTATTTCTGTTGTAACAATACGTCATCAATTTTGGCGACTGGAAGTCCCGGAAGGAATAAAAATTGGGTGTCAAACAACCCAACAGGAGCTTCTTTACCTGAAATCAGAGCTGCCCCTCCTCCTAGACAGGTCTATTGTGCTATTTTATCCATAGATTAGGGGAGGAGAGATGGATGCATGCCTTTCCCAAGTCAATTAGTGCGAAATGAACATAACCAGCCCTGACCAGAGTTTGAACCCTGGTTGCCATTCCATTGTCTGCGCGATTACCGACTTCACCAGTCCTAATGAGAAGCAAAACTAGAAAATGATCAAAGCTTTCCAGCTTCAAAAAAAAGTCAAGATTCATCAAGTTCTCGTACACGCTCACCTTAATGATCACGATGCCCTTCTCTGACTTTTCGTACGATGGTTACCAACCCTCAATCTCATTACCCAGATTTCCTAAGGAGATCAATTACAAATACTAGCTTCAACTTACTCCAAAGTCCAATTAGTCTGATGCAACCCTTTTGTCTATTCATAGCCTCCCTCAGGAAACATCTGTCACCTTTTCACGAGTTTGAACAAACTTTGACCTTAAGTGGCAAGAGAAGTCTTGGAATAGAATGTGGAAGTACACGTAGAAACTCTCTTCAAGTGTTGGTTTTCGCGTTAATACTATAGGGAATAACATGAATCCAGCTCTCACCAACAAGCTATGAACGAAGTAGCTGTAGAGACGGGGATTTCCAGTCAGTCTTGGGGAGCGATCAGTGTCGGAAAAGAACAAAACTAGTTGACCAGTAGTGGCTGTGGTGGAGCTCAATTAACCACTGACCCGCCAAAACCAAGATGACCATACAATGGCCACGGGGAGAGTAACGGAAGGCCTATATCCAGCATTGGATCTATGATGACCCAGACTGTGTGCGTTCACTTACCACTAATGCTTTTGAGAAAGAAATGCATCCGTCTATTTTCTCCTCGGTTGTGTAAATAGATTAAATGACAAACGCTGTTCCGGGTGTTTCTCGCATTTAATTCTACTTTTACATATTGAAGTTAACGAAGAACTTCTCCGTCCAGCTTGACATATGGAAAAAAAACTGCTGATATTCGATAGCATTAAAACAGGAACAGCTTCAGCGAAGCCAGTATAAGGGTAATATTTAAGTTAGATTAAAAGGAGACAAAGCCAGGAAAAGATTCAAAGTCTTCGGCTGTGAAATATCCATCAAACCTTCATTGAGTTCTTGAACTCTTCAGCTTGATTACACCGTCTGAACCTCTGAGGGGTTCTTCATAACTATTCTCTCCAACTTTCTCACTCTCTTCCTTGTGCCCAATTAATTCGTTTTGACCCCTCTATCGTTCATAGGCTGCTCTCTAGAAACTTTATCACCTTTTTGCAACTGGAAACAAAGTTTACGTTTAATTGGCAAGATGGAAGTTGAAATAGAATATTAAATGTTTACTTTTCATGAAACTTTCTCGCTTCTTCGACTCTTTCTAGGGATTTTCGACATTACCTCACAGTGAAACCGGTAGAGCTAACAAATTTGGCCTTGTCAGCCGGTCTGGTTCTGAGAGCCAAAGGGAGTGAAATGTTATGGGTCACATATTGAAGGATAGAAGCTTGTCAGTCGATGGGCAGGGGATGAGTTGTGTGCTGAGTGTTAAGGCAGTGAATAAAGTATGGAGTATGATTCGCTTCTACTTCGTTTTTTTTATGATTTAGAGGAGGGCGGTGAGCACAATCTGGGTGAATTGTATCTTCCTTCTCAAAAGAGATTTCTGAATGGTGGAGGTTGGGTGAAGATCAGTTCTGTAATTCGTTGTTTCCTCTGTTTTTTTATTGATTCAGTTGCCAAATACTTATGAATATATCTACGAAGGGATGAATTTATTGAAAAGGAATTATTATATCTGCTAGCTTCAACATTGCCAGTGCTTGCTTCAGGGTCCAATTAGCACGTTGCAAACCTTTTGACCGTTCACATGCTGCACTCAGAAAACTCCAATCATCTTTTTGCGACTCTAAACCAACCCCTAGCTTTAATTGACAAGAAGTGACTTGAAATAGAATATTAAATGTCTACTTTTCATTCAAATGCACACATATTGCTCACACAGAAGGCAGAAACTTTATAAAATATTTCTCTGCATCAGAACTATTTACAAAGCTTCATTTTTTATGAAGCCTATGTAATACCCTGCATATAATATCTTCTGATGATAGGTAGTTTTCGAGTGCTATTTGTCGGGTTATCTTTTACTTTGCATTTTGTGCCATCATAATGGACAACTGATGGTCGTCTTCCCGAAGGCTCTATTTCAAGAAACATGTGACCACTTTCAAAACATCTTAAGGTAATTTTAGACAATACAGTAATATATCGGTTCATTCCTTCCTATCTCCCGAATTCCACGAGCAGCTTCAGTAGTTTTGAAGCTCAATTTTAAGATAATTCATCTCAACATTATAACATCTAAAAGCAAAGGCATAGCCGGTTAGTATTGATCATCATATGATATAAATAAGAATAATACTGGCCATTCCAGTCAATGATTGAACAACCATAGTGTCAATATTTGTAGTCATGTAGAAGAATGAATATGATCAGAATGAATTGGTTTTATTATATTGCCGGCATTTTCCTTGGGAAAACATCTGAAATATGGATAAAAAACAAACTTTCAGAAACATCAAGATTCTAGGAGATGTAGATGTATGCAGGAGTTATATTCTGGAGAATCTAGATATTATGAATGAACACATCAGAATAAGATCAAAAAGATTTTTAAAAAAGCTTTATTTTTCAAAGTTTAGAGAAAAATTCAGAGAGTGGAGTACTGGTGCCGATTTCTAAGCTTGTGGACAAAACGGTATGGCTAAGAGCGCTGGAATATACAAACACAAGCTCACGCAATTATTTAAAAAAAACTCTGCAAATGAGGCAAGATTCCTATTGAAATGTTACAATGCAAATAACGTGTGGATGAGTGTTGATGGGTTTATCAATAAACGCCTTTACTCCTGCACGTGCAGGCGGTAAAATTAACTTTCAGGTCGATAGAAAAAACGTTATGGCCAGGAGTGATAGAATACACAAACACACAAACACATCAACACTCACACACATAAAAAGAAAGGTATAGAACCTCTAGAGAATACTGTTGTTCAATCAGGAACATAGTGGAATCAGCGATAGCCTTTCGATGTGTAGATGAAATTCGTTTTGGAGTAAAGGCTTGCCGAAAACGAACGCACTTTTAATATACTTCAATAATTATATTTACCAATTCAGGCAATTCAGTGTTGATGTGGTGATTGTATGAAATCTTACCTGAAAGATTTCACGCTGAACGAAAATAGGTGGGGGTTGATCATCATCACTTGAACACCTCCGTGTCGAGTTTTTTGATTTTTTTTTTGAAAATTTGCAAACTTGGCAAGATTCCTCTTTGAAATAATCCAATGCAAATAACGTGTGGGCGAGCCATGATGGGGTTTATTGATAATATCTTCACTCCAGCGCATTCAGGCGATAAAACTGATTTTTAAAATAATTTTTACTAGGAAAAAAAATTGAGAAAAAACTTTCAAAATCATCCAAAGTGTTGCTGATGGAAAATATAAAGTAATACAGTTGAACTAAATACAGCCTCTTTTTTTAATTTTCTATTTTCCCTCCTTTTTTTTCTTTATTTTTTTTTTTTAGATAGAAGCTGTTTTGGGGTATCTTGAATATAACTTCAAAAAATGTTCATTCTCTCTCTCTCTCTCACCTATCTCTGTTTGTCCCTCTGTCTGTCTATCTGTCTCTCTCTCTGAACGTGGAATCGCAAATCCAATCAAATCTCTCTGGAAGACTTCCGTACGTAAGCATTCCGTTAAAATACAGCGAAACCATGAAATTTACTCAAGTCATTGGAACTGAGGTTAACATCAAGAAATGCATAATGCTAGCAATGCATAAAAAGAAAGAAAAAAGCGCCCAAAAGAATTGGATTACGAAAAACAGGAAACAATCGGAAAACTCAACGAGGAAGAAACGACAAATATCTTGGAAGCAGAAACAATTAAATACTGCAGAAAAAAAGTAGAATGTATGCAAAAATACCCCCCAAAAACGATACAGCTACTGGAAATCAAATTCTTCAGTAGAAACCTGATCAAAGGAATAAATACCTTGACAGTTTTCCTCGTTAGGTACTCGGAACCATTTTAAAACCGGGGTCAAATTAGCAGAGAAGAGGGGGAACTGAGAAGACTGGACTGCAAGAGGAACTAATAGCAATGCATAAAGCATTGCACCTGAGAAACGATGTCCACAGATTGGATGTAAAACGAAGGAGGAAGAAGCCTTATTAGCAATGATGATTGCGTTGACTCTGCAATCAAGTGAGATCAGGCTTGATAGAGTAAGGAAATATTCATTACAGCAGTCAGGTACTGCAATAAAACAGATAGGCCAGAAACATTGGGAGTGAAAAAGCAAAAATAAAATGCGAGAACGGGCTACACAGACACTTCAGAATACAAAACCAAGTAATTGGAGATCAAACAACATAGACATGGCTGCATGGAGGAAACCTGAAAAGAGGAAAGGAATCAATCGTAATAGCAGCCAAGACAAGATTATAAGAATTAACGTGATAAAGGCTAAGATAGACAAGAGTCATGGAAAGGGAAAGAGTAAATGAAAAAAAAAAAAACAAATAATAAGCGATAGATTTCGTCTAAAAAGAAATGATGGGTTGATACGCCTCCAAGTAAATAACATGATCTCTCTCTCTCTCTCTCTCTCCACACACACACACACACATATATATTTATATATGTACATATACATATTCTATTGGATCATATATCCATTTCTTTATAATATAATTGTCTGCGTTCGAAGAAACAAATAAAGCAGATATAGACCATGAATAACCAAAGCGAGTAGTTGGGGTTGGAGCAGTTATCTTGGATTTTGTATTACGTGCTGTTGTTTAGCTCAATGGTAAAAGCGATGGTATGTTGAAGCAGCTACCCTATCAGTGTAGATACGATTCCTGTGGTAGCAGCAGCATATCAATTGTTTATTCTTTTACGTTATCTACACCAAACGATACATTCAATGTGTAATAATTGATGATCATTTCAAGATAATATACGTCAGTACGTAATCACACACCCACACATACACACACACACACACACGCGCGCACACACACACACAAACACATATGTAATCTCTTAAAAGCTGTTTGAATAGATAATTGGAGTGAAGAAATCATCCATTGAAATCTCTGAACAAAATTCAACTCAAATAATACAACATTGGCAAAACATAATTAATGAGCTGTGAAATTATAGAATCTATATATGTGAGAATCGTCCATAAATTAAAGCAAAAAAACATTTTTTTCAACAAATTCGAGGTTTTCGATTGAAGGCAGCAATCTTTATCCATCTATTTACTTATATATAATATCTCTATCGGCATCTCATTGCTATACTTTATATCTGATAACTTATATTCCTTCAAAGATTTCCCCAGACAGCTCCTCATACTGACCTCTTGTTAAAAAAACATCAAAGAGTTGAAATCTGTTTTTATTTTTTCGCTCATAATACTAAAGGAAAATAAGACATCAATGAACAGATCAGATCGGACTGTTTAGTCCATCTTTTGTGCCATTTTCTCAGGATTAGTCGATACTAGTTTCGAAACTGTTAATTTTACTTTAATTTTTCACGAATTTAGGCGATTTATTCCAATATTGTACATCTCTTTCACAAAGGTATCCACTGATTCATTAGGGCTACTTAGAAATCTTGCTTTATGACCGTGATATTGTAATCAGTATGCCATAAATCTATTTTTACACCATCTTCCTAATAACTTTTTTCTACCTGTGTTTCCTTTTTATCCCCTTTTCTAGGTT
>OY735233.1:27280708-27308208 GCA_963457665.1 Thysanoteuthis rhombus | reverse complement strand
CACTGGTTTTGGGTGAAGTCATTGTCATCGTTGCAAACAAACGAAAATGAAGTCAAAACTCAATAGGACAGTTTGACAATATCTTTCTTAACAGAAATTTAATGTTTACAAAAATACAGAAATCATGCAAGTGCAAGTTTACACATAACGTCATGACATCAGCTTTTCTTTTCTCCTCTCTTCTCATTCAGGTCTTAAATTTAGAGCTCTTAAAGTCCAATAACTAACAAAATCACGGTGATAAAGTCAGCTCTAAGATTTTGACAATATAAATATTGTTAATTTTTCACAGCTCTCCCTCTCGCTTAATGTATTAAAGGTTGGCTTTCGTAGACCTTGCAATGTTCGTAGCAGGTTAAAAAAAAACTCCGCATCCGAGCTGTTAAGTAGTTTGGGGAAAATTGCGATGATCATTAATGATCATTATTAATACGAGGAATGAAGTAATTATTGTAATCAGGGTGTTAATTCAGCTATCAGAGTATTTAATTATTCTCGTTAAATAATGATCAGCAATTTGATCATAATTTGCTTTCTTACTTATTTGCTGATTAAGCATACTATATTTTCCTGCGATCATGACTGTCTGCGGGCGTTGCTAACTGGGTATTTGATACCTGCATTAGATAAGGTTGGGGGAAGGAGTTAACGTTATAAGTTGGAACTTTATGTTTGATAAAAGGGTTACCGTGCTGTACAATTGTTTGTTTGTAATTCCAACTTAATGTACCCGTACAAACGGTGTATTATTTTTCGATGTTAACAGATATGCATCTTTTCTAGTTTGCTTGAAAAAATCCCCTTGGGTCAACAGGCTGGGATGACAGCAAGCTAAGTGCAGTATTAGGGCAATTGCCCCCGGAGCAATTTCCCCCATATGACAACTCCCCTTTGATAGCCGCCCCCCTGATTGATAATCCTTGCCAATCATTCTCTGAACAATTTCCCAGTGGGTGTGACCATTGCCAACTACTTAATTTCCAGAAACTTTTACTTTGGCTTCACAGTTTTTATGCTATTGTCAATGGGCAATTATTCAGGGGGAAGTTGTCCAAGAGACCCACGAACGAATATCAATCAGAACTGTTGACCTCTACATGACCCAGGAACAAACGTACCTTGCATATTATGCGATGAAAATACATAACATTTTCCCTGTTCTTTTTTTCAGTTATCTCGCCTTTTTTAGAAATTGAAATTGTAACATGAAAATTGATTGGCTTTTTGTGAAGCTCAGTGTTAATACATTGTCGGCCAAACAAGTATTCAATAATTTCTACTGACACACATTCTTCCATCAAAGCTAGGAAAACTGATTCATTACTTAATTTGCCAAAAGCAGAAGATGGAGATAGGAATGGCCTGACTTTTAATGAAACAAACAACGAATTCAGTTGGTCGAATTTAAATTCTGGCTGAGGCTCTTCACGCAAACAAATGACGTTCCGGAAGGATGAATCTACCAATTCTCACTCCAAGCTCCAGAGTAAAATAGCAGACCAGTCTAGAATCTTTAGCCTTGGGAGACAACTAGTCTAGGAGGAGAATATATCTGATTCCAGAATCAGGAGTTTGAGTTCCTCGGGCACTCCAACGTTGTCTCCGGTCTCATTCTAGCAAGGTCTACGACGACAACAGTGCTGATTTCTTGAGGGGCTTGGATCATGGGCAACTGCCTATCTTCCATACTTCCTTGCTTGGCCTTGGAAAGACTCAAAGCAAGACTTCCTGGGTGTTGATCCGTAATTTTGCAAGACTAGCAGATGCCATAAGTAGAGATGGAAAAGTACACAAAAATGTATTCGTTGAGCTGACACACACGAAGAAAAAGATACTGTACGTATGTCAGTCATGAAAAAAAAAAGATTCCATTCATAATAAACAAATAAGGAACCAACATTCTACTGGGGAAAATCTTATTATCGTCATAGAAACAAAGATATTAACTTTGAATTAGGTCGGTTTTGTAATGACAGGCTCCAAGATGACAATACTAAATAATTAAAAAAAACAACAACAACTTCTCTGGTAATGAAGGCTGTAGAACCCAATTATTCCATCAGCACATTCGATTTTCCCATTAGCAACCATGACGAAAAAAGCCGGTTGAAAAAATCAAGCTCAAAATTGTCACTCGTCATATTCCTCGCGGTGCCTCAGCGGTAGATTGTTCGCCTATATTTCAAGGTTCAGTCCACTGCAGATTCATGCTAAAGATTTGATAATGGTACTCAACGCCTCTCCACTTAGCAAAAGTGTTATAATTTCGGTATCTCAGTCCCAAGCTTAAGGTTTACGGTTAAATTGCGTTCTCCTGAGACCATTCCGCTGATGAGTGTTTCATTTTCAATTTTTCTAATTCTATCTCAAGTGCGTCCCTTTTTCTTTATTGCTGGATAATTTTGTTGCATATTTAGATTTTCAGGGTGTTACGGTTATTTTATGAAAACATAATCTTGTATTTAGCTCGTAGAAAGAATGACTGAACAATTGCATCTCAAGAATCCAAAATCAATTCTTAAGAAAACATCCTGCAACGTCCATGAATCAGTTAAAAACTGCGTTGACCAGCAAAGCTAATATATCATCGATAAAGAATTAAATGAAGGATTATGTTAGCTGAAAAAAAAACAACGTGTATGCATACATCGGTACTTATTTCCTTCGAAGGCGTATACAAAAACTGGTTTCTCCCGGAGATTGATTCCATTTTAGTGTTCTTTCCTTTAATAAAACAGTACTGAAATACCCGTTTCTTTTCAGATAGTGCACATAGGGGTGGGAAACTAAGCACTTTCATATCTGGAAAAAAATCTCATGGGACTTGCCAACTGCGATCAGTCCTGGGGACTTGACCTAATTTTTGGCTCACATACACTCATAAACAAGTTTTGAAAAAAAATTTCCGGATATGCCCAAGAATTGAATCAATTTTTCTTTATCGTGTGGCCAACCCTTCCACAATATATCATTGAAATCCATTGATCACTTTAGCAAATATTGTGAGGACAAAGAGACAAACACGGATGAATTCATAGACCTCCGCTGGCTGGGAGAGAAAAGCAAATATCATTGAAACGTCTATATTTGAACTGATCAATCTCATTAGATCACACATAATTTATTAAATATATCAAGATATGATAATTATAAAACCCCGACGCAGCTGTGATAGTTGAAGGAGGTAAGAGAGGAGTGTTGGATATCTAAGGAAACTTGCAGTCACTCAGCGTTCAGCGATAACCACCAGGCAACTCGTATGAAACTGTAAAAACAACACTGCTGTGGCCTATGGGAGTGCATAGAAGACGGCTGGAGACCTGAGAAGACTTGCTGTCACTCAGTCTCCAGTGATGACCACCAAGCAAATGGTATGAATAATAATAATAATAATAATAATAATAATAATAATAATAATAATAATAATAATAATAATAATATCGAACCAACGCCTTGCTGACCAAGCAAAGCAAATTCAAAAGAAGAAATGGCTGTCTGAGACTGAACTACTAGAGATTCGCATTAATGTAGAGAGAGGTTCAGGTGACACATCTGAAGAATGCCCCCCCAGCACAATTAGTACCAATAACAAAACTAGAATAATTCCCCATGAGACCCCCACAGTAAGGTATGTATCAGAGGGTGATGACGAGGCACCTACGGTAGAAGAGAACACCAAAATACAAGCTTTGAAAGAGATCATGCGAGGAGAGAAAACAACACTCCCCTCCCTAAGAGACAAAGACAGAAAAAAAGTCGGAGAAGTGACCGAGCAGGTCAACTGCCTCTTACAGCACATAGAAACAAACACCCTCCTAGAACTCAACAACCTAATTTATGCAGGGGCGAAAATGGTAGCACAAAGCTTTACAACACAAGATAGGGACCCGAGCAATAATAGGGAAGGGAAACCCGACTGGGAGAGAAGGTTACAAAGGCAGATCTCCCAACTACAGAGAGATGAAGTACTGCTTAGAAATACACCACACACAGACAGACCACGAGTAAGACTTTATAACAAATACAAGGTAACGCAAAAAGGCATCGCAACTGTAGTCGAAGAGTTACACCAAAAAAGACTAGCCAAAGAGGCAAGACTAAAAAGATACAGACTAAGAACGGCCCAATACACACAAAACCGCACATTCCAAAACAATGAGAAAAAGTTTTACCGAGATTTAAATGGGGAAAGAAGGCAGGACATGAAACCAGATGCCACAGAGGCCAAGAACTATTGGAATAGCATATGGGGGCACCCAAAAAGACATAACGTAACACCGCAATGGTTAGGAAACATGAGAAAAGAACTAGGAGAAATAGACAAGGGAGAACCAATAGTACTGAATGAAACCACATTGAAACATACTCTTAGGAAAGTAGCCAACTGGAAAGCACCGGGTCCCGACGGGATCCATGGGTATTGGTTCAAAAAATTTACCACGTTACACGGTAGACTCACTCACCTACTCCAAAATTGTCTGAATGAAGGCAAAGCACCAGAATGGATGACTAAAGGCAGAACCACCCTCATCCAAAAAGACCCGGGAAAGGGGAACATAGCAAGCAACTATAGACCAATCACTTGCCTACCACTTATGTGGAAAATCCTGACCGGGCAAATAGCAGAGAGAATATACATGTCAATGGATAGAAGGGGGCTACTACCAGAAGAACAGAAAGGGTGTAGGATAGGAACCAAAGGGGCAAACGATTTACTCTACATAGACCAGATGATCTTAAAAGAAGTAAGGAAAAGGAGAAAGAATATCGCAATGGGATGGATAGATTACAAAAAGGCATACGATATGATTCCACATAGCTGGATACTCGAATGCCTTAGAATGTTCAAAATTAGCGAACCGGTGGTTAAATTCATTGGTAATTCAATGAAAGACTGGAAAGTAGATTTGACAGCCGCAGGGGACAAACTAGCCGAGGTAGGGATAAAAAGGGGGATCTTCCAAGGGGACTCGTAGTCCCCACTATTATTTGTTCTAACAATGATACCGCTTAACAGAATCCTGAAAAACAGCAAAGGATACCACTTCTCTAAAACAAAAGGAAAGGTCAACCACTTAATGTACATGGACGATATTAAATTGTTTGCGAAAAACAGGGGAGAGCTTGAGACTCTGTTCAACGAAGTAAGGGAATATAGTGAGGACATAGGAATGGAGTTTGGGATAGAAAAATGCGCAATCATGGTGATGCACAAAGGAAGGCTTTCAATGACTGAGGGAATTGAACTTCCGGACAACAACAAGATTAGGGCATTGACTGCACAAGACCGATACAAGTACCTAGGTGTCCTTGAATGTGACACGATAAAACGGGAAGAGATGAAGGAGAAGATTAAGAGGGAATACCTTAGAAGGATAAGGAAAATATTAGAAACCAAATTAAATAGCAGAAATCTAATAAAAGGAATGAACACCTGGGCTGTGTCAGTAGTTAGGTATACAGGACCATTCCTAGGATGGACAAAGGAAGAGCTCCAATCAATGGATAGGCGAACAAGGAAACTTATGACGATGCATAAAGCATTACACCCTAGGGATGATACAGATAGACTATACGTTAAGAGAAAAGAAGGTGGTAGGGGGCTCATCAGCATAGAAGATTGTGTCCAGAGAGCTAAAGTAGTCCTAGATAGATATGTGCAAACAAATAGTGAAGAAATCATAAAGAGCGCGAGGGATAGTGCAACAAACAATAAAGTAGAAAACAATGGAACAGTACAGCAAACTAGAAAAGAAAAGTGGGAAGGGAAAAAATTGTACGGCGAGTTTAAAAGACAGATAAAAGATATAGCAGACGAGAAATCATGGACGTGGTTACGAAAGGGAAACCTTAAGAGAGAAACAGAATCGCTCATCATGGCAGCCCAAAACAAAAGCATAAGGACAAACTACATAAAAGCAAAAATCGACAGAACTCAGACAAACAGCAAATGCCGCATGTGCGGTGAAAGAGATGAGACAGTAAACCACATAACTAGTGAATGTAGTCAACTCGCCCAGAAGGAGTATAAGCATAGACACGATAGAGTAGCAACGATGATACACTGGGAACTAAGTAAACAAATGGGATTCAACCATGGGGAAAAGTGGTATCAGCACAAGCCAGAGGCAGTTTTGGAGAATGACAACCACAAACTACTGTGGGACTTTGACATCCAAACTGACCACCTCATCCAGGCAAGAAGGCCGGACTTAGTAATAGTAGACAAAAAAAGGAAGGCCTGCCAAATAATAGACGTTGCTGTGCCTGCAGACCATAGAGTAAAAAAGAAGGAGGCTGAAAAAAGGGAAAAATACCAGGACCTAGCAAGGGAGTTGAAGAAAATGTGGAACATGAAAACCAGGGTAGTACCGGTCATAGTGGGAGCACTGGGAACTGTCCCCAAAACGCTGAGGGAGAGACTGGAGGAGATCGGGATTAGGGGGAGGATAGAGACCGTACAGACCACAGCACTACTTGGAACTGCACGGGTACTGAGGAAGGTGCTAGAGATATAAGTACTTCAACGAATAGTAGCTCTGTCATGATATGCGAAAGAGAGAGGAGACGTTAGCTGAAGACCTGAGGAGACTTATTGTCACTCAGCCTTCAGCGATAACCACTGGGCAACCGGTGTGAAACTGTAAATCGCAAAATTACTGCGACCTGCTAGTACTAGGAGAGGAGGGCTGGAGACTTGAGGAGACTTGCTGTCACTCAAACTCCAGCGGTTACCACCAGGCAACTGGTGTGAGATTCCGAAATAATAATAATAATAATAATAATAATAATAATAATAATAATAGAGATGACAGGGAAAGGATACATGCAAAGAGAAAAGAAAGCGGCAAAGGGCTCATCAGCATAGAGGACTGTGTCCAGAGAGCCAAAGCAGGTCTAGAAAATTATGTGCAACCAAACAGTGAAGACATCATAGTGAGTGCTCGAAGCAGCGCAATGAACAACTAAAAGGTAGAATAATATGGAACAGCACAGCAAACAAAGAAAGAAATGTGGAAAAAGAAAAAAGTATTTGGAGAATAGCTCAAAAGCACGAAACAAATGCATCAGAACAAACATCAGAACAAACTATATCAAAACAAAAATCGACAGATCACAGACCAACAGCAAGTGCCGCCTGTGTGGTGAAAGAGATGAAACCGTAAACTACATAATATAGTCAACTCGCCCAGAAGGAGTATAAACACAGACATGATAGAGTAGCAACAGTGATACACTGGTAACTGAGTGAGCGAATGGGATTTAACCATGTGGAAAAGTGGTACCAGCACAAACTGGAGACAGCCCTAGAGAATGGAAACCACTAATTGATATGGGAATTTGACATCCAAAGGAACCATCACATCCAAGCGAGAAGACTGGACCGAGTAATCATAGACAAAACAACCAAATGATAGTGGAAGCACTGCCCTGATAGATTAGGGAGAGATGAGAGGAGATCTGACGACCCGGGGAGACTTACTGTCACTCAGCCTTCAGCGATGACCTCCGGGCAACAGGCGAGAAACTGTAAATCACAACATTGCTAAGGACTGTGACAGTGTGGAGAAGAAGGCTGGAGACTTGAAAAGATTTGCTGTCACTCAATCTCTAGCAGTAACGAACAGGCGACTTGTGTGAAATCGCTGATGATGATGATAATAATAATAATAATAATAATAATAATAATAATAATAATAATAATAATAATAATAATAATAATAATGTAACCATACACTAAGCTTAAATGCAGATTTTCTTTCTGTTTATCACAAAAACATCTCATTGGTTAACTAAACTTCCAAGTATGACATAATCTCGTCATAGATTCCGTCATAGAAATTCTCAAGTTTAAAATGTAATATTTTACGTTGAAACAGCATGAGTTTAGTTGCAATTTTTGAAAAAAACCTTTAATATTAGGATAATTGGATTATCTAAAAAATGACTCAAATAAAATAGCTTTAGACTCCTCGCATACACAACCATAAACAACCCCTTCATTTTGGCTAGGCAGATGATCGTGATTATGATAATAATGATGATAACAACAATGATGATGATGATGATAATAATAATAATAATAATATCAATAATAATATAGTGATGACGCTGGGATGGAGTTCGGACTTGATGAGTGTGCAAAAGCTGCTTTTGAAAGGGGGAAAATTGATCCATTAATATAGGTTTAAATACTAAGATCAAGGAATTAGATCAGAAAGAAAGCCATATACATCTATGCGTAAATGAATGTAAAGGTATACAAAACAATAGCACGAAAGAAAAAAAAATAAGAAAAGAAAACTAAAGAAGAATAGGACTAATGATGAAAACGGAATTCAACTCGATGAATAGAATACCGGTCATTAACTCTCTAACAGTTTTAACATCATCAACTGGAACTGATTGGAAATCCAACTAATGGACGCAAAATCTATTGAATTGCTAACACTATCCTAAGGTAAATGTATATAGACTTTACCTACCAAGAAAAGAGGGTGACAGGTCCTTATTCAAATAGAACTATCATATACGACAACCACCATCCGTCTTCAGGTCTACAACAAACTACCAACGACTGGATGATAGAACCGGTGAAGAAACACGGGAGTAGCAAAAAACTGCCTTCCATTACAAAGGAGGCAAATAAGTACAGGGAAAACTTGACATCAAGGATGAAAGCAAACTACAGGCTGACTGAACATCTAAATCAGCCAAGAGAGTTAAAGACAAGGCAGAATAGGATGATAATACTATACGAGCGCTGGCAAGAGAAACCACTCCACGGCCAATACCCACTTCGTACCAAAGGAGTTGATGTAGATCAGAATAAAACCTACCAATAGTTGTGCAAGATTAAAGACTGAAACGAAAGGTTCCATACTGGCAGTTCAGGACTAGAGCGTAAAAACATGAAACAACCAGTCTAACATACCAAAGAAATGATACCGATCCCTGATGAGTAAAAGACTTGAAAGACCGAAATAATTGACCACGTAGTAGTAGGGTGCTCGACCCTTGCAGAAAATGAATATAAGATGAGACACGATAGAATTTGGTGGCATCTGCATATAATAGGGTTTTACTATAGACACTGATAAAACTACAAACACGAAAAGGCTAGATATAGTGAAATACTTTGAAGAAAGATCGTGTTTCATAGTCTGAGAACAGCTGTCAAAGAATTCGAGAAAGTCCTAAAGTATAAAGACCTTACACCCATTGCACACATTATTGGAGAATTATTTTAAATGTGAATATATGTACAACATTTAGCATACATCACTTTATGTATACATAGAAATATGTTCAGGAGAGGGTTACATCGTCTATACATGTAAAAGCACTGTCCCCTTTTTATTCTCCTTTCTGTAAAGCCCGGATTGTCATAAATTACAAAGTTGCCGTGCTTAGGTCCCTGGTTGAGACCCTGCAGGTGACTTACATAAACTGAAATCAAAGCCAACAACAACAACAACAACAACAACAGTATACTAATAATAATAATGATAATAATAATAACAATAATAATGATAATAATAATGATAATGATAATAATAATAATCTCACCATTTGATAAGAATATATGCAATTTTTTGTCTGCCTCTGCATTGATATCAACAGACTTTATGTCTGATTACGCATTAAAATGCAAGTTAAGTCGAGAATTGAAAGAACCCTTGAAATTAAGATGTCCAATTTATTAATAAACTCGATCTTTTTCACAGACATATGCCTTCCATCCATATAGGAGTCATATATGCAAATTTCTTTTCTATTTGTTCGTGCATCGATCTCATTGGCTATTTACCTTCATATTATGACACGACAATAAAGGTTACGTCATAGAACTCTCTTCGTGTCTGATCACCCTATAAAATAGCTTCAGTTTAGTTGAGACTTGAAAAAAACCTCAACATTAGGATACCTGGATTATTAAAAAAAAAATCACCTGATAGAATAGCTTTAGGTTCCTTAATATCGATCCATAAGTAAAAAACCACACTTTGATGGGTCTATGTCACTGATGATAATAATAATAATAATAATAATAATAATAATAATAATAATAATTATGATAATTATAATAATAGTAGTAGTAGTAGTAGTAGTAATATCATCATCATCTTTTACATATTTATTAAATATCTAAACATCCAAGCTATTGAGAAAAACATGTGTGCCATCTTGGAGTATTCTTTGATTCTGAGATAAACAAATGGAGATATTTTTTGCTGTGAAACAATTTTCTACCTTTCTGCTATTCGCGTATTTTTTATGTTACCTTTTCCAAGTTGATTACAAATAATGATTTTGCGTTAGAGACTGCCGAGGGATGACGTCATTTGTTGCTAGGCAACTGGCGTCATTACGACTACCGATTTTAACTGCAAAGAGATTGTTAAGAGTTAACATTTTCATGCTTTATACTAAGACCGGTTTACCTGGGTCGTTGGAAAAAATGATGCCAGTGTCTGAGTTATTTTGCAATTACACTGCACTTTTAAAATATCAAAAACATTTTTTATAATAAAAAAAGCTTTTACACACACAAACTCTTTCTCTACCCACTCTCTATGTCTCAACTCTTTCTGTCTTTATATATATATATATATATATATATATATATATATATATATATATATATATATATATATATATATATATATATATATTATATATATATATATTAAGAAATCGATACATGTGATCCGGAAGAATGATTGTAAATTGTGATATATTGTATAAAAACAAAAAAAGACATTATTGTTTCTTCTATTTAAGTTGTCTAGGGTGAGTGATACATTAAGCGTGCAATGACAAGAGATCATTTAAAGTAAGTTTCAGTTGAAATATAGCACAATGTATAAATATACATACATACATACATATATATATATATATATATATATATATATATATATATATATATATATATATATATATATATATATATAAAGCTTTACAGCCTTAATCACTGATTATATACTAATAAGTTTCTTCAATTTATATGAAGATATACATCTACGCAGCTTGCTAAGTGATGGTATCAACGACAATTTTTTTTTGATTTTGAAAGAAAGTAAAAACAGTACTCGTATGAAATTAATTGCCGCTAGTTTGAAATTACAAATTGCATGTGAGATGAGTGCCGATTTGTTTCCGTACGTTTTTTTGTGTGTTTGTTATGTATTCCTGTGTATTTATGTATGGATTCTAAGATGAATGTCCTGCCAACAAAATTGCAGAATATCAATTTATTAACCATCGAATATTTATGGAGTTCTATTTATCAAAAATCACATGAAATAAAAATATACTACGTCATCAAAAGAATCATCTACATTGAAAGGACAGGAATGCCAGCTGTCATGTTTTTTTGTTTTTTTTGTTTCTATTAATGCAATTTATATAAGTTTATCAGTGGGGATTCATGAGAATGTTTCTTATTGGGATCATGAGTCGTTTACCATGTAATTGTTTCGAGGATTTAAAACAAAACAGTTGTTTTAACATAGCACAACAGTATAAATATAGATGGAATTACAAAAAAATGAATTTGCATATATATATATATATGTATATATATATATATATATATGCTTAGAGAGTAAATGAGTGCAGCACACTAGCTATGTCTTACGGATGCAAAACATAGTTATTAACAAATCGAAAAGAGAACAGACTTAGAATCACACAGAAAGCAATGGAACAATACTAAGGGCAACGAAGAGATTGAAGAAAGGTAAAAAAAACTAGTAATAGTAAACGCAGTAGGAAACGACCGGACACAAGATGCTGAGTTGAGATAAGAAGGCTTGCTGGTAAGACATGGCAAAGGGTAGCACTGTCACGGTCGTCAAAGACACGAGATTGGAGAGACCTTTGTACAGCAGTAGATACAATGACTGATGACATATGTATATGTGTGTGAACAATCAGGAATGAGACAGACTTAGGAGTAAAAGTATATGGTGACTTTATTTATTTATCTATCTACTAATTCATGAATGAATTAATAAGTATGTAATACATTTCCATTATCATTCGGACCATCCTCATCTTTGTTGTTTTTTATACAACGTTTCGGCCGTTGCACTCTACGGCCTTCGTCAGGTATCATCTGGGAGATTTTTGGGAAGTAACGAACCGAACCCTTTATTTATCCGACGGGGGTATATCGACCGTACTCCCCTCTTTCAGCGTTAGTAGTATTGTTATACTGCCTCACACTAGGATCGAACCTAGTACCATCAGATTACTTAACAGTAATTTGTCTGATGCTGTAACCACTGCGCTATGTGTCCATGTGGACAACCGGTGTTAATTTTTAGGAGTCTTAAACCTCAGGTGACAGATTTTTTTTTTTTTTGATGTTATTGTTTTCTGTCTTTTATTATCAGGAGTTCCCATATGGTATCCATTTCAATGAGGCAGTTGAGGCTTGCCTAGCATATGGGCCGACTCTTTCAATTTACGGATTTTCCAATGTTCTTCCTGGTCAATTATCTCAACCTTGTTCCAGAGGGGTAGGTGGTCCCCCTTTTCTTTCCATACATGGTCAGCTATACCTGATTTATTGGTTTCACCTTTACTCACCGCTTTTCGGTGTTCTTCCACCCGAACCTTCAAGGGGCGACATGTTTCACCTGTGTATTCGTGCCCACAGCTGCACGGTATTGAGTATACACAGTTTTTAGTGTTCGATAACTCAGTGGGTGGTTTGGTGCGGGAGAGGTAGCTGCGTAGCGTTGATCTGCTTCTCAATACGGCCCGGATATTATATGGGGCGCAGATCTTCTGGATCTTCTCAGACACATTCTTGAGGTAGGGGAGACAGACTGTTGTTGGTTTATGATTGTCATCCTCCTCCTCCACCGTCACTCTTCTTTCACTAGTGGTGACAGTTAAGCCTTTGGGATAACCATTTTTCTGGAGATTCTTGCTTATGTTACGCATCTCACAGAGGTATGTGTCAGAGTCGCTACTTATTAACTTTGCTCGGTGCTGTAAGCATCGGACGATCCCTTTTTTAACGCTGTATGGATGGTTAGAGGCGAAGTTGAGATATCGACCAGTGAACGTTGGCTTACGATACACAGATGTATTGAAACCTTGTTCTGATCTTGTTACCAGTACATCTAGGAAGGCTAATTTATTGTTACTCTCCTTTTCCATTGTGAACTGTATAGAAGCTCTGATTGAGTTCACATGGTCAAGTAGTAACTGTGGGTCTTCCAGATGTGGCCATAGTACGAAGGTGTCATCTACATATCGAAGCCACATGCTTGGCCTTAGTGGTGATGTTCCTAAGGCTAATTCTTCAAAGTACTCCATGTATATATTTGCCATCACTGGTGATAGCGGTGATCCCATAGCTAAGCCTTCCTCCTGTTGGTACATCTCATTCCCCAGTTGGAAGTATGTTGTTTCTATGCAGAAAGTCAACATTTCCATTAGGTTGTTAAGGGGGATGCTGGTGCGTTCATCCAATGTGGGATCTGAACCTAATTTATCCCGAACTACTGATAGTGCTTCGGATGTAGGAACTCGTGTGAAGAGGCTCACCACGTCTAGGCTCAACATTCGTTGTGCTTGAATTGGAGCCCCTCTGAGTTTGTGATGGACAAGCTAGCATACAGTGAAAAGTTGGCCAACATAATTGAGGAGGGTGGCTACTGCAAGTTAAAAAGAGATCCCACTCAGAAAACCGAGAGAAAGCTGTCACAGATCCTAAGCAAGAACAAGGATCATTTCCCCCCAGTAACATACAGACAGTTAACTCAAAAATATAGTAAGCCACCACATATGTATGGCCTCCCAAAGATTCACAAGGTAGGTACTCCATTACGACCTATAGTAAGCTGTCGGGGCTCAGCATGCCATCCACTGAGCAGGTACCTGGTGAGTATAATCAACCCGCTGGTGAGTAAGACCTCATCCTATGTAAAGAACTCAGCTGACTTCGTAGATAAACTCAGAGGGGCTCCAATTCAAACACAACGAATGTTGAGCCTAGACGTGGTGAGCCTCTTCACACGAGTTCCTACATCCGAAGCACTATCAGTAGTTCGGGATAAATTAGGTTCAGATCCCACATTGGATGAACGCACCAGCATCCCCCTTAACAACCTATCTATGAAGACGATTCCTTTTGATGAGTTTGGACTGTTGTCTGTGGTGGAATCTGTGTTGGTATGTTTATGGATATCATGGAAGCAGTGGTAACGGATCTTAGAGGGGCCATAGGTTGTCAAGGATACTATGGAGTTGGTTGGTTGTTTAGTATTGGACTGAGTGGTTTCTTGGTAGGTTGGGAATAGTCCAGATGGTGGGGTAATGGGTTACTTTTTATGTATGATTGAATATCTTTAAGGAACTGTATGTTCTGTATCCTTGATGGTCATTGTGGATATTCTGAAAAATCTGATGGATTTGAGTTGTACCAATGAAATACCATACGGATGTTTTTATAGTTAGGGGTTTGTGTGACTGGGTTAAGTTCCACATATATATTGAGAGAGATAGAGGGGAGGAGGCAAGAAAGATTGCTTGCTTGATTGAACGTTGACAAGGTAGACCACTACATCTACCTAGGACATCGAATCTCTACGAAACCCTCAAAAGGAGAAGAAATCAAGCGAAGAATCACACTAGGATGGCAAGCCTTTGGTAGAGGAAACTGAACCTTCAAGAACATAAAAAATCCCATTAGTCCTAAGAAGAGTATACAACCAATGCATCCTCACAATAGTCACCAATGGAGCTATGGATTCAGAAAATGGATCCCCAGGGATGAAATACAGAACCGAAGACGGCAGAATATAAAATGACTATACAAACTGGACAGGTTCAGGAAAATCTTCACTCCCCGACGTCCACGATAGAGATATGTTGCGATTCCTGAGAAAGATCTGTGTACAACGACGGGCAATAAAAGACTGAAGATGATGATGAAAGTAATAGTCAATTTTTGCATCATTATTATATTTTTTAAATTGATTCCAGGCTAAAACGTTTGATGTGCTTTTTCCTTCAATTTCGAATTTAATTTGAATTTACGAAGAAGTACCTCCTAAAGGGGACTCAATCCACTTTAGGCCTCGTTAAAGAATTATATGTGAATATATAAAATAAGAAGATATGCATGTGGGCAGAAAGTAGGTTTCAATTTGGCATCATAGTTACATTGTAAACAGAACCCCTTTCTAGAACCCTTTAAAAATGTTTTCTTTGAACCGTCTATTTTAACCCCTTCTTTTCAGTCTATTTAGTAGGAATGCCAAATTCGGTTGGGGTGGGGGCTACTTCCACATCTAATAACTATTAATTACCGAACAGTCAAACGCTCAGACTCTTCTTTCTTTCTTTCTCTATTTGTTTATTTTGTTTGTTTCTTCCTTGCTTTCTTTCATTTCTTCCATCCTTCCCCATCCTTTTCTTTTTTAGCCCCTTCTTCCCTTAAACTTTCTTTGTCTTCTTCCCTTCTTTTCTTTTTCCTTCTTCCTTCCTCTCCCATCTCTTTCTCCTGTTTTTGTTTCCCAATTCCTCTCCTCCATCAATCCCCCTCCCTCATCTCCCTCCTTCCTTTCCTCTTTTATTTTTTCTCCCTACCTTTCCTGATCTCTCCTTCCTTCTCTCCTTCATTTCTTTATCTTTTCTTCTCTCCTTCCCCAATCTTTCCTTCCTTCCCCCTTCCCCCTTCCCCTTTTCTTTTTCTTACCTTCCGTTCCAAATCTCTCTTACCTTCTCTCCTTCCTTTTTTTGGCTTTTTTCTCACTTTCTTCCCCAATCTCTTTTTCCCTAACCCCTCCTTCCCACCTTCTCCCTTCCTTCCTACCTTCCTCCCCTTTTCTTCCCCCTTCCTTTCCAAATCTCTACTTCCTTCTCTCCTTTGTCACCATTATATCTTACTATCTTCTTCGTCTATCCTCATCTCTGGCACCCCAACAACGCCCCATTTTTTAATGTTTTCTCACCATAATTAATTGTAGAAAAACAAAGAAAAAGATATATTTTTTTCACCTTAATCCATCTTAAAAGCTTTTCTTTTCCAAACGATTGTTTACTGCAGGTGGCATGAGTTTTGCTGCAAGACAAAACACGTTTCTCCCTGATTGACATTTTTTTTCTAACGGGACTGGACATGTCACTCAAACGTCACAAACTAAAAACCTTTCGCGAATGAGAGAAGCGATCACCATGTTCAGACAGATTTATCGGCCAAATAAATGGAAAACCGACTATCAAACAACCGATCAAAACTTTATAAATCGATGACGTATGAAACTATTTATTTCATATAGAGAACTGGGTGTAAACAGCCCTACAATACTCACCAAGAATCGCAAAAAATTACACGAGAAAAAGAAAAGAATAATTCAGAGATATGGACAGTGATACGCTTCATTTTATTTTATTTTATTTTCCTGACGACGATTGTGTTGACACTTTTGTCACTGACTGTAGTTCTTAATACCAAGTGTTCAAAACTTCTATGAATATTTTTGTACATGTTTTAACTGGCTGTTTTTTTTTTCAGTAACATAGTACATTAGTTCGTTTATCAGATAATGGATGCCGTTTTGAGTTAATAATTCAAACATAAAATAATGTTTATTTTGCAGTGTGACAACTATAACCATCGAAGAAAATTGATTAGATATGCGTATTGCATTGTAAAACTCAAGTTTGGAGTCTGTCGTATTAATCAACGTTACCCACAACACTGGTTTAGATGCTGTTGTTGGGTTTACGTTATTCATACGTTCTGACATTTATGTATCAACGAATTTATTTCGGTTTTGGTTATTCATGTGTTCTAACATTTTCATGTATCTATGAATCTATGATTCTATGTATCTATGACTCCATCTGATTCATAATGAAACTTTTGTACACATACTCCCCCAAAGGTGTAGGGAAAATGTATTTTCCCTTAAAAATGATGTTTTGGTTGGAAGTACAAATGTCAGTGTACTTTCATGCTAAATTGGTTCTTCATCTGGTGTCCATCCTTGTTGTTTTTTTGACATTCCAGTACCCAGCAAAAGATAAGAGAAGTAACTTCTTTATTGATCACCCTTTTTTCATATTTTTCAATTGATCATCCCAACATGACATACCTACTGCCAAAAGATATTTCTCACTGGGAGGCTGATATTCTGATTATTTTTTAAGAATTGTTTTGCCTTGTTTATTTTGTTTTATTTTACACTCAGAATGCCAATCAGTATCACCGTGATCAAGTTGCGCCAAAGGTTTTCGATAAAACCTCATAATTGGGTATTTTTTTTTCCTTGAATAAATTCGTAATGGCTAGAGAAGGGAGAACAAACAAAGTTCAAGATGACCAGTGTGGGAAAAAACGTAGTTTCGAGATGGTCTGGAACGAAGAGACAAAACAAATATTTATTAATTAGAATAAACAGGTAATTGGAGAATAATGGGGAAATTGTTTTGATGGGTAGTTTTTCTCCCTAGATGATTTTCTGGTCCGCAGATTTACTGATTGGCACTTTTTAGAGTCTAATTTTTTGATGGGTAGATTTTTGGAAGAGCCCAATAATTAACGCAGACCACAACAAACCGATTCGCAAGGTCTGAGTTATTCGTGTTTTCTGACAACTATAAGTTTCTTTGCAATGCTCTTCGAACTCTTGAATATATGAGCACTCAGCTAGATGGGGAATTGTACGTAAGTAAATATATTGCTTGATTCTGTCCTACTGACCGTCCAATTTTGCGTAGGGCAGGGGTAGAATATCTACCTCTGGGTCTCAAATGAAGCTTTTGATCCTACGTCGCGGTACTCGAAGGAATATTTGATAGTCAACAGCCACACTGAAGAGTTGTGATATAACGAATCAGCGATTTGTGGTGGACTCAATTATTGATACACACACACACACACACACACACACACACACACATATATATATATATATATGGACTTCGCCAGCTCTAAGTGTTCAGAGTGCAAAATTTGAAATTCTGCACACACGCACCGTCATCAATGAGTAGTGAAATTATCTTTTTTCCTTCGATTTTGACCCCACTCAAATTTCCAGTAGGGGAATCAATTTACAATGTAAGCTTATGCTAAATATATATTGGCAGCAGTGCTTCATAATTTCCTTTGGGAGGCTAGTTTTCTTTACATGTTCAAATAGTGTTCAATCAACCATTTCTTACCCCAAGAATAGTGTATCTTTAGAGTGTATCGAAATGCTTTAATCACGACGGTAAGGCAATGTATCTGTTATATTCAAATGGGGGTAATTTGAGGGATTTGCATGCTCTAGTGCCTGATATGTGCTGTTTATACCAAGAATCCAGAAATCTTTCTCAAATAAACTACGTTAAAATGACCCAGTGTCATGTTGAGGCCGAAAGCCCGAACTTTCATTCATAGTATCATCGCAATGCGTGTCTCGGAGTTCAATGCTCTACCTGACTCAATTTCGAATCATTCTTATATACTTCAGTCAGGAAGGCCATCAACTATCCTGAGGTTACAATCATATTACAATCGATATTTGCAGAAATGGCAATGTCTAGAAAATGATGACATTCTCATCAACCAGAGCCGAGTGGATGGATTCTTGGAATAATTGACCGTTAATTTGATGGTTGAAGATGTTCTCCTAAAAGATAAGGTTTCATTTTTATTTTTCCTCTCCTCGTTCTCTGTGCCAGATAATTGGTTTTAGGAACTTTGACGTGGATTATCTTGAAAATGGTTATTAACCTCTGCGGTCAGTTTGACGAGGACAAATAGAGAAGATCAAGGTTTAAAAAGGAAAAAGCCATGACTGCAGACAATTTTGTTTGAAGAAGTAGAAAAAGAAATAGAAATAAGAAAAAAAAAGCAAGAGAAGAGGAATCCTATGTATGATAATGATTTGATTGACATGTACGTCAGAAAGTATCTCCCAGACAATTGCGTTGTATCCCCGGATAACGGTTGAAGGCTTCTAGGTGGTTACAGGCAATAATTTCAAAGATATTCCGTGCTCTTTTAAGCACAAAAACGCTTAAGATCTTAACAAAAAGTGACACTTTGAAATACGGAATCTGAAAACAGCAATCGTTATCACATCGTAAGTTTATTTTTCTTTATGTAACTGCAACTAAGCAACTTGGAATTATTCTTCGATTCTTTCAACATCCACTGCATTTATTTCGATGGTTATTTTCGCTTTCCAGACTTTTTCGGAAAAGTGAAAAATTGGTGTCAAGCAAATTTCCGTAAAGCAGGGGATACCTGTACTTTGGAGTTGATCGACTAATTTTATTTTATTTCTGTGGATAAGAAGAAGAAAAAAATTGAACCCTTGAGTAAGGGCAACAAATATGCCTAATCTTTTTCTGATGAAATTAATTTGTTAATGTACCCCCACGCTGGTTACGGCTTCAAATGTTCCCGTCCTGACTTCTCGAATCACAAGTTTCTCCGTCTCAGCTCCGTTTCGTAATATATGGAATGGTCTTACAGGTGACAAACACCCAAAGTTGCGTAACTTACCCCAAAGTACATTATTTTATGGATTCATGTCTTTCCCAAAACGGTAATTTGATGTCCCAGTTTTGATTTGTGTCCACTCTCTGTGCCTTTGAACGCTATCTAAATTTTAAGGGCGTGTGTAAAAGAATATTTTTCCATTTTCATTTCACATTATGTCATATAATTCTTCTTTTAGATTACTTCTCGAAATAAGAAAAGTGTTATTCATGAGGTTAAGACATTTTTGTAAAATCTCATATTGTAAGCGTACAGTTATGACCTATAACTTACGGGAAACACAATACATACACTCTCTTTGAACACCAACGAAAATCTAGCAAAATTCGAGAAGGCCAACTTGTGTCCATTTTCAGATAAGCTTCTTTTAAAAAAATCTCTCAACATCTCTACATTATTCTTCTTTCAATCAATTGAAAATAAATTGTTTTATTACTGAAACAAATGTTGCCTAATGCAATCAAAAACTATGTCTCGCAAATCTTCTTTGTTTTTTTTTTTCTCCCCCCAAATAGAAAACCGAATAATGCTGAGTAATGGAATGGTTCTTTCATTGTCATTTGGAATCTCCTTGTATTTGTCAGTAACAGGCGAAACATTTCGGCACATGACTGTATGGAATTAATATCAAGAATAATATTGATAATTACTTCTGGCAGGAACCGTCGCGGTTGGATAGAAGGAAAGGAAGAAATATGGGGAAATTAAAGAAAGGATGAAAGTCAGAAAAAAAAGAAATAAAAGAGAAATGATAAGATACACGAAAGAAAGAAATTGATTGATGCATTGTTAACCATGAATGAATCATTTTTCTCAAATCCTAATTTTAGTTGCTCTTTGGCTACTACTCAGCCTTTTAGTCTACGGCAGTGAATAAAGTGTGCAAAACAGAAACAGAGAAAAAGCTTTCTTGTGGTTAGCTTGCTGATCATCCAAATTTATACTTGGAAGGTGTATTTCTGATAAGATGAAAGCAGATGCAATGATCTCAGCATCACTCAGTGTAGACTCAAACCAGTGGGATCAAGGTTTGCCCTGTGATTAAGTTAAGTGTTCCTACGTTCTCTCAATAATAGTTGCGATGACTAAAGAGACCCCCCCCAAGTTGGTGCGTGAGGTTCCCAACGTAGAAGTGACCTCATGCCCAATTGTATTCTCGAGAGGGCTAAGGTAATTAGGAGCTCTAGCAGAATTTGTACAACATTGTTCAAAGGCGAGGTGTCTGATGTAAAAAGAAATGCGAGTTCGAATCATACCTTGGGCTTATTCTTTTTTTTCAGTTCTGAGCTGGTTACTCTATGCAGTAGATTAGTTGCCTGAGTTTTCACAATGAAAAGCAACTAAAATTGAAATGAAAGAAAAACTAGTCAAAAATTAATAATCTTTGGAAAAAAAACTAATATAAAAGTGATTAGTTATATAAAAATAATTCTTTTCACAAAAAGAAAAATGTTTTCTAATTTGACAAACTTTGAAATTTTAAGGAAATTACCGAAAAAATGTTTCTCCATATTTCGAAGACAAAGCAATATCGACAATTTTTCTCGCAGATATTTCCGAATATTTTCAAACAAATTCACTCTTTGTATTATTTTTTTTCTCTTTTTGTTTCGAACAAAAGAAAGAATTGGCTTTTGTTTTGCCTTTTTTCCTGTTCTTTGTATCGATATACAAAATCGAATTTCCTAAATAATATTCAAAGTTTGGTTGTAATGAGCAGCAAAATAAAATGCAATCGCAGCGAAAGAACTAAATTGCAATTTTTAACTCAATACACCCCAAACCCGGACACATCATTTAATTATGTCTGCAAACGAATGAAGGATTATCAACCATTATTTATTTTTACTACCATTTCTTTCATCCAGATTTTATTTGCTTTTCATCGAGTTGTTTCATTAGTTGCTATATTATTCTGATGTTTTTAGACGAGGCATTGTCAACTATAATTAATTTTTGACTCAGATTCCTTTCATCTTAATTAATCAACACTATCCACAAAATTGGTTTCGATATTCGTTTCTGGTTATTCATGTGTTCTGACATTTATATGTATCTATTTATCTATATATGTTGCTAAAATGTCAATTTGAAAGACAAGAGATAATTTAAGAGAAAACTGGGTGTTACATCTTGAAAAACGAAACAGGCAAGTCCTGATGCATTTCGATGGTTGCCAGCCACCCTGTTCAGAGAACTTCCAGAGATGCAGAGGCAAACTGTATGCTGCTTACGTATTTGACATTCGAGGAAATAAATGGGGATATTTCTGCCTTGTGGGTTGGATTAGGGAGGAGATGTTTATATCCATGTATCTATGAATCTATGTATCTGGAACCCACCCAGCCCGGATCGTTCGTAGTTGAAACTTGACATTTTGCACACACACTCTCCTCGATGTATACAGAAAAATGCTTTTTCTTTGATCCCTTACAGAACGAAGTTTTATGTAGGGGCTGTATTTTCAATGTATCTTTATGCTGAATTGGTTCAATAGTTTGTGTCTATCCTTTTTTTATCTAAAAATTTGGATATTTTAAAACCCAACGAATTTTAAAAGACGTAACTTATTCATTGATCACTACTTATGTCAATTTTCTAATTGATCATCTCAACACAACATGCTACCAAAAGACTTTGGTCACAGGTTGGTTGAGAAAAAAAAAACCTTTTAACATCTATCTTATCTGTTATGTATGTAATTATTATTGTTGTCGCTCTTAATAATCACTGCTACCCACAACACACCAGTTCAACCACTCTTGATAGGAATAAGTTATTCATAGACAATTATATATACATATATATGTGCATGTATACGTGTGTATATGTGTGAGTGTTGATTTATGAATCTATTTAGCCTGGACTTTCTGCTAAGCGTTCAGATAAGAAGCTTCAAATTCTGCACACAACTAATCCCTTAAATGAGGGTGAGATTGTTACCCCTCCTCAAATTTTTAGTGGTGGGTTCAATTTATGAAATAAGATTATACAAAATTTACGTGATAAAAATGAGTAAATGAAGGCAGCGATGATTCACAATTTTTTTTTTTGGGAATGCTAGTTTTACTTGCTTCTCCTCTAGTAGTATTAGAAGTGAGACTGTCTCCATTTACTCTCCAAGCATTGTCCACCATTATTTACTTCACTAAGTATTAAAAACCATTTAGGAAAACTCTCAACAACGACTAAGTGAACATCCACAGAGGTTTCTCAAGTTTAAAAGTTGGTTTTTGCTAAAGAGGAAGGATCTGCAATATCGCATGTCTGCAGTACAGGCGAAATATAGCAGAGACGAAAAAAGAAGAAAATATCGTCGTTACAATTCAGTGTCTTGTTCAATTCTCTTTTACTCAACCTTGGAGTTCCGCAGCTTATATACGTTGTTGCAGCACGACAAATGCAAGGCAAAAGGGAGGAAAGACTGATGGCGGACACGAAAGTTAATGGGATGTGACAGAAAAGAGGAAGACCCTTTTCTTCTCCGGGTGAAAGTAACAACTGCAGCCCCTACTGTCGGTATCCTCTCTTTGACCACGGCTGTAAACAGCCTTTTATGGGAAAGGCCCCTCGATTAGGATGTAAATAGCATACGTCGTGTGTTGTTTCTAGCGACAAACACCATTTGAAGACAACCGTTTTGTCTGGAAGGATTTGCATTCAGCAAAAAGTGTATCATTATCTGTCGTCGTCGTCATCATCATCATCATCATCATCATCATCATCATCAGCAGCAGCAGCATAATAATCAGTCTTCTAACGTCCATTGCTGGAGATAGACTTTCCCCAGGAATCACCACACTTCTTTATTCAATGTGTCGCCGAGCCAATACTTTCTGAATTGGTCTAGATTGTCACTCCATCTTGTTCAGTTTGCTTTACCGAAAACTTGCGATCCTAAAGTGATTTTTTGCTATATTTCTTCTTCTTTTGAGGGTTCTATAGAGATTTGTTGTCCTAGGTAGATGTCGTGGCCTACACTCTGCATTTTTATCCTTTTGTTTTTATTTTCAACGTAATTATTGCACATGACTTTTGTTTTAATAAAGTTCATGTGTAGGCCGACTTTCTAACTCTCTTTGTTCAGTTCATCTAGCATTAGTTGGATGTCGTGTAGGTACTCTGCAAAAAAAAAAAAAATGATGTCTTCTGCAAATCTGAGGTTGCTCAGATATTCACCGTCCATTTTGATTCCTTAATTTTCCCTGTCTAGGCTTTGGAAAATCATCTCGAGGCAGGCTGTGAAGAGTTTGGGTGAACTGGTATCACCTTATCTTACCTCTTTTTGGAGTTGAAAGGGCTCCGAGTCGTTATGTAGCCTGATGTGACTGAATATATGTTGCAGAACTCTGACGTATACAAGAGTGATGGCCTTCGTGACCAAGGGAATTTCTTCAGTCTTTGTTGATATACGTTTGAGATGAGGCAGATTTTCCTCCAGTTACATACCACTTGACTTCTACGATCCGCGAAAACGTCCATCGTTCCTGAACAACCAGTTTCGTATTGATGAAAACCTTTGTTACTAAAATGAAAAAGTATGGTATGATTTCAATGCTCGTACCTGTATTAAATTGCAAACTTTTCTTCTTATAATGTTTTCACTATATACTATCACTTTTTGCACGCATATTCTCTCTCCTATCACCCTCTATCTCACTCTCTCTTTCTCTCTCTCTCACACACGTACACACACACACACACACACACACACACACATATATATATATATATATATATATATATATATATATTCCAACATCATTTCTCTCACACACACATTTATATATATACTTGGATGAGTATTCGCTACACAAACAAGTTTATGTTTTTGCTCTCTTTGCCCCGATCAGGCGAAAGATTATCTAAATTGCCTGATGAGGCCCAGAGAGGGCAGAAACATAAACCTGTTTGTGTAGCAAATCCACTTCCTATGATATATTTCGAGGACTACTGTAAAACAACTTGACTTTCCAAGTATAGAGTTGAGTGTATCGAGCATTCTATGAAATAAATCCATCACATATTAGATGTTGCTTTATATTCTGCCATATTGCTAACCTAATCTGTATTTATATATATATATATATATATATATATATATATATATATATATAAGCCCATTTCTCGTAGAACTACACTTTTGCTGACCCAGCCACAATTTTGCTACCTAAACTAGCTTTACTATCATTGGAAAAATAGAAAAAAATACTCCCATCGACATAACTAAAGTTCTAGAAAGGCATGAAGATAAGTGGATCAACAAACTCAAAACTTTCTCCCCTAATGGACTTAACACCAAACTCAACAACCCTAATCACACGGATCTCTAATTCATAAACCTCCTACTAACACTAACCTCACATCCTCATCTAACCCCCCCCGATACATCAAATACTGGGGAACTTCAAAGTCACTCAGATCCATTGCTAACTTCACCTTAGCCAGTCATATCACTTGTTCAAATCATAGCCAACATATTTTGATGACTTGTAAGGTTGAAACCTACGTAGTTCCATGATCTCATCACCCCCTCCATTTATACTTTCCCTAACATACCCACACAATCTCACAACACATCTATTCCCTCCTACCCTGACACCTTATGTTCTCTCCAAGACCTGATGCTGTTGCTAAACCAAAGACTTCATCACTGGCTATACTTTCTCTCTAAAAGTACGCACACACACACACACACACGCACACATACACACACAGAGCACACACACAGAGCACTCACACAAACACACTACTGAAAATGAGAATACTTCCTGAAATGGTCTAGACCATTAATAAAAACATTTACGGATAAAAAAACATGACTTCCATACACTTTACTCCCGAATCAGTCTCAGCCTCTGTAGTTCATATTATATATATATATATATATATATATATATATATATATATATATATATATATATATATATATATATATATATATATATATATTCCAACATCCTATGGAATGTTGTAAAATCCCATCGCCTTTCCAAGCGGTGTGTTTTTCAGTGATCAATAATCAATTTCAAGCAGCAACCAGATCATGTAACACTGTTCGCCTCAAGCCTCTTTTTGCTCCTTCAAAGCAGAACTTCATGTGCAATATAACATGGGAATCCAAAATATTCTCGACAGATGTATCCATGTAATAATTACAGAAAACAAATTTAGTCATTATTGAATCAAGAACACCGATAAATATATTTGGTTCTTAGTTAAACAATGAAATTAGCCGAAATTGGTCATGGGCTTAGGGGTCCTTCTCTATTGAATTGTGGATTCTGTCTTGTAGGCTTCGATCCATTGGGATGAATTTCTTGAGGAAAAGGAGCTTCTAAAAGATTCGTAAAACTGCAGGGCATCTTTCATTGATTTTATCAGACAAAACATTGATATATATATATATATATATATATATATATATATATATATATATATATATATATATATATATATATATATATATATATATATGCTGGATATTATCATGTTTGTGTTCTCAAACAGATCGAAAAGAGATATTCAAAATTTACCGATCCTACTAGAACATTCATGGAAAATTGCGATCCTATTTAAGGGGAACACTCGAATCATCTTCAGCCGAATGCAAAAAAGGGTCTTTGCAAAAAACAGTATTTAACGGAAGTATTTTCTACGAAAGTTATTGTTTTACAAAAAAATATATGAATACGTAGTTTTAATTTTATCTTAAGTTAATTTTATCAAAACAACAATCAAAGGCTTTTATATATATATAAGTTTTACAGGAAGTGGGATGCGATTGTTTTGTGACTTAATCCTGTGTCTGTAATTGTTGAGTCTAATATTAAATTGCCACTCAGACTTGCCTAAGTATTGTAACTTACATCTATTGCACTCTAGAAGGTATATAATGTTTTTACTTCGACAGTTAGTGCTATGGTATATGTGGTAACTCTCTTTAGAGGTAGTGCTTGTGAATGTGTTGGTGTACTTGAGGTGGTTGGAACATAGACTATTTCTTACGTCGCAAGGTTTACAGAATTTAGTTGTTCTAGGGATATTTTCGTGCAAGACTTCATTATTTATGATATTGTTACTGCTAATTATATATGTATATATATATATATATATATATATATATATATATATATATATATATATGGTGGGATATAAGTATATTATCAATAAAGAGAACAGGTCTGTTTAATCACTTAAAAGAAACCGTCATATGGCCGACATTACTTGGTAGTTTGTTGCATTGGGGTGTCCAACAGAAAAATCAGAAAAAGAATATGTAAATATTTGACAAAAAAAGTCAGAATTTTCAAGAACAAACGTGCATACGCTGAAAGATCAATTTAGCTTGAACTTACATTGCAAATTAAGCCTCCCACAAAGCTATTTGGAGGTGGGCGTCCAAAAACCAAACAAACTTTCTTCTGGAAATAGTAACCAGTACTTATTCCAATTTTCAGCACTTTAGTCTCATCAGTGCAGCCTGTCTGTGTGATAAGTACATACATAGCCAGCCAGCCCGCTAGCCAATCAGTCAGTCAGACCAGCTAAAAACCTGAAGACTACTGTGTTGACGCTTACGGTTAATAGTTTCCAAAAACTGTTATCACGTGGTATTCGTAGTACATTCGGTAAAGACTAAGCAACCAAGAGACTGACCTGCAAATCGACAACCATGCAACGTGTACATGAAGTTATCAAGCTCAACCTCACACGGAGAGATCACATGACAATACAATATATCAGGGGGAAAAAAGGTGCCCGAAACATTATAAAATCCATTAGAAAACTCAAATGGCAATGGGCTGATCATTTTGCAAGAATGGCAGACAACAGATGGACATCACTACTCACAACATTTATCCGTCAGAAAACTAGATGGACAAATGAACTAGACGAGAGTATTGGCTTTGCGACGCTTAAGATACAGAAGATTAGCGAATCCTGGGGAAAGTTTATGTCTAAGGATGGATGT
>OY735233.1:27270708-27278208 GCA_963457665.1 Thysanoteuthis rhombus | reverse complement strand
ATATATAAGTTATGTCAAAGAAACATTTTGTTATCTAATATAGAGTAATATTGTATAACATATTGTCTTTGGATGTTTTATTATATTAGACACATTATTATTTGAAACATGCTTCGCTTTCATTTGATACCCCAAAACATAATTAACGATGAGGGATCAATAAGTATAACAAGAGACGTGACTTGTTGAATCACTTCAGTTGAGTCTTCACCCACGTGAATATTAAATTTGTTGTGTTGGTTCAAATTTCAGACTGCAGGCAAACTGACTTATTATCTTCAAGAATACTAATGACACAGAAAAACGAGACTCTCTACCAGCATCTTGAACCGAGGATTTTGACATTTTTTCCCATTACCCTAAAGTTATCTATTTCAACGTCGTATATCGCGACGCCCATGATAGAGAATTGTGGCACATTCTGGGGAAGGTTCATTTCCAACTACGGACGTTAAAAGACTGATGATGATACCGTATGGCTTCCATCAACTTGTTCTTTCCCCCCATCAAATTATCCAATGAATTATCCGTATATACATGGTTGAATGGAACCAAACACTTTCTGGAAAGTAATAATACCTCAATGGGCTATTCCAATGATATACTTGAACGATTTGTTACTTTGCAATGTATGTTCGATCTCCCACCAGTCCAAACTATCCGCACAAATGAACCAGACCCTGATGCTTTCCCCATCCCCTGGTTCCAGTCAATATTATGTTCTTTCACATTGACAAAGACTGGATCCATCTCTTTTGGTTACTTAGTTTCCCTAACAAAATTACAAATTGATTTATTTTTATATAAATTATTCATTTATTCTATTTTTATACTCTCGTTAACATATTCTTCATTTTTTTCGTTATCATTTCATTGCAGAAAAGCTGATAAATTTTAGAAGGACCAAGATGTCTAGTCATTGCTTTACTAAATTGTCTAAAAATCTTATTAATTTTGCCGTCTTGATTAACCAGTCTTACCACTGAAGAAACAATTTTTAAAAAACCTAAGAGTAATTCTAGCTATATATATATATATATATATATATATATATATATATATATATATATATATATATATATATACATATATATATATATATATATATATATATATACATATATATATACATATATATATATATATATACATATATATATATATATATATATATACATATATATATATATATATATACATATATATATATATATATATATATACATATATATATATATAGAGAGAGAGAGACAGAGAGAGAGACACACACTCATTCATTTATATATATATATATATATATACATACAGACACTCACACATACTCACTCACACACGTGTGTGCACAGGCGCGCGCAAACATATATATATATATATATATATATATATATATATATATAACATTTCTTGTTTTTGTTTAATGTGTACGTAAATGGACGTATAAATATTTTTATCAACTTGTGCAAACAAATATACGCCCATATGAATGTACATGCCCCCTACACACACACACACACACACACACATATATATATATATATATATATATATATATATATATATATATATATATATATATATATATGTGTGTGTGTGTGTGTGTGTGTGTGTATGTATGCAGTTATAGTCTTTCAACGTTCATCTTTTCAGAATCTCTCAAAGGAATATATTTATGTAATAATCTTTTATGCTGCTTTCTATTTGATTTGATTAAAGAACGCTATTTTGGAATCATTTCCCCTTTCATTTTAGATCCAACCAAAAGATACCAATGCTTCTGACATAAAGATCTACCACGTACAGGTAAATACATTTATTTGCATATAAGAATGTTTGACTTCTTTAAATCACACAAAAGACGATTCTCAAGATTTGTCAATGAGAAAAAAAAAGGGGAAAGTCACTTCGAAGAAAGTGTTCTTATTTTGTGTATTCTGTTTTGGAATTCGGTGAACAAAATCTGTTTTGTTGATTCTATTTATATTTCATAGATTCATTTACAACATCTTCAGAAACCTCATCATTATTTTCTTTGTGTATGAATTCATTTTTACCGTCATCTTAGTGTAATTCCTTTTTAATCGTAAATCTCATTAAGGCTGATTGCCCCACGGCAGCGAGTGAGTAGCATTGAGTTTGGGTGATTCAAACCAACCTCCCCAACGAAATGACACTCTTGAATCCATCCTTCATTCAAACCAGCAGCCAGGTTTGTTTACCTACTGGTCATTTTAGTAGTGGTCAATTAAAATCGAAAAAAGGGGTGATCAATGAATATATTACTTCTGTCACCTTTTTTTTTAAGTGATCATTAAAAATGTCTGAATTTTCAAAAAACCTACAGAATCCAAGGGATCCATTTAAGATCAACGCACACTGAAACCAACAGCCTCCGCCAAAAGTGCATTTACGAGATATGTAAAGGAAAATTTTTCTTTATTTGGTAAGGAGTTAATGTTCAAATTTCTAGCCCTCCAGTTTTGTTATTGCTATCTGTACATTCATACATTGATAGTCTGTCAATTATCCATCAATGAAAAAGAGACCCAGGCCAACAATAACAACTGCTGCATTGGGAATGGTTCTATGGAGGTTAAAGAATTGAAAGATAAAAAGAAGAATCAAAACAATTCAGACCTCAGTAGCGGTCAAGTCAGCGGAAATCTTACTGAACCTTTTTGTAGCTCTGTATTGTTTTGGTTCAAACCCTCTTTACCTTTGCATGTTCGTATGTAGACATTGTTATAACACTGAGTGAGCTTTATCAAAATGGTGGAATGTCATGATGAGCCCAACACGATTCAGGCATTTCAGATTTGAAAATCCACTCAGAAATTGAAATAATACATTAGATTGTCGTATCACTGATACCTGAGATAGGAGTTTGGAAGCTTTCCATTGAGTGAGAAGATTATTCTTGTTTTATTTATAAGCGTTCAGGTTTTTACCCAGGAGGCTGTTATTATCAAGCGTTGCCTCGAAGTGACAATAAGTAGGACAAGAGGAAAGCTCTTTCGGAAAGTATGTTCACCTTTAGGATTGATTGTAAAGGGTGATAACTATGGTAATGGAACGTACAGCAACCGGAAGTTAAAGGAAATGGGAGCGTGAATTTGATATTGCAAGAACTCAGCAGTTAAAATCACGACCAAAGAAGCACTCTCATCACTTACCTGACTTCGGAATCTTCTGCTTGAAATCGAAACTCCTTATAGGGAGCCATCTCGTTGCTTTATTGCCGAGCACAAAAGACAGCAATTAGATTTTAGTAACTAGGATCTTAATAAAACAAGCTCCATTATTATTGGATGAAGTAATGTACAAATTATTTCTATTTCATTCACTAGTTTTTAATTTCATGATATTAAGATGGAAGTAAAAACCAATAAAACGAAAAAATGATGATAATGGGTTACAACATTTAATCCTGTAATAATAAAGATTCATTTATTAGGACTACTTGATCTCATACGTGAACAACAAACATGATGCACTGAGAATCAGATGCTAGGATCACGTTTAAAAATCTAAATCAGCTTTTGCAAAAATGAAATTAAGATGAAAGTAAAAGCTAGCCAAATGAAGGACTTGATGCAAATAACAGGGATTTCATCGAGGAACTTCAGTGGGAAAGGTTGAACTTTAAAGTGACCCCCAGAAAACGATCCAAATTTGTAAGGGGGCATTGCAGTTGTAAGATACGTAACAGTTTTGTTACATTATTTGGGGGAGAAATAGACCTTGGTCAATGATGGAACAGCATTGCATAAGCTTACAATGGATGAGTTACCTCACTTGAATCGTGCTAAACCCTGAATAGAGGAGCATCAATCATCGTATCATCAACAGACAGCTGTTTCGATGTATTATATTTCTTCAGTGTGGCTATAGACTTCCAATATAGCTATTTATCTATCTTTAGGTTTGTATGTCAGACTGTCTCTGGATACATAATTACATTAGCGTCCGTATCGTGAAATCAATAAAATCTGTGACTGTTCCGCTATATTTACACAATTATTTCAAATAAATAATTCTATTCAGATGTGAATAAGAATCCACATGTTGGCTCGTCACGCAGTGTGTAATTAGAGTTGTGTTCATTATCAACCAATCAGTTTTATTATTTACACAACAGACACTGTCATCTGACTAGCGTCTTTTGGTTGCATGCCATGTTTGGAGTTATCAATTGAAAACGAACAAATGAGATATCGATGAATAAGTGAATGCTCTCTCCTTTTGTTGTGCAATGATCATGAGAATAATTTTTAAAAAAACAAGCATAGACACTGCTGGATAGACACAAGCCCTAGTTTTATAGGTAATCAAAGATGACAAAAACAACTGTGAAATTTACAGGTAGCTAGAATGAAGAGATCAATCAAATGTGAATCGTCCTCTTAATGACACTGGTTTCAAAAGTAATTTTTTGTATGTTCTGGCATGACTATTGCAATAGATTACTTCGAGAGAACAACTCATGATAATTTCAATGCATTATCTTCAAAACTAAAATAAGTAAACTCACAAAATGATACCACCTTTTCTACGCAGTTTCTGGTTTTTCACTATCAATATTCTTCGAATGAAATGCAACTGTTAAAATGGAAACTTAGTTGTAATGGCATTCCTAATTCCCCGAAGCTACCATATGAATAGGAGAGTTCTGTATTCAAATCTTGAAGGTTATTTACATGACAAGCAAAATGAAGTTTCACCTTCTACTTCTCGATCTGAAATCCTTTTCTCTGCAACATTTGTGTAATGGGATATATAGTGTTCAATTGCAAACTCATAAGCCAAAAGTCGAATATAATGTGAGGTTTGTATGCCGACGTGTAAGTTGAGACTAAAATTGTCCAATTCCCGAATCGTTGCCTTTTGGTTAGCTGCAGGCATCAAGAAGTGCCTTGACCCTTTTCCTATTAGTGCAATATGGAAATGTAGTCAGGGAGGAGTTGTACTGGGGAAACAGACATGATACTTTCCCGGAGTGACAGGGAACCGAGGCGCTTATTTAGGAGAGTGTTCTGTATTTCACGAACTATTTAGAGGTTGTTTATAAACTTTAGTCTAGTTTGACACAAGACTACCTTCTTGAAGGTAAGAATCATACTCCATACACTTGTTCAGCAGATAAAAGTTACCACTGCTAGCATACTTTATACGATGTCACAAATATGAAATCCCTGGCGAGGATCTAACCCACTATTCAGTAGTAAGGAACTGAAAGAACAGCTTTAAGACCATTATACGACTGTGATACACCTTCACTCAAATGGTAATGATTTAAAAATGGAGTTTACTAACCACTGCGCTCCGGTGAAGCATATCTTTAGGGAAATAAACTGAGTTAATATTAGGAAGCATCTTCTGAAACTGTCACCAGAACAGTCAGTATAAGTTTCTTCAGCTTTTATGTAGGTTTGATTGACTTTCTATGTACGTTGCAGGTGTACGGACCTCTTTGAGGGAGCTAGAAGGCTGAAAATTCAAACAATTACCCCTTATTGTGTCTGAAAAAAATTTTTTTAATCATCTCCAATATGTTTTTAGTCAGGATAGGGGTTCAATTTACAATTTAGGTTTATGCTAAATTGATTTTTCATCTCGTGCCAAGCAGCATTCCTATGTTCTCTTTAATTCAGACTTTTAGTGAGCACTGTCCAACAAAACGAAAGGGATCACTTTCTTTTCCAAATTTTCAATTGATAACCCAAACAAAAATGCTACCAAAAGACATTGGTCACGTGACGATTTCTATTGAGTGACTGACCAGACCTACGGTTAGTATATTCTTTAAGATTATTTCGACACAATGCAACAAGTATTGAACACTTATTGAATGTGAAACTCAGCCTAGTGGCAAATTGGCCTGTGAGATGAACTTGCTGAATATCGTGTCATGGTCGGCGTAAAATCTATCAAAGCTTCCTCAGTTTTGACATTAACCCGTAATGATGGTGATCATTTTGGAGAAAATAACAAGAAATGGAATCTTACCCAACACTCACACTACTGTTCTTGTAGGTGAATATCTGGGCAGAGAGTGTGAACGAGAAACGTGAGTTTTTGTCAATTTTCTTTGTAAAAAGAACGAGTCTTGATGCATTTTTTTAATGAACCAGTTTCAGAAAATTATTGTTATTATTCCCTAGAGTGTGACCCAGGTACACAATGTGGTATCAGCACAAACAAATACTTACGTAAACGGGTCTAGCTAGTCACTCAATACAAACCGTCTTATGACCAATGTCTATTGACAGCATGCTGTATTGGGGGTGGTCAATGGAAAAATTATAAAAAAAAAACGGAGGATCAGAGATTAAGTTACCTTTGCTGCCTTCCATTTGGGCAGTGATTTGAATTTTCCTAAAACAAGCGGACATAAACTAGTGGATAAATTTATCATAAAACTCGCATTGTAAAATGAACACCCACAAAAAAACCATTTGGGAGGGAAAAATATTTTTGTACACATAAAAGGGGCAAATGTTGAAATTTGCAGCCCTCTAACTTAGTTGATACGACCGGTACACGCGGTGCATACATGGTGAACCAGCCAGAACAACCAAAAAACTGGAGAAACTTATGTTGACAGTATCGGTGACAGTGCTGCTTGACTGTTTCATATTGTGCTAGAGATCGAAGAGCATGAGGCTAAAGTATTTTTCTTGGAGCTGAACCTAATATTAAGTGGCAAAGGTAGCCAGAGGGATTAAACACTGAATCATGACGCCAGAATTCCTAAAGGACATGTTTCTTCCCAGCATTGAGCTTTGTCGATAATGGAGGTCGAGCTTGTAAGGTCATGGACGTTGGAAAGGAACCTTCAAAACAAGATGATTTTCCTTGTTTTAAAGTCGTTGTTGGAGGCGAGCCGAATTACTTCTATAAAATATCGTCGGAAGAAAAAAGCAATTAATGAAGAAAAAAAAATGGTTCCCACTAGGTAAACGATCATGTGAAACTTTTATTTGCAGAAAATGAATAAAAGCTTAATCTATAATATTTATGATGCATTAAATTAAGAGATATAATCCATTCAAGTTATTGTAATAAGATGAGTAATATTTTGATATAGTTAATTTATGGAAATGAATTAAGTGATATTTCGCTTTAACTTGTCTAAAGTATTGGATTCGACTTGAAGGATCCATCATTCCAATTTGTTTCGCAGTACACGTACGAGAAACAGTGATTATTCATTAATAAACATTCATGTATAGAACTGCCTTCCCTCTATCATGACGTGTATTTATGCTAAGGAACATGTAAGTTACCTCGTATTGTCTTGATAATTGAATTATATATATATATATATATATATATATATATATATATATATATATATATATATATATATATATTGTTTTCTATATTTGTAAACAATGAAGAGTGCTCTATTCTATACTTTAGATGCAATTCCCCAAATAGAGCTTCAATATATGTTTTTATTTCATAATGTATATTGCAACATTATGGTTGAAAGGAATCTGA
>OY735233.1:27118208-27268208 GCA_963457665.1 Thysanoteuthis rhombus | reverse complement strand
CCCATTGAGGAAATGGATTATTGGCTGGTTGTAATGAATCATTTGGGAAGATTTCAGACACTTTTAACAGTGTGTAGGTAATCCATCAGCTTTTTGTGGTATGTTTTTTTTTTCTCGGGAAGTACCTCCCCCCCGATCTCATCTGCCCCAAAGTTTTAAGGTTCCCTTTTACATGACGTTAGTTGTTTATGTTCAATTCCCTTAATATTCTTAGGCAGTTTTAATCTATATGTCTAAAATAATTATAACAATATGATTAGGTTGTTCTTAAAATGGTTGCAGACATGATAATACTAATAAAAACGTGAATAATAAAACTGCAATTAGTTGATTTTTTGTATACATAGGTTTCTAAATTATATTTTTTAATAGAAACTTTGAGCGGTAACTACATTTTATGGTTACTTCATTTTTTCCATTTATTAAGCTTCTTTTCTTGTATAGGTGAGAATCTCTTATTTCTCATTTAGGCGTGGGTAGCATAAAATTTCAATGTTCTGGCAAATGTGTGTTTGTTTTAATATTTTCCACTTTACTGTGGGTTCGAATTGCCGTCTGTTATTAATGATCAGTTAAGATTAGTTAGGATATACCAGAAAACATAAGCTATAGCATCAAAAAACAACTATAACTGAACTAATGGATGAATACATTTGATGCCATGACATGGTTTAGTAACATTAAACAAAAGAACACCCAATATAACAGATTTCTACCCTTTGATATCCGAAAGAATCTTTGAAGAAGCCATGGAATTCACTGCAACTTTCACCAACATCAGCAAAAATTGAATTGACGTAATAAAGCAATGTAGACGGGTGGTACTGTGCAATAACCAATAATAATGGACTAAAGAAACGGCTTTGATGTTTCAATAATTCAGACGAGATGTCGGACTTAATCGGTCTGTACATTCCATACAACTTCATTGAGAAATGAAATTAAAAAAAAAATCTTAAAATAGTTTTATAATTGTAGAAAATAGCAGCACACAAAAATGCCGAAGAAAAAAATAGATTATTGAAGAAATGGAGAAAATGAATCTAAAAATTGAAATTAAGGCCAACAAAAAATTATATTTTCTAGATCTTCCTTTAAATCTAAATGATAATACTCACAAGCCACACGGGAAAGAAAACTCTGAAATTACATACATTAACACAAAATTTAATCAATCCAACGAAATCATAAGAAGAATCACTGAATCAATAGAACATACGCTAATTTACAATTCTTCAAACAAAATGATATTCAACAATGTTAGGAAAATACACAAAACCCTTAAAGGACAGCGGTTTTACCAATATTAGTTTTTTTAATACGATCGAAAAGTGAAATCCAATAGATTAAAACACAGCAACAACAACAAAAAGGTAGTGATAGAAAAATAATCTGTTATACACTGCTATTCAATATACAACTCAAAACAACATAAGGGAAAATCTTCCTCGAACTAGAAAGAAAAATCCATACCTAGCAACCCACTGAGTAGAATATTCAACAAAGACAAACTCAAAATTAGTTATAGTTATCTGGACAGTTTTCAGAGAATAATATAAGACACAGACAGCGATAGAGTAATAAGGAACGATATTAAAAGAGAAAATGTGAATAAACCGGACAACAATCGAACAAATAACATATGCCCTTTGCAAAACAAATGTCTCAAATCGAATATTGTATACGAAGCTGAAATACCATGTCTAGAGGAGCAGATAGAGGGGAAATACCATATAGGTATATAAAAAAAAACACTTTTAAAATTAAGATTGGCTATCCATACATTATCTTTTACAAATGATACATACAAAAACAATACATCACTATCCACATATTACTGGGACCAAACAGACAGCAATATCACACCTAAAGTGGAATGGGAAAAAAAAACAAACACACGCACATGCCAGAACATAGGAACTCCATGCTACCTATGCTTAAATGATAAAATCAGAGAATCTCACCTTTACTAAAAAACAAACTTACTAAAAAGCAAAAAATGAAGTAGCTGTGAATTGCTAGCAGTGCTGAAATTTCAATCAAAAATCATTATTTAGCACCCAGCGTACAGGTATACAAAAATCAACCAACATATCTTGAACTTCTCGTTATCTTTATTTATAGTAGAAACAGCATCTCTATCATTGTTTTGACTATCCTCATCTTGGTTGTTTTCCATACAACGTTTCGGCCGCTGTACTCTACGGCCTCCACAGGTATCATCTGGTAGTTGTGGGGAAGTAACGAACCGAATCTTTTATTTTACTCACAGGGGTATATGGACCGCACTCCCCTCGCAACACATGGACACATGGCGTAGTGGTTAGAGATTCGGACAGAATTACTACAAGTAATCTAATGGTTCTAGGTTCAATCCCAGTGTGAGATAACAGTAATTCAAAAATACTATTACTGCCAAGTGCGGTCCATATATCCCTGTCGGTTAAATAAAGGGTTCGGCTCGTTACTTCCACACACCTACCTGATGAAGGCCGTAAAGTACAACGGCCAAAACGTTGTATGAAAAAAAAACAAGATGAGGATAGTCTGAACAATAATAGAGATAATAATAATACCTCATCTCCAAAATTCAGAGAATTAGAAACAGCATTACTATTCATGTTTTTATTAGTATAATCATACCTGCAGTCGATTTGAGAACAGCCTAATCTCCTTCTTATAATTATCCGAGATATATAAATGCAAACTTCTCAAAAACATTAAAAAAAATCATTCTGAACAACTATATTCATGTAAAAGAGAACCCTAACATTCGAGGTAGATAAAAGTAAGAAGAAGTACTTCCTAATAAGAAAAAATACACAAGAAGCTGCAGATGAGAAAACTGAAACATCTTAAGTAATTTATAGCAACAAAGTAGGAATTCACTTCGCTAATGGAAGATTAAATATAAACAGAGATCAACAACATAACATAAAATCCACTCCCTCTATGGGAGATGAAATAAAAACACAAAATTAACAACTAAACAAGGAAAAGAAAGGAAAAGAAATATAAACAGAATAGGATGAAGGTTTACCGCTCAGCCCTCAGCTGCGAATACCATCCTGAATAGGGATTCAAATAGATCGAATCATTTGACTGAAGAAATCCCAACAGGATAGAAACATAAATGAGTTTGTGCAACAAATCCACTATTCAACCATATTTGAACCTCTGTGTTAACTTAAGTTCTATGATATAAACCCAACGCACATCGGATATTGAATAACTGCTTTTTACTTTGATATATATATATATATATATATATATATATATATATATACATATATATATATATATATATATATATATATATATATATATATATATATATATATATATATATATATATATATATGTGTGTGTGTGTGTGTGATATTTGATATTCTGTACATCGGAGCTGAAAAATATTTTCCCTTGGAAATTTTATAAATTGTGTGCAATAATCTTATGATGTCCTGTTATACACATCAGTTTTTTCCGGTTTACTGTTAATGTACTGTGCTTGGGGCATTGTATATTTTACGAAGAATTTGATTTTTTCCCTATCATCTAAATTTGTGCGTATACATTTCTTCGTTTCCAATAATGCATTTCGCACTGAGTAGCGTCGTCAGGTCGGATTTAAATAATTTAAAAAATACACGAGGTTCAACGTTCTTATGGGGACTGCGTGATAATATCACGTTTCGATAGCGTTATCCGGTTCTCTCTTGGATATTTCATATTCTTTGGCTTCGATTACTTAGTGTTTTTGGCTCTTCTTATTTATCTTCCATGGTATTTCCTCTTCTTTTAATATCATTTTTGATAATTTAACAGATACGTGCATTTTTCGGGGACAATGTCGAATGAATAAACTACACACTTATATAAAAATGCATACATATATGCATATATAATTTAGCAGCATATTCCTTTTATACATCTTTTATGAAAAATGACGGAAAAGGTGCATGTTTTTGTGTGTTATGTAAGTGCAAATAGTCACGCATGCGCACACACACACACATGAGTCCGCGATTATGAATGTATATAATCATATAATTTATGAAATACATCTCTCCAGTCATATCTCTGTTCTTTCCCCTAGTTTAGGCATCTATTATTGAACAGTATGTACTTACTCTTCTACACATGTAGTTATGGGCATTAATTCATCCACGTTAAAATCAATTTGATTCTGGCGATACTCTATCCCTGCACCCACCATCACATTTGCTTTCCATGACGTATACAAAGTTCGTTTGGAAAGTATCCAGATGGTGCCTTAGTTCCTTCAAACTACTACCCTGGGGCCTCGCACAGTTGTGCAAGTATCAATTCCACACTTCAAAACCGTCTTCAAAGTGCTTCCAAGATTGCTATCAGCTACTTCATCACGCTCTCTTTAATTTCGTCCACGGTGTGAATCTTCTTTCTTTCAACATTTAAATGCAGATATCACAGGGGAGAGCCAAAACTAAAGTGCAGATGAGCTGACTGACGTAGGAAATGCAATATTTTTTGCCCACTGGTCCCTAAAATAAATAAAAATGCCACGAGATATGAGGAATAAGTCGACTCGGTCGTTGTGAATGCAATGACTACACAGTATACAAGCTCACTAAATAGCATCTTACTGCCAACTGAGTTACTCCACGGATGAGTGTCTCTTCACACGTGCACATTAAGGTTCCCGTTGATTGGTTACCAAGAAAATTAAGACTGTGCAATCAGTTCTCGAGATATTCAAAATGGCTTGGTACTTTCCTTGTAGACCCTGTTAAAGCGATTTCATTAATCTGATGTGATTCTCTTATCATTTAACTCAGTGGTGGGACTCTTGCAACATTGGCAATATCCTAGGATATTAAGTACTAGTGGTGCCAGAAGCAGTTGGACTTTCCAAATATAAATGCTGGGAAATGCATGAATTCGAATAAATGAAGTTCCTTGATATGAAGTGAAATTTTCAGTAATAACTGACGGATAGATACTTTATGTTGCGGTAAAACTGAGAAAAATAAATGATAAAGGACACTTTAATATCCCACCAACATCTCGGCCAGGCTAACATAAATAAATGAATACGATAATACTTTATTATCATACATCATTTTATGAATGAATAAATAAGTTAATACTATTCATCAGAGGGCATCGAAGTTCAGCTCGCCAAGGGCATCAACAAATCCAGGGTCAAACGTTGAAAGACTTGTTTTCTCGGATTTACCCCCGCTTTCTTCACCCCTTTGCCTCGTCTTCATCGCAATTGGAGCACATGAATTCATTTGTTTTTGAAAGATCACGTCTCTTCCTATTTTAGAGATTCGATTATCTCCCTTTATTTTAGATTCGTTTCACTAATGGAATCTTGCAACAGCCATCTTCCCCACCATTGCCAAGGTGTCCTGTCTATTTCCATATATACAGGAGAACAAAAAAAAAAAAAGTAAACAAGTTTAATAACCAGTTCGTTCTTCCGTGCTTATTTTATCCAAAGATTCCACTTCCGAAAACAAAACCACTGCAAGGCGAAAATTAAACAATTTATCCAATTTGCAATTCATTCCTTTTCAGTGCACATGCCCCTTCTTCTCTTTCCACTTCCGTTTCATATTGAAAACCATTTATTCAGACTCACATTTTAACCTTTTTTTTCCTCCGGAAAAAGAGAGTTCTTTCCAAGAAAAAAATCTTCATCCACTCTTTCTCTTTTCCCCTCTTTCTCTTTTCTCCTTTTTTCTCTCTCTCTCTCTTTCTGTGTCGCTCCCTGTCTCTCTGTCCATCTCTATTCTCTGTCACTTTCTATCTCTCTGTTTGTCTCTCTTTTCTCTCTGTCTCTCTCTCAATATATAAAATTATATATATATATATATATATATGGGAATACACGCACATAAACCAGCGCGCGTGCGCGCGCACACACACACGTATATATATATATATATATATATATATATATATATATATATATATCTTGGCAAATGAAGGGTCGTACAGTAAATCCAGAAATTATTTTTAATGAATAAAAACATCGGAAAAAAAAGGCGGAACAAGTCTGGTTAGTCAACTTGTAGAAACTGTCTCATTGAAAATGCTTTTAGGCAGCATTCTGTATTGGGTGATCAATTGAAAAAATTGGAAAGGGAGTTGAGTGAAGAATAAATTACTTCTTTAGTATTCTGTTTGGACTTCGATCATGAAAAAAGTCTGAAATTTCAATAACAAGCAGACATAAACAAAATGATCACTTTTGCATAAACATACATTATATATTACCCCCCCCCCCATGGCCCTCCTGAGGCAGTGGGGAGGGCCTTAAAAAGAAAAAGGAATAATAGGGGAAGACTTCAAGATGTTCAGCCTTCCAGCTCTATTGATGCGCCCTGTACATGATAAATTTATATAGCCAGCCGGACCAAAATGAAAACTGAAGAAACCTATTCTGACAGTTATTGTGACAGTTTTGTTTGATAGTTACTAACAATGATTGAAATTGGAAGTGTAGTAAATAGGTGTCAGCTGAAGACATCCGTCTAATAAGTAAAAGATCCGATCGTATGAATTCTCAAATGATTCGATTATCATAGCGGTTTCTGAAAGTAGACCGTTGCTATGAAACATTTCCTAAGCCGAGATAGCGTTAAGCAAAGAAGCAGTTATCATGAATTTACGTGGAAAACTTTTTTGAGCATTCCATGGCCAAAAAAAATAAAGATTATGATAGTATATTAGGCTGCAGTATTGGATATTGGAATGGTGGGAGGTGCTGGAGAATGGGATGAACGAGAGAGAAATGAGTGAATGCGTGCCGTCTCTATAACAGCTCTATGCAAAATAAACGCTTAACACTTTAATTAGTCGAATTATTGCAAGTCGTAAAATGAGTTTTTCATTTTAGAATCATTTCATGGTGATCTGTGATCGCATATCGATGCTTTCTTCTTAGATATTGGATACCATCCTACTGAAAAACGCTTAAAAATAAAACGAATCTTTGACCCAAATCTATCTGTTTGTCTGGCTGTCTGTCCGTTTGTCTGTCCCCCACTTTCTCTCTCACTCTCTGTGTGTGTAATTTGCATTACCATCTGGATGGTAAACACTCTGGACGATCCGATTTCGAGGTCACTTGCTTACGAACGGTAATCGCATATTGATAGCCTTCCCTTAGATTCTAGATATCATCATCCGGAAGACTTGACGATACAAGACATCCTCGTTCCAATACTCCCTCTCTCCCCCTTCCTTCTCTCTCTCGAACCATTAAAAGATTTCGACGTAATTTGAAACTCTATTCATGTCTCCTATCAGCCAGACAATTCATCTTTCTAAGCAACCACAAGACCATCGTATGTCTCGAGTGATCAACTCTCAATACCTAATTGGATATCCGTCTTCGATTAGACAATGTTTATAAAACTAAGATTTAGAAATCGTGACGTAGTTACCCATTCGATTATACAGGCTGTCTCTGAAGTCACTATGTATTTCTTATCAGAAACCGTAAAACAAAACTGTCAAAATAGGTTTCTTCAGATCTCGAGTCTCTCCAGCTGGTTATGTAGAAGCCACAGCTATAGAGTTCCAGGGTTGAAAATTTCAACGATTACTCTTCGTACTGTCTAAAAATTCTGTTTGATCCTCTCTCTGAATAGGTTTTTAAATAGGTTTTTTGTGGAGTGTTCAATTTAGAATGAAGGTTCAAACTAAATTGATTCCTTATTTTTTGTCCATTTTTTAAAATTCTGTTCAACAGAAGGTGAAAGAAAAAACTTTTCCATCGATCATTCATTTTTTAATTTCTAAATTGATCATCCCTACACGACATGCTGCCAAAGATGTTTATCTCGTGACAGTTTCTACTGAATGTCTAACCAGACACGTAAATTTTTCTCTCTCAGATTTATGTCTGATTTCAGTTAAATTGGTAATGATTGAGAGTTCAACGTCTGAAAAATTGTTTGTCACTTTAAGTGTTACTTTCATCTATCTAACATTTGAAGTGAGGTGCTAAATCGCAGCCTGACAAGTGCTAGGATTAGCAATCTCTTTTTTCGAAGGGGTTACATCAAGAGCAAAGTTTATGTGGCAAAATCAAGACCTTTGCAAAGGCAAGAATCAGAAATTGTTTTGCAAACGTCCCACTTGAAATTCTCACTGATATTGAAAATGTCTTTGTCAATCGCTATCGTATGAAGGTCAACTTTGAATAATAAAATTTTCAGACCTTTTAGCTCACCTGTCAACTAAAACTGTTTCTTAAACCGTCAACAGGTTTTTTTTCTCCAGTTTTTCATAATTGCTCGATTGGCTACACATGTATGTATGTATGTATGTATGTATGTATGTATGTATGTATGTATGTATGTATGTATGTACAGGCCGTACTGATAGAGCTAAAAGGCTGAAGATCCCAATGTTTACCACTTATTCAGTTTTTTTTCTCTGGTTCTGTGTTTTCGATTTTAATTGTCATGATTTGGTCTCAAAGATGTTTTTTTAAGCTAGCCAGTCTGAATGAATGTATGTATGTATGGATGGATGGATGTATCGCACGAACAGACCACATTGAAAATTTAAACATTTACTCGTTATTATCTAAAAAAAACATTTTTTTTACCTTTTCGAAATTCTCCCTCTATATAGGCTTAAAGTGGGGGTTCAATTTCAATGTAAATTATGCTATACTGTTCTCCAAGTTTGTGTCTAGCATTGCTCACGCTTGTGTTTTTAAAGTACTGACTTTTTTTAGAAAACATTGCCCAACATGTCACTTATTTTCAGTTCATTTACTTGATTATCCCTAACACGGCATGCTGCTATGAGAAGTTAGTCATGTGATGATTTTTGTTGATTTATTTTGGAAAAAAAAGGAAAAAAACTAGAAAAAAAAAAGAATCAGCGCCTCCTATATGTGCCGTTTTTTCCACTTTGTAAATTAAGCAGTGACGGTGGTAAGATTGCGTTTTCTTGATCGAACTATTACAAGTCTGGGTTGAACCACAAATTTATGATAAGAAAAACATTGACACAAACTAAGGAACCAGTTTGGCCGTAACCTTTATTGTGAATTGAACCTCCGAATAAAAACCTATTTAGGTGGAATTAAAAAGAAAATCAACAACTCAACGAGGTATGTATGAGTGCAAAATTTCAAGTTTTCTCTATGACCGGCTAGGGCTGGACAAAATACGGACAGGCTGACAGCTAGACGGATAGATAGATAGATATTAATGTCAGAGCACACTAATAATCTTAGCCCAGTGACAGATATTAAACCGTTGTGGGTAACGGTGATTAATTGGTGTTTAGTGACATCTGAAACACCCTGTATTCATTCAACTGGGGTTACAAAACCGTAATGTTGTTGTGCTTTCGATCACGCATACTGTAATCTAACAGCTAAATCCCAGGGAAATGAGAATGGATTAATCAGTGGGATTACTCAGTGCTCACGAGCCAAATGAATCCATGGATTATCAACTCAAATGAACTTGTATTTGTTGCAAGACGTTCATTTTACAGGAAAAAAAAGATTGCAATCTCTAGGGCTGTCACTGACACAAGTTTCATTAGTTCAGTGACAAATGGCCAGGCATCAGCTTCTGCATGAACTTGCGTGAAGACTACCTTTTTTGATCAGTATAAACAAACAGACCAAAAGAAATGAGCACATTACAAAATCTATAATTGGAGAAAGCTCTCTGTGTGTGCGTGCGTTGGCCGGAACTCAAAAACTGGTCATTGTATGAAGTTGTTTCAATCAATTGAATACACTGTGATTATTCAACAACTGGCTGATAAAATTGACATTCACCAGATACACTTCTCAGCAAACAAGACGCTACAGTGCCCTGTTTGAAGTGTTGTTGGGATCAGTGGTTCTCGAAGAATCGAATAAAAGAAAAAAAATTACGGGTTAAAGATCTTTTATGTGAAATTATAGGTCTAAATTTTGGTATATAATATCTAAATTGACAACAGATCTAGATTTAGAAATGAAATACCTAAATTAGTAACACTGATGATATTTAACTGAAATAGTTCGAAGCTATGGTTTCGTATGATGGACGGCAATTTATTTTCCAAGTAAACTGCTTCATATACCATATAGTCCGGCCCTTCCAGAATATGTAGATTTGGAAGGAGCTTTGTCCAAGTATTTATGAAACCAGGATTACAAAATCATAACGTTGTTATGGATTCACTTACACGTTTTCCAATATAGCTGCTAATTCCCGAGGATGTAATTTGTATAGACTAATTAACCGGGTTACTTGGTGCTTTTGGGTCAAATGAATTCTGGAATTATCAATCCAAATGAATCTGTATTAGTTCAGAGAAAAGTCTATTTAAAGGAAATGGAAGAGAAGTAAGCTTTGGCAATGGCAATCAGCGTAGTTTCATTTGTTCAGTAACGAATAGCCATACTTGTGTGTCTCCGTGATATTGCATGCAGGGTATTCGTTTTAGCTGCGACAGGAGTCAATAGTTCTATGGAAGCCAAAATGTTTTTTTTCGTTCTGAGGAAAATTTGAATCGGTTAATAGCGTTCATAAGAAAGGCAGGATAGAGAAAATGAACAAAGAAAGGAGGATATTTTTTTTTCCTTTTATGTCCCACAAAGTAATATGAGTACATTTTTTCATCAGTTCTCAAGATGAAAAGATACAAAAAGAAGAGCGAAAGAGACCCGACAATACAGAGTAGTAAATCGTATAAGCTTCATATATATATATATATATATATATATATATATATATATATATATATATATATATATACATTTCAGGTCATATTTTCCATTATAGATTTGATACAACGATTATTTATTTTTGTTCCAGGGGTTTTAACGGGGATTAACCTGTAAAATTGACTGGAAACAAATGGTTTCATTACCGAGGAGAACGTTGCTGAATGTTGCGAAATTTGGTCAAAAAGTGTATAAATTGCAGGTTTTTAACTGTGTCCTTTTTTTCCTTAAATAATGAATAGCACCGAATCAACCTGAAGAAATTATATGAAAAGATCTTATTTTATTTCGGGGGAAAAGTCCATCTGTCTGTCAATTTGTATGTACGAATTCAACTACCACAAAAACTACTCGATGTAAATCCTTGAAATGTTTATAAAACCGGGATTATAAGGTTGTTATGCAATCTATTATATAAGTTGTAATCTAGCTGCCAATTCCCATGGCTGTAATTCGTATGGATTAATCAGCATGATGACTAGGTGCTTTTGAGTCCAATGAATTCATGGATTATCAACTCAAATGAACCTGTGTTAGTTTTGAAAGGTCTGTTTCCTGGAAATGGGAAAGTAGTATACTCAAGTGTTGCTACACACGTGGTTGTAATCTGTTCAGTGATAAATGGCCGGAGTCTCAAGGCATTTATCGTTAGTAACTCTAAATGACCAAAACAGACAAATATATTCACCTGAAGCTTTCGTACCTTTTTTAAGGGTGCTGAGATTTTGTGCTCATAGTAACTGCAAGAGCCTTAATCTGTTAACGTGTTACAGGAATTGATATGACAACACAACTTCAAAATTCAAACATCGTATTGAGGCGCCTGCAGTCTCAGGACAAACCTTTCGTAAAGTGAGTAAAGAGAGTGTTGAAAGATGTAAAAAAAGAAATGAACTGGTGGTGCATCCAATGCTGATATGACCAAAGGAAACTCAAGAAAAAGCATTTGTATTATTTGTTCTACTGTTTTCTTGAAGCTCTTCCACTTTTTTCCTTAATGTGTTCACTGTAAACCAGAATTCTCTCCCAAATCAACAAGATATTGAAAATTACCATTTAAGTGTCTCGTGCTTCAGTGGTTTCAAACGTTTTGACTTTGGGGCACACTTGGGGTCAAGTGAAAAAAAATCACAGTGTACGTTTTAATAGTAGAAAAAAAGAACAATTATAGAAACTACAATATACCGTATTTCTATGTGTATAGAACGAAAAATGTTGCACCAACATCTGAAACAAAATAAGAGGGGTCTTGCTATACTCAAATGTGCGGAGAAATTCTTTTATAAGTAACTAAAATTAGGCTCATTTGATGAGAGGTGACAACTCCTTAACCCACCTCCATTAAGAAATATATCTGACTGAAATATAGCAGCCAACCAACTCAGAAGATGAAATGAATTGAATTTTCTCAAATATTCCATTTTAATAGACATCAATGAAAAAAATGCACGAAACATTAAGGAGTGAAAAAATAAATAGTCGCTTATAAAAATAAGAAAAATGATCACTTCACGCCGCCGAACATGTCATTTTCGTATATAGATGAAAGTGCAGATGCATGAGTAGCGAATTTGGGATGGGAAAATTGCATATTCAACAGTTACACACTTTTTCATGTATGTGTATCTGTTTGATCTTTGGTTGCCTTGGGATGCACCAAGATACTTCTTGGGGCATACCAGAGCACCCAGGCGCCTTGCTTGGAAACCACTGACCTAGATCAATCATTGGGCGTTTCGGATTACCAATCTTATGTAGTCATAATTTGTGACAGGTAACTTCTTACTAAATAAGTACATAGAGGTGCAATAGTCGATGTAAGTGCAATTGGTGGAAACGTCGGGAATGGCACAGACTATTTGACCCAAGATCCGGTCAGGACTGATTATATTCACTTTGCACTAATGTCTTTGTAAATGGATATCCCCCCCCCTGTCAAGCTATGTATAAAATAACAGGTAAACCCTAACTCTAACCCTAAATTTAACCTTAGAATTGGAACACGCCTCCCTACGCTTTGCCCAGCCATGCAACCCGGGTGGGGGGACGTCCTATTGTCTGTAGATACAGAACAGAGACCATTCATATATTGTGTTGATGATTGCATCCAGTTTAAGTGGGTCTGACAAAGGGATTAAAATTTTCGGTCAAATCGCTAGAAAATCACTAAAAACAATCAAAATTTCCCAAATCCCAACCGAAATAGCTTTTTTTGCTCGGTTGATGTATATGGCCAAACGTTTGATACAGTAAATGGAATTGGCAAACCGAGTTCAAACTCCAGCTTGGACTGTTTGCGTTCATTTTGCTGTAAGGCTCTTGGGAAAGGCTTTAACCCCCCATATCTATGTGTGAATATCCAGTCAATCAGATCCCTTTAGATCAATTTAGTCTATGTTTGGCAGTGCACTAAAAGTCCCGACCCCGTAAAAAGAGATAATCATGTTAAGGTTGGTCTGTAATCTCAATTCGTTCGCACCTATGAAGTTGAACGGTGGAACCTAACTAGATAATTAGCTCTGAAAAAAAAAAACTGTGTAAGTTCCACATGAAGGGATCGCATGTAGCGTCACATGTGGTGAATACAAGCTAACATATTATACCAGAGAAAAAGAGGAGTAAGAGATATCATAAATTCTATCATGAATCGGCTGATCGTGTTGCAAGAGTGCCAGACAACTGCTGGATATCGAAACTCACTATGTTGATCCCAAGAGAACGACTTTAAACTGTAGGCGACAGAAGATAAGATGTTGTAACGATATCGGCCGATTCAGAAGTTATTAGCAACGCGAGTTTTACGATTTACAGATCCGATGAATCTTTGGGAAGAACAAAGACGGACGTTACAAAGCTGGTCATGATGTTGAATTGTTTGGGAAGTCCTGAAACACGGATGATAACTTTACCTCTTTTTAGATAGTAACATATTCCTTTACCTTCGGTGATACTGTTCAGTATTTCGAATATTCCAAATCAGGAAAACCCACTGATGGGCACAGATAACGGAAACCCTGAGCTGACAACCCCCTAAAAAATAGCGGAAGGAAGAGTAATCGCTAACTACATACTCTCATTCTATGAATCTATCCTCGGTCTATTCTCTCACTCGAAACCCCTTAGAGCAAACTTGAAGAGCTGAAATGTCAATATATTGTAGCTTACACATAGATTGTATGTAAACTATTGTTTAATTTCATTCGTTCATTTTATTATTTAGGTATGCCAGCTAGAATATATCAGAATTTCAGCTCCTTTCGTCTATTTTCATGATCGTTGAAAAAAGTCTTAATTTTCCAAAAAAGACATAAACTGAGGGATCAATTTAGCAGAAAAATACATTGGAAATTGAACCCCCACGAAGAAAAAAACAGCTTTACGCGGGATTTTAGAAAAAAGTACCCCAAAGAAATAGACATAAGGTGTAAATGTTTAAATTTTCGGCGATCTCGCTACGTTCGCATGATACATACGTTGCCGACCAACCATCGACATCACCTTAAAAACTGAGAGAAACCTATGTGGACAGTTTTGGTGACAGTTTTGGTTGACAGTTTCTAAGCTTGGAAGTTTAAAATGGTTTTGAGACGACAAACAAACTGAAGCTATATATTTACAATAAAAGTACGCGCGTAGTGGTTATTCCATGCTTCTACTTAACTCGTAGCGTTTTCGTTTGCTGTCTTCAGCATTAAGAAACCCTGTCCAATCGAAAGATTGACACGCTAGAATCTTCTTAACTACATTTCCTTCCATTTGGCTTTGTGCTGTACTTAACTACACTGTAAGCTTAATGAATATCAATAAAAGAGGAGATAGCATACGAAGAAGAGACAGACATTGAAGCAATTCAAGGTTTCTATCAGTTCGATTAGGTTTAAATGGATTGTAATTTGCATTAGTATCTGAAAGCAACAAAGGTATTGGAAGGATAGAACACTGACAATTGGGTTTAGCAAGGAAAAGAGCAGAAGAACAGGAAGCAAGGAGCCTGATTGCTACAGGGTCAAACTCAATTTTTTGATCGCATATGACAAATGACAGAGATTTCTATTAAAGATTAAATGTATTTCTATTAAAGATTAAATGTATTTAATCATCTATTAGAATTAGATAAGCCCTGGCGTATTGGCAACTGATATATATATATATATATATGTATATATATATATATATATATATATATATATATAAATATATATATATATATATATATATATATATATATATATATATATATATTACTTGTCAAGTTGGCTCAGACAGTAAGAGAGTCACCAAATGATTATTTAGTTTTGCTTTCAAATCACAGTCGGGAAATGTAGACTCTGTAAATGCATATAGCTTACAACATAACTTTTGATAGATATTCAAGACTCGTCGGATTGGATCAATCAGTACAAGAACAACCTACCAATCGTTCTTGATTTCAAATCACACCGGGGAAATGTTACTTTTATATATATATATATATATATATATATATATATATATATATATATATATATATATATATATATATATATATATATATATATATATATATATATATATATATATATATATATATATATATATATATATATATATCAGTTTGGTATATCGTTACGAGACAGACAAACAGTGAAGAGTTTACTCACTTGAATCAGGTTCGGATTATTGTAGTTGTTGTTACTAGGGAAAATTCAACTGAATCTCTCAACTTGGACTAATGTTTAACAATAACTCAAAGAAAGCTAAACAAAACCATCAACTGAATTGGATCGACGTGTTGATCATCTTTTTCGTTGTAAGACTTGAAAAAATGCTTTCAAAAACGGAATTCCCGGGGAGACTTCTGCTAACAAGAGAAGATAATACTTTGATTGGATAAAAATCTAAAATAAATAGAAATCAATTAAACATGAAGCTGCAAATATGTAATCTGAAGTCAACGAAAGGCAAAAATATGTATTTATACCTTAATTAGTGCGATAAATTCGTTCAGATATTTCCTTTATGTTTTTTTTGTTCTCATTTTATGATTAGTTACATCAATTGATGCAGCACTACCTGAACCTTATCATATCAAAACCAACACAAAACAAAACTGCACTATTTTAGGTATTCCAAATTATCGTGTTTGAAGGAACGAATTGATCAGATATAGACCTAGTATGAACAAAATGAGAACTCAGAATTAATATATATATATATATATATATATATATATATATATATATATATATATATATTAAATAATTGAATCATCCACGGACAGCAGTTTCGTTTTATTACATCTTCTCAGTGTGGCTGTACACTATCCATTATCTCATCCAGTACCAAGAGGTAGGATCGAAACCTTTGCTTCAGACCCTGAGGCTGGCATCTATCTCTATCTCTCTCTCTCTCTCTCTCTCTCTCTCTCTCTCTCTCTATATATATATATATATATATATATATATATATATATATATATATATATATATATATATATATACTCATGTTTGTGTGTGTGTTTGTGAATGTACGTGTGTGTACAATGATAAAAAGCCGGAATATATATATATATATATATATATATATATATATATATATATATATATATATATATATATATATATATATATCACTCTGAAAGTCACGAGAATTTGTCAAATCCTGGCGAAACAACGAAGAAAATACTTGAAATTCATATTTCTACTTCTGAGAAAAGCAGAAAACATTTAAAATGCATGTTGTGTAGTTTGTACTAATTGTGTATCGTCGATTGATAAAAAAACAACTTTTTATTTGAAATTAATACTCGTGTTACAATTTGTAAGAAAATGGAGGTAAATCAAATCCTCTGACCCCGTCTATTCAGGAAAAGAGTTCCCATACGCTCATTTATGTAACCGATCCGGTGAGAAACTTGAAGGAAATGAATGATTGGGAACAAGATTTGTAAAATAAAGATGTTTTACTTTTAGGAAAAAGCGCCAACTGGTTCATATTTTTGTGGGTTGCTTGTATGGATAATCTGTTTTCTTCTGAAGGAACTTTTCGGGGAAAAAATAACAGGTTTATGTACATGAAATATTCCTTTCATGATCATAAGTCAAGACCTCAAAATATGTCTTCCACACTCCTGTTGAGATTCCTATATTTCATTGTCTTTTCCTCCTTATTCCAGGTCTTTCCATCCTCCCATTGGAACGACCTATGACACCCATTTATCTTCATTCCGATATTATTTATTGATATCTTCACTCAGTTGGATATTGCGATTTTTTCAAAGAATTTTTCTCTGAGATAAAGATTTTACAGAGACCAGATTAGGTCTTTTATATTTATTATTAATTTGTTTATTTTCAGCGAAAAATAAAGTAAAGAATGTACAGGATGTCCTAAAAGTTATCATCTATTTTGAGAAATAATAGGAATTGACAAAAAAATTGTTTATCTAAGCGCTCCTGGCCATACTATTTTGTCTATAAACTAGCCAGAGGGCATTACTACTCCATCAAACCCTTTTTAAAAAGGTATTTTTGATTTATGGAAAAAAAATTGGGGGGCTTTTTCTTCTGACGGATGTATTTGTTTGTGTGTTCAAGCACTCCTGGCCAAACCATCTTGTCTGCAGATTTGAAAATTTTCATCAGTAATCCACTATACCTTTTCTATAAAGAGGTTTTATTCAAAAAGAAGAGAGATCTTTTTGGACCCTTGGAAGGGCTGCATTCTGACTGGTTTATTATTAACATTCAGATTCTCCAGAATCTAGATATTTCTGGATGAATTCCAGTAAAAAACGCTAGTGATGTCATAGAGTTTCATTCAGACCATATTTATTCTCCGATGGAAATTTTTTTTACATGACTTTAAATTTCGATGCTACGGTTGTTCAATTATTAACTGTGATGACTCGCACATACATCTGTGTATTTATATCAAATAATATGAATTCAGGCATTTTTTTTTTTTACATGTATCGTTAGCCGTGATCGAATTTTCTGTCAACTTATCAACCAGTTCTTATGCTTTTGTCAGCATGCTGCAAAACAACTCGTCCACGAACAAGTATAACCGAAATGGTACAAAGCGGAAAGACATCACTACATGGGAAAATTTGGGAACGTTTTCAAACGCCTATGATGATATATTGAGCTAAGTTGTCTCAGGTTGATGTCGTGGAAAGTACGGGAGACTGAGTGTGGAGGAGATAGGAAGAAAGTGCACACAGCCTTTTCAAATTTGCAAAACAAATGGTAAATGTTGTTTTCACCTTTCACCTTTTTTTGAAAAGACCAACGAGTGACGTAAAGCTCGAAAGGTAAAAAACAGCTGTCTCACGCAACGTACATTGTCGTACGTATCTACAGTCAGGGGGTTAAATCGCACGGTCTCATTAAAGAGCATGCACTTCCATTTCCTCTGCCTACATAACCCCAGATTCGAACAATGTAAATAAGTGAAAATGCTATAAGCTATAAAGACGGTCACAGGGGAGCTAACTTCGCTTATCCTCTTCTTTGAGAGGTCCCCATCGCTTTTAAATTTTCATTTCATCTCTGTTTACTTGCATGAATTCTTTCTTTCAAGATTGATGGTCTGATTTCTAGAATTTATAGAAATAGAGTATTTGAAAAAAGCCAAGGAATAAAACAGAATTATTCAGAACAAAATCTTTCTTTCATTTCTACGCTGCATTATGGCACTTTTCGTTCTTTTAAAAACTTGCATTATGCAGGAAAAATGGCTATCGTTGATAGTTTTTTTAAAAGAAATTACAGTTCGGGTGCTAATCGTTGAATGAGATATAACAAACTACCTTCGGTGTAAAACGCGATCCTCACCGAGTGCTCTACTAACGTGGGAAATATCAATAGAATAGACAATCGGGAAGAAATAGACATCATACCATAAGGCACAAATATTATTTGCTTATTTCTATTATTATGCAGACCATCCTCATCTTGGTTGTTTTTCATACAACGTTTCGGCCGTTGTACTCTACGGCCTTCATCAAGTATCATCTGGTAGGTGTGGAGAAGTAACAAACCTTTTATTTAACGACGGGGGTATATTGACTGCACTCCCCTCTTAGCAGTAGTAGTATTATTACTGTCTCACATTAAATACTGTGCAGCTGTGGGCACGAATACACAGGAGAAACATGTCGCCCCTTAAAGTTTCGGTTGGAAGAACACCGAAAAGCGGTAAGCAAAGGTGAAACTAACAAATCAGGTATAGCTGATCACGTATGGGAGGATAAGGGAGACCACCTACCCCTTTGGAACGATCTTGAGAAAATTGATCTGGAAGAACACTGGAAGATTCGAAAATTGAAAGAGTCAGCCCATATGCTAGGCAAGAAAAACTGCCTCAGTAATCCTAGCATTGAAATGGATTCCATATGGAAACCTCTAATAATGAAAGACAGAAAACAATAACATCAAATACCAAATAACTGTCACCTGAGGTTTAAGGCTCCTAAAGATTAGCACCGGTTGTCCACATGGACACATAGCGCATTAGTTACAGAATCAGACAAAATCACTGCAAGTAATCTGATGGTTCTAGGTTCAATCCCAGTGTGAGACAATAATACTAATGCTAAGAGGGGAGTCAATATACCCCCATCGGTTAAATAAAGACTTCGGTCCTTTACTTACCCATATAAGGGTCATTCCTGCAAGGATACTTAGTAGTGGTCTGGGAGTAATTTCTATTTTGACATCGGGACGAATTGTCTTTTTTACTTTCAACATGGGGACGAAAGTAAACTTGACAATTCGTCCCCATGTCCATCATCCCAGAAACTTCCCATCACCATTTTTACCTTCAAACATCCCACACATATCATAAATTAAACATCAAGATTAATACTATCCACAAGAGCTACAAAAGGCACCAACGGGGGCAATAAAACCCAAGGCCAAGATACCTAGGTTCATACCCCTTTGACAAAATGAATATCTCCACACCACCCACTACCACACTCACAACATTCTCACCAAATTCCCAATAAAGAGACCCCAAAAAAACATAGACAATCATTCCCCTGATGAGGCCCAAAGAGGGCAGAAACATGAGCTAGTTTGTCTACCGAATCCACAACCTACTATTTATTTCCAGCTCTGCTCTAAAACAACTCAACTAATGAGTAAAATGTTGTATGTAACGAGCACTCTATGAAATAAATCCATTACATTTCAGAAGTGGCTTTATATCATTGATATATTATTGTATTATGTAATACTGCTAGCTTGATTTGTACGACAATTACTGTGTGGGATATATATATATATATATATATATATATATATATATATATATATATATATATATATATATATAACGATTTTAGCATAATCGATTTTACCAAACATTCACCCTGGGGTGAATACGGGTCGGGGGCAGATGCTATTTTGAACAAAAAAAAGCATGTAAATAGGGGAAACAATTTCAAACATGAAAAATTTTTCACTTACTTTTGAGTTGTAGCTTATTTAGAGCTAGAAAAGTCAAGTGGAACAAAATTAATCAAAGGAATTTACTATGAAACAAGTAAAAAAAATATCAAGAATAAGACGGAAGACATCTCACTTATATTAGATGAAAAACAAAATAATCAATTATTGTTTACTGAGGGTTATTTATCTATTTATCAATACAATTTCTTTATCTGGATATTGGAGAAATTATTCAATCGTACTTTGCCCCACCCATGGATCCTAACCGATGCAAATCAAGTTCATCATGATCTCATGTTATTCGCTTAACAGCCACTGGGATTTGAAAGAAGATGAAAGCATCACGTGAGCCAATGACGTCATTCAAAGTTTCCTAGAAGCGTTGACGTCATCAGTTTTTGTGGTAATCTACCCATCTTGGATCATCTAAACGTCTCTTCATTCACAAACAAAAAATGTGTGTACTTGAATGTACTTGGAAAAAGGCTTTTCATGACAGCAGTTAATTGCATCGTTAAGCCAGCTTCAGTTGAGATGGGCTAGAATTAAACTTATAAGAAATAAATATCGATGGATTTTTTTTTTGTTAGTAGAGAGAAAAATGATATGGACACTGTCAATAACAACATTCCTCGTTTAATTCAACCTTATCTTTTTTTCTTCTCATTCGTCATTTCATCTTTTCTATCTTTCGAGTCCCTTTTTGTGCTTCCCAGAAAGGATTCTCTCTTTCTTTCTTTCTCCTTCCCTCCTCATCTTTCTTTCTCCTTCCCTCCTCTTCTTTCTTTCTTACCCAATCCCTTTTCCATTCCTTTTTCTAACTTTCACATGTTTTTTTTTCATTCGATTAATTCTCCCCACATTCTTTCTTTATTTTTCCTTTCTACCTTCTTATTTTCCTATCGATCTTACTTTCTGGCCCTTCTTCCCTTTTTCTTTTACCATACTTTTTCCCTCTCTATCGTTCATTTTTTGTCATCCTTCACTCTCTCTATTCCCCCTTTCTTTCTTTCTTTCTTTCTTTCTTTCTTTCTTTCTTTCTACATCAATTATGAATGCAACTCTCCTATGATAACCTACCCCTCTCTTGTTTTTATTTCATTTTAAATTCATCTTATAATTCGTTTTGAGTCAACACATTTTCAATTACCGATTTCAAATCTCCTTCCTTGATTACGTTGGTTAAAATAAATATTAAATAATCATTTCCCCAGGGTGAGTTATTATCGCTTAGCAGCATTCAAACATGCCCTGAAATGCCAGCAGACTCTCAGACGTGCACTGGTTATCTCCCTTTATATTAATTGCGTTCTAAAAAATTACATTTTGAAAATTGGAAATGCTTAGTTTGTTTTTTTTTTGACAGAAATTAAAAGTATTTGCCATAGGCGTAAAAATTTGTTGCCGTCGATCTTACACAGCGTGAAACTGAGCAGTGTCATCAAAATTGTCAATATCTTTGTCTCTGTCTCTGTCTCTCTATCTATCTATCTATCTATCTATCTATCTATCTCTATCTCTATCTCTATCTATATATATATCTAAATATATATATATATATATATATATATATATGTATATATACATATATATATATATATATATATATATATATATATATGTATATATACATATATACATATATATATATATATATATATATATATATATATATATATATATATATATATAGTAGATTTAAATAGTAGATTGTTGATTCGCTACACAAAGTAGCTCATGTTTCTGCCCTCTTAGGGCCTCGTCAGGCGAATCTAAATCTACAATTTATTTCCAGCTCTACTCTATAACAACTCAACTCCATGGGTAAAATGTTGTATGTATCGAGCACTCTATGAAATAAATCCAATACATTTCAGAAGTGGCTTTATATTATTGATATATTATTATATTATATTATACTGCTAGCCTGATTTGTACCACATATACTGTATATATATATATATATATATATATATATATATATATATATATATATATATATATATACATATATATATATATATATACATACATATATACATATATATATACACACACACACACACACATATATATATATATATATATATATATATATATATATATATATATATATATATATATATAACGAAAGAACGAATATAGAGAAGTCTTAAAACCATGTTTCCTGCGATAAGCAATTTTCAAAGGAGCGTTCGTCGCACAGAACTTGGTGTTGAACTCATCTCTATGTTATTTCTTTTTATTATAATGCTGTACCTACCACTTATGAAGGTATTGCACACTTAAAATAAATTGAATGCAATCAATATCACTACCTTTAGATTTTCTATTTACCATTCGAAAAGTAGTATCCTTCATATATATATGTATATATCGTGTGTGTAAACAAACGTGCATAAAAATGCAGTCTATCTAACTTTCTAGTTGATTTTTTGGCAGAATCTTTCAACCATCGAGGTCATTATCGAGAGAATGTAAAAATAGTATTTAAAGAGCAATTGATGTTTTTCTTATAATTCTACATCTTCAGCTGAGTGTTGCTTTATTTCAACTTTCTTCTTTCAAATGTGTAACTGAAACCAATGTAACATGCTGACGACTTCATTTACACTCGTGAACGCTACATGCATTTTAGATGACGATGTTGAAACATGTCTTATTAATGATGAGTTGACTTTCTTTCATAAAAAAAACAAACTTACATTAAATGACCATGAGGAACTGACTAATATTGGCGGTGACAATATGTGTTTTTTTTTTCAAAATACACTGATCGATGGCACTTTGGTTGTTGAGGAGACATGACAATCTGCGAGAAAGTCGTGGTTGTGTATCCTATATAATAAACCTCTTTATTCTTGTTACAGTCGGAGACCTAGTGTCCCAATAAGCCCATAAGTATATATATATATTTATATATATAATTAACTTTTTGCAGATATTTGTCACATTTTTTGGGCAGCACTTCTGCATTCCAGGCTTTCTGATAATAAAGAAAAATTGTCTCTGCTTCTCAAGTTTATTTCAAATAAACAGCACATCCGGATTATTTCAATCTGAAAAATCGCCTAATTTTCTACTCCCTTTTTTCCTCAATAGTCATCAGAGCAATAATCGAAAATTGAAAAAAGAATTAAAGTAAATTTCCCCGGGAATTTTGAAAAAAAAAAAAAATGAATCAAAAAATATTTTGTAATTTTCCATTTGCCAAGTTTTATATTTTCATAAATTCTTTGCTATTTTAGAAATATTTTTGAGATTAATATTGAAAGAAATAAAAATTTTCAAAGATGTGGTATTGAATGATTGATTCAGTCGAATCACTTGCAACAAAGTAACAACAGATACACCGGTTCTCGGGAGATCACTCAGGTTGAGCAAAACCGAGACTTGTCAACACACGGATGAGTGACCGTTTGGCAATTTCAGGTCCCGTGAGTGTGGAATGAGTGACTCCCCAGGTGTTTTACGCCACTGACTCTGTTTTCAAAATCGTCATCAAAAACAAGAGAAACTTGTTACTAGATGTGCGTTCAAAACTATAATTAACAGCATCGAATTTTTACAAAAATGGTCCCAAGTTGGTAGTTGTAGATCTTTCGACTATTGTCGGGTATTATCAAAAAAATGTTATCATGGTCATCATCATCATCAGTCTTTGAACGTCCGTCGTTGCACATAGACCTTCCCCAGGATTTGTCACACTTCTCTGTCATGGGCGTCGCGGAGTTAGTACTTTCTGAATTTGTCTAGCTCGTCTCTCCATCTAATATTCTGGTCTCGGTTGCACATGTGATTTTGGGGGGATCCATGTTGCGAGTTGCGATGTCCATCGGTTGTTTGCCATTCTTGCAACATGACCAGCCCACTGCCATTTGAGATTTTCAATGGATTCTATGATGTCCCTGACTTTTGTGTTTTCCCGATTGTACTGTGTTGTCTTAGGCCCAGCATAATTCTTTCATATACACGTTGCATGGTTCTCTTAAAGAGTAACTAATATTTTTCTTATAATTTTATATTTATTTGTATTTATTTGCCGATTTTTTAAAGATTGTTAATTGATGCCTTTGTCAGTGTGAAGACATTAATGTTTGGAACCGATAGAGATAATGTCGACGTGCAGGTGATCTCCCCTTATTTTGAGGTTTGTTCGTGAACAATTTCCTTCACGTTGTGCTGGTGGGTATTCGGTTGGCAGCGTGGAAAATAGACTCAGCTATCCGTGCTCAAACCCTAAGACTGAAACACTAACGACCTTAGAAAACTATGGTCAGGGATGCCACCTCGGATGCTTGTCTCCTGTAAGCCTATTTCACATATTGCGAATCTAGAAGAACTAACCGAAAACACGCGATATGTGCAGGTTAGGGCTGCTGGTTTCGTATCCAGCGTAAGAACACGATTCCCTTTAGCAGCAGTCTTTTAGCACCCATTGTTGGACATAGACTTTCTCTAGAGTTCACTAGACCTATCAAAGACGTCACGCCATCTTATGTTTTGCCAGTCATGGTCTCACATATCTAAAATATGTCCAGATATGTTCCAGATATGGATGAAAAAATTCGTAGACAGAGCAAATAGAATAGTAACATTAAAAAGTCTGTTGCTCAACATATATACAACAGGTACATACTACTGATGATCCCAACAAGAGACAATTTGTATTTTTTCACGATAATAATAAAGTATTGGGGGAACAGGGGAAAACTCTTTTAGAGATTATGTAAGTTGCATGGACAGATATTGGGAAATGGATGACTGAAGTGACACAAAAAATCTACTGGAAAAGTTTTTCAGTGTTTAAAGTCGTAAAACTTTCTAGACTAATACATATATGTATCTATATATATATGTGTGTGTGTGTGTGTGAAAGAGCACATAAACTAAATTCTAATATCACGTAGGAGTGCCCAGGGGCAACACATTGATTTCATTTTCTAGACTCTGACCCTTGGTAAAGGGCTAGAGAGCAGCACAGAATCTGATGGTCGACGGAGAAAAGAGTGGGTGAATGAACAAATGAGCCAAAGCAATCTACTTTACCCGCTCAGGTTGCACCAACATATATATGTATGGCCGGATGAGATGTGTAAAAAATTGGAATTTTGAAACGGAACGACCATTAAATGTTTTAAAGTGACTGGAATGTTATATCGCAGTGGCCTTGACATTTTGTTTAAAAACAAGCTGCATCAAACTACTTTGGTCAGCTTAGTGCGATACGTCCCAGAGTGAACCTGTGCAGAGAGCTTGACTTTTTTCCAATATGAACAATGGAGAGTGATGTGTTTGTCCTACGTCTGCTGACAGATAAACAAAATATTTGGCAAAGAACAAGAAGATTCTCGTCTCCCAGTCACCTTTCTCTCTGGATTTGGCCCCTGTCGTATTTTCTTTTACAGACACAAAACATGCTCTTCATTCTTCATCTTGGCGGAAAAACATCGACTGAAGAGGATTTTTGAGTCATCTTACCCACACGTTCACGTTCTCGTGTATGTTATCCCCACATTGAACCGACCTTGTGTCGCACTCTGTTCTCTTTTGGGGCTAGATAAATTGTAAAAGGCCAATTGTTGTGCACACATTCACCTTGGGTCACTACAACATGATTTCAAGTCATTGGTATGATAAAAAATCTCATTGTTACGCTGTTTAAAATGTTTGGTTTCTTTATGGACAAATCTCGTGCATTGTATACATGCATGTTGAACGTTTTCAAATCGCTCCCTCAGTTTTCTGTTCACTTTATTCACCTTTGCCGACAGAATTTTAAGAGTTACATACATTCACTCATGTTTGGCCGTAGCTATCTAGACCATATCTGCAAAGGTTCTAAATGGACGTCAATGTAGATTTTTGTGGATGGCTGGAGGGGATAAGGAAGGATTACAGTTAGTTTATGGCGTTGGAAAGCGTATCCACTCTCTGAATGCTTTCTAAAATAGAACTATTGGTGGCTATAACGCTTGTCTGAAAACTTGTTAATTTTACATCGTATAATCTATTGACTACCACAAGTCAGTTTATTTTTGTATTTAGTAGATTTTTCTCTATAATTTGATACAAATGGCTGGGTAGATGGCTGTCAGTTTCCATTAAATTTTATTCCTCGCTGGATTCCTTCAAGTTTGACTGTCCGAATCAAATTAAATAGAGAAATTGTCTTGACAATTTCTAGAAATTTTACCTCATTGTTGTCTTCATTTATTCGTGGGTAATTTTGATGACGGTCGCCTCGTCACTGTGAGGGGAGAAGGCTAAAACATCGTGTCATGCAATTATATATAAACATATATACTTGGATATATATATATATATATATATATATATATATATATATATATATATATATATATATATATATATATATTGATGGATTTGTGTGTGTATGTGCGTGAGAGTGAATGTATATTCGTGTTTGTGTACGTCTTATGGGTTAATGCTTCATCGTGTGACAATGTTCGTGTTTTGAGATATATCTGTTATATCACGACTGCGTTTCATTATGATTCTGATGACGGTTGCATTTTTGCAATCAGGGAAAAAACTGACACATAGCATCATACAGTTGTATATAAAGATGTGTACGCTTATACATACACACAGGTCGGTTTTTGTATCCGTGTTTGCATATGTATGAAGGGACTTTTTATGTCTTCATGCTTTATGATGTAAAATTGTTCACACTGAGACATATCACGACTGCATTTATTTATGGATAATTTTGATGACAGTCGCCCTGTCGTTGTAAAGGGAAGAAGATTAACACGTAGCGTTTTATATCAACACATACATGAGAATATGTGCTCTTCACATAGGCGACAGACGGGGACAAACGAGCTAAGGAGGAGATGAAGTGTATGAAATTGTTCACGCTTCAAGATATATCTCATATCCTGGCTGTATTTATTTATGGACAATTTTGATGAGGGTCATTCTGTCGCTGCCAGGGAAGGAGACTGAGAGATAGTGTCGTATAATAACACAAAAATAACTTGCATACATATACATATGCTAAATAGATGCGTATGTGAAAGTATGTAACTATGTGTGTGTGTATGTGTGTGTGTATTTTTGCATGTGTGTGTCATATAATTCAGTGCTTCGGTGATTGTATGAGCTTAGAGAAACAGAGACGTAGGATAAAAAAGTACTTGTATCATATCATGACTCTACGCCCACCCACCTATATATATATATATATATATATATATATATATATATATATATATATATATATATATATGGTGTTTAGTAAGTCCTATGGTTAATCTAAATGGTGATCGTCCAGTATGATGGAAAGAAAGATAATGCATCATACATTGACACTCAAACAAATATGCATATGCATATACATAGGTGTGTAAGTGTGTGTGTGTGTGTGTGTGTGTGTGCGCGCGCATGTGTACATACACACACACACACACACATATATATATATATGTATATATATATATACATATATATACGAGATTTTATATATATATATATATATATATATATATATATATATATATATATATATATATATATATATATATATATATACACGTGATTTTAAACGTAAGTTTCAGTGTTTAGACCAGTCAAATTTTCATTTACTCATACCTGAACCGATTTCACAACGTATATAGCTCACAAAGAGTAATTTGAAAAGTCTGCACTACATACAGTTTGTGCATGTTGTTTCCGGTGCTTATTCGTAACAGAAGAGAGTGCTCTTTCTTTTGAACTACAAAATAGCACTAGACTTCTATCTTTGCTAATAAATTGTACATCTGGATAAGGTTATGGATTGGATCAGCCGAATCTTTGTTGTACCACCATCAACAACTTAAAGAGGGAGTTGAATTGTCTGGACGCCGTTTATAATATTAATCTATGTATGCCTTAATATACTTATCAAAAAGGTTGATCAAAATACACATGAACAATTTCAAGATGGTAAGAAAAAGGCTTTCAGTTTACCATGTTCATATACTTTCATTTATTCAATACAACTTAATCATACAAAAATGTGACTTGAGGCATAAATTGGTTAATAATACAGGGGGTATACATTGGCTTTCAACACGTACCCCAATACATATTTTATTTATTAGAAATTGACTTTGCGTTCTTTATGTCAGGAATCCATCTTTCATGGACGTCTCTTTAACCATTCAGGCTACTAAATAATGAGACATGATTCCTCTTCATCTCTTTCCTGTCATCTCTTACCTCCGATGTTTCTGTGACATATTGTTGAACAACCTTAACCATCGAATGAGGTGAAGGGTTCTATCTCTTTTCATATGTGCATGGGTTTCTATGTGTGTGTGTGTGTGTGTGTGTGTGTGCATGCGTATACTTGTGTTCATGTTTTTGTGTGCTCGTGTGTTTTAGCACTCTTTGACACATCATTTTGTCTATAGACTTGAAACTTGAAAGTTTACGTCAGTGCACCACTAGACTTCTCCTGAAATCGTTTTCATTTTGGAAACTTTTTTGACAATTAATTTCAAGCCTTATTCTGACAATTCCAAGCCTTGTTTTTAAGATCTAGATTTTCCAATGCAATAAAAAGGCGAGAGAAGTGTCTAGATTAATGATCAATCTTTTTTCAATGTTTCGAATGGTCACCCCTCCTGCACAGCATTCTGCAAAGGATGTAAGTGACGTGACAGTTTCTATTGAGTGACTAACCAGACCTGTTTATTTATTTTCATCCCGAAACAGTATGTGCTAAAAGGACTTTTGTCAAGTGACGGTTTCTATTGAGTGACATTGAGTTCAGCAAGATCCAATCATTCGTTTCATGCCTTTTCGATGATATGTGTCATCTCTTCCTGAACAATCTGGTATAGTTCCCATCATGGTGATTCTCTATGCTTTCTCTTAGAGCCAAATGTACAACTCCATATTCCCACAGCAGTTTTGAAGAATTTTACTCTAATTCTTCTACTCAACGTTAATTTGTATTTTATTAGCTGCAGTCTGTATCATTCCGATTCCAGTATCCATATCTTTCTTGGTAGCGTTTATTTAGGCATCAGGGTAAATGAAACTATTAACCAGGTTGAAATGTTTTTCACTGTTATGTTAGAAGTGTCATCATTTGTTGAAATCCTTTTTTCTTTTGATTTCTCACTTTGAATTATCGGTCAAAGAATGGGCCACCGATCACCATGGCCCATTGGTTGAAAGCTTGAAACTATTTCTATAAGCTGTGCTTGAATCTTCTGTCGAGTCATACTAAAGAATTAAAAATGGTGATCAGTGCCTCACTTCTAAGCACTCAAAACAAGAATAACAGGGGTTTCGACCTGATCACCTTGGATACACTGGTTTCGGTGCGATTGTAAGTTATGCAATGTCGAACCTGGTCAGTACCTGGATGAAATACCAGATACGTGAGCAAAACAGTGTTTCAACAAACCTGGCAATTGCCCATGGGAACCCAACCCCGGGGCACAGTCAATGAGGGCATGAATCGCAAACGATAGATACATATATATAAAAAATGGTTCGCTTCAAAGTTTTGTGGTAAAAAAACATTATCATAGATAAAATTTCTTTGTTTTGATCTCAAACTGACGTGGATAAAATCACTTTTTAGTCAACCAAAAACTGACAAGCTAAATATGTTGACGATACAACGCCAAAATGAAAAATTACCTGTGTTCCTAGTCGATTAATGGGTGTGTTGTCGTTCTGGACAATATCTCCAAAAATTTCAAATGAATATCACTGACGATTTGGAGAAAGGTAGGCAATAAGTTGTGGAAGAATTGATTGATTTCAAGATATTTTTATGCATTTTCATAAAGATTACTGTCAGAAATTTTGAAAACACTCATGAAAGAGAATATCCCTATACATATATATATATATATATATATATATATATATATATTGCATAAGGTTTTTTTCCAATTTGTATAAAAAAGAGAAATAAAAAATATTTTCTTTTGTTGAAGATATTTGATCTCAGTGCACAATGATCACCAAAGTAAATAGAGATATTAATAATAGAAAAAAAGAGCTTTACAAGGATATTAAATCCCATGAATGCCAAAATGTTGTGCGTAACACATCTTCCAGCAATCGGCAAAGTGTTTTGTTCCAGTAATTAAGAAAGCAAGAAGCCTATCACGTTATTCAATAAGGATAAGCTTGTCGCTTCCATAATTGCTAGAAGAAAAAATGCTGCTGAAGAGTGCTATGAGCATGAATTGTAGACATTCACCGGGTTCATATCCCTGTGAATCTCTCTCTCCCTCTCTCTCTCTCCCCTTTCTCCCTCTCTCTCTCTCCCTCTCTCTCTCTCTCTCTCTCTCTATCTATCTATATATGTACACGAATGTTTGTCAGTATGCCTACTGCCAGTTGACTTAGAGAAGGGTTTATTTTAGACATGAAATGTTTATTTTTCCACAATATCTCATTCCTGTGCGTACACATCACTAATTCTTTCTCCACCAGTCACATACATTGAATATTTTATAACGAAAGAATTCAGATCAAAATTCAGCTAATAACTGATTCATCCTACGGATATTGGATCAGCTTCATGTGTACTTTGCTATATAAACATACATGAACTGACGCATAAGTACATCAATAAGCTGATACGAGAACATGCATAATCGTCTACACTCTGGAGAAAGGTCATTAACATTTATAGATATTATCGGACAAAACTTGAAGAAGGCTGTAGAATGTAAAATTCAATAGTCCAAAAAAGACTTTGAGTGTATAAACGTGTTTTTTGAAGGTTATGAATTGAAACATCGAATAAAACTGTCAAACGTGAAATGCTCCATTTTCACAAAACAAAAAAAAATCTTATAAATGAAATAGTTCCCTTACGCTGGCTACAGGAGCAGATTCTCACAGATAGGCACCGGGTTCTCTGTGTTGGTTATACTTTGAATTTCAAGGTTTGAGATATACTAAACTGATTTGGGGGCGACTTGCACCCGAGGAGGCCTCACTCATTCCACACATAATTAATCCACGAGAGAGATAGATACACGCCTTCTACAAAAGAACTAGTTCGACGTGAACGTAAACATTTAGGGCCAAAGTTTCCACGGACTGGTTGCTATCCGAAGGTCAGAAACCCGGTCTAACCATATATTTTACACTTAGCTTAGGGAAAAAGGAGATGAATTCAACCTTCTCCAAGAGCTGTGGTTACAAAACTGTGAAAACTCGAGGACCCTTTCTATAAAGGAAATAATCTTGCGAACCCCTTTCTTCAACGTTTAGATTTTAGACTCTACTTATTTATTTACAAAAGCAATTTATAACCTTAAAAAATCATATTCATTCTAAATGGATTACATTGTATACATACATATATGAATATAAATTGTGTTGTATTATGTTGAGATTATATTTGAAATAATCCTCCGGTATTACACTGTGAATGTATCTTTAGATAAGCAAAGAAAATGGGTTGCAACCGATAGAGTAGCCATCTCAACATAGCATTGAGCTAAACAGTCATCGGTAATGCAAAAGCCCAAATAACTACCCCAATTCAAAATTTTTCTTTTATTTATTTACGGTTTATATCTGTTCTGATTGTTTCTTTTAACGCAAAGAATTTATTGATAATTTTATAGATAATTTGTAGTCATTTTCTGCCGGGCAATATATCCATTTCTTAACAACATACATACAAACATATATCTCTCTGTCTATCTATCTATCGATCTCTCCCCCCCCTCTCTCTCTCTCTCTCTCTCTCTCTCTCTCTCTCTCTCTCTATATATATATATATATATATATATATATGAATTCAAATCATTGGTGCAGGTCTGTATACAATAATTGATTTGCGAAGTGAAGTCAAGTTCAGAAAAATCATTTGTGCAGATCCCCAAGATTATTTGTCTGACGCTTATGGGTCCTCTGACCCTATTTTCGGAACTACTCTCCAAGAGTGTCAGTGGAAAATGAACTCATACCGCTGTAGCCAAAGTTAGAACCTCGTTCGCCAATTCCATTCCCCATATAGTTAACACTCCATTAGAAGAAGAATAAAGGAAAGAAATTGCGAAGACCAGGTGGTGCTTAATAAAGCAAACTGAAAAGAAGCCGAAGACAGGGTGACCGGATTCGGATCGATTGTTGGTGCCCCAGCGGCTGCAAGATCGAATAAGTGATTTGTGATTTCCTCTATAAATCGGCCATCAGCCTGGGTTTGTCACCTCGTGACGCCATATTGAAATAATGAACACTAAAATAACATTATTACTAAGACAATATTTTCTTTCCATTATGGCTCGAGTTTCTGACCTGTGATATCCGGTTGAGTTTGGTTGGAGGCTGGTTGTTCATGGGAAGAGGAAGTGGTGACACCAATGACGGAAATGGGGTTCTTTTGTTCGGTCGAGGGACGAGATTATGGGCCAGGTTTTAGCTTTTAAAGAGATGGGAATTGAACAACGGGTTTCTTTTTTCTTTTTCTTTTTCTCTCTACTTTTACCTCTCTCTTCTCATTTCTCTCTTTTCCCCTGTCACTCTTTCTCTCGTCCTTTCAAGCCCTCTCATCTCCTCTCTCCCTCATTCATCATTTCTCTCTCTCTCTCTCTCTCTCTCTCTCTCTCTCTCTCTGTATCTCATTATATTTCTTTTCTCGCTTCATTTAGTTTTTTCTCTCTTCTTTTTTTCTTTCCTTCTGTATTCATTTTTCTCCTTTTCCACCTCTTTTCTTTCCTCTATCTTTCTTGCTCTTCCCGACTCGTTTTTCTCCCTATCTCTATCTCTTTTTTTTTCTCTCTCTCTCTCTCTTCCCCTTTCCCTCTTTTTCTTTCTCCGTCTTTTTCGGTGTGGTTACTTAGTTTAGAATGCATTCAATTCAGAAACAAGTCTATGCCTTGTCTTTTAAAAGACTCCATTACTGATCACATGATGTTGACAATGAATTAGAAAAAGTTGCCTCGAGCAGGACATGAACACTGTCTGACTAAATTGAAGAGAGACTTTCAGCATAGACGCAAGTAACGCTTTTGGAAAGTTCTCTGCATAAACCAAAATTTGCAAGCACAACTACATTTACATTCATAAAGAATCCCAGTTATTATGGCGAGGCCCTAAAATAATGAAATAAAACCATAAATTAAAATAGTAACCAAAAGGGAGAGTGTGTGTTTGGAAGACACTAACAGGGAACCAAGTTAATATAACAGTTTTGATTTCAAATCTCCTAAACCGTTACACGGTAAATTACTAATGATCCCAACATGGGAAATAGGCTCATCGTTCCATGATATCTAATTCTGTATGAAACAAAAACCACTGAAAAACTATATAAATTACATTAATGTATATTGGTGAATGAGTGACTGAAATGACAAATTTTCGTAATATAAAAATATATATTTAGTGTTTGAAGGTGTGAAGCTTTCTAGAATATATATATATATATATATATATATATATATATATATATATATTCTTACATATAATTTAGCTGCATGTTTTCTTTAATACATCTTTCATTAAGAAGAAGAAACGAGGAGCATCTTTTTTTTATTTTTTTTCCTAATCTTTTTATATCATTGTACCAGTGATTGTTCTTTTGTTTCAGTGGATGTAAATATTTTCCAAAAGATTGAACCACCCTGATATCAAAAGTGGCAGAGGATGCTGCCAAAAGGACTCTATATTTTGGAAAATGTCTATATACAATGAATCCGAAGAACTGTTCATTTGTGTGTGTGTGTGTGTGTGTGTGTGTGTGTGTGTGTGTGTGTGTGTGTGTGTATGGCTGGTGAGGTTGATTTTGTGAAATAAGTTTCAGTCGTGAGCATTCAAAATGAATTTTGGATGCAGATTTTTAAAAAAAAAGGCAGCCTACTTGGGAAATCGAAGCAGTAAACGATGAGCCCAAACAGACATATTAACATAAGAAACACGAATGAGAAACTTTAAATGACCGAATAGTTTTCAATTTCATTTTACAGGCGCCTCTTTTTCTCTAATAAACTCCCTGAAAGGATTTGAGTAAATCAATTTTCACTCTAATTTCGTTATTTTATTTGATCCTAGATTACAGTTTCTATCAAAATGACGTATCATATTTATAAAATCTTTGCTTTAAGCATCGCCAATTAATAAAAAGAGTTGTAGATTATCAAAATAAAAGAATCTATTCGGAAGAAGATAGAATGTACTATTATCGTAGAAATAGTGACAGTGAGGTTACTACCGTTTATTTCACAAGGATAACTCTCACCTCACTTTCTGTCAGACCTAACAATCTCGTCAGAGAAATTTTTATCGCAGTATAATGATAGATCTTAAATCTTTTTGTGTTCACGTTTTCCTGCAATTGCCAAATGAATTATAAATAAATCACTTAATGCTGAAGAACAAGATGACAATGACAAATATGCTTTAGCGTAAAATCGTCATCTCCAACTGAAAATTGTTTTCCCCAAATATTTTGGCTAATCTTATTCTTCTATGACAGGGATATGTTTGTACCATTTTAAAACTCCATTGAAGTCAATCATTCGGCATTAATACCAATGTAGATAGATGAACTAAATGAAGAGAGCAAGAAAGTCAGTCTACACATGAACTTCAGCAAGACGAAGATCATGTGCAACAACCACATCGGGGATAAAAATACTAAGATCAAAATTGAAGACACAGAACTGGAATAAGTAGACCGCTACATCTACCGAGAACAATGAATCTCCATGAGACCCTTAAAAGAAGAAGAAATCAAGCGAAGAATCACACTAGGATCGCAAGCCTTTGGGAGAGCTAGCTCAACCTTCAAAAATAAAAAGATCCCATTAATCCTGAAGAGAAAGGTGTATAACCAATGCATCCTCCCAATAGTCACTTATGGAGCTGAGACATGGAACCTAACCAAGAGACAGACCCGTAAATTGAGAACCATGCAACGTGCACATGAAAGAATAATGCTGGGCCTCACATGGGGAGACCACGAGACAGCACAGTACATCCTAGAAAAGACAAGAGTCAGGGACATCATAGAATCCATCAAAAATCTCAGATGGCAGTGGGTTGACCATGTTGCAAGAATGGCGGATAACCGATGGACATCGCGACTCACGACATGGATCCCCCAAGATCACATGCGCAACCGAGGCCGGCAGAATATTAGATGGAGAGACGAGCTAGACAAGTTCAGGATGTACTGGCTCCGCGACGCCCATGATAGAGAAGTGTGGCAAATCCTTGGGAAGGTCTACGTTTAACGACGAACGTTACACGACTGATGATGATTATGATGATGATGATGATGATGAGACTTTATGATGCAAACAATACATTGAGTGGGTCTCAGTCTCAGATTTGTCTCCATATAGTCGATATTTAGGATTATTGGATGTGCAATACATACATCGTGACAATTATTACTATCATTATAATAATAATAATAATTATTATTATTATTATTATTTGCAATTTCACACCAGTTACCTGGTGGTTACAGCTGGAGGTTGAATGGTAGCAAGTCTCCTCATGTCTCCATCCCTCCTCTCCACACTCTCATAGTTCACAGCGGAACTGTGGTTTACAGTTACACATCAGTTACCCAGTGGTTATCGCTGAATGCTAAGTGACAGTGAGTCTACTCAGATCTTCAGTCGATATCTCATCTCTCCCTCACATATCACATTTGTGTTGTGCTTTACAACTCTGCTACCATTTAGGTGTTTGCTTTTCTTCCTCCTCTGTTAGGCCAATACTTACATTTAGGCTCGTAGACCTTATGATTCTAGTTCCTAGTATCCCTTCTTCTTCTTCTTCTTTTCATTATTATTATTGATGTTATTATCATCATCATTATCATCATTATAATAATCACCATTTTTATCATTACTGTTATTATCATTTTCATTATTATCATCATTACCATTATTATTAATATTATTATTATAATCATCACCACCATTATTATAATTTTTATCATCATCACCATAATTATCATTATAATTATTATCATCACCATTATTATTATTATGATTATTATTATTATCATTATTATTATTATTATTATTATGGAATCTCACACCAGTTGCCTGGTGGTAACCGCTGGAGTTTGAGTGACAGCAAGTCTCCTCAAGTCTCCAGCCCTCCTCTCCTAGTACTCATAGGTCGCAGTAATTCTGCGATTTACAGTTTCACACCGGTTGCCCAGTGGTTATCGCTGAGGACTGAGTGACAATAAGTCTTCTCAGGTCTTCAGCTAACGTCTCCTCTCTTCCTCGCATATCATGACAGAGCTACTATTCGTTGCAGTACTTATATCTCTTGCACCTTCCTCAGTATCCGTGCAGTTCCCAGTAGTGCTGTGGTATGTACGGTCTCTATCCTTCCCCTAAACCTGATCTCCTCCAGTCTAACCCTCAGCGTTTTGGGGACAGTTCCTAGTGCGCCCACTATGACCGGTACTACCCTGGTTTTCATGTTCCACATCTTCCTTAACTCTCTTGCTAGGTCCTGGTATTTTTCCCTTTTTTCATCCTCCTTTTTACTCTATGGTCTGCAGGCACAGCAACGTCTACTATTTGGCAGGCCTTCCCTTTTTTATCTACTATTACTGTCCGGTCTTCATGCCTGGATGAGGTGGTCAGTTTGGATGTCAAAGTCCCACAGTAGTTTGTGGTTTTCATTCTCCAAAATGCCTCTGGCTTGTGCTGATACCATTTTTCCACATGGTCGAATCCCATTTGTTTGCTTAGTTCCCAGTGTATCATCGTCACTACTCTATCGTGTCTATGCTTATACTCCTTCTGGGCGAGTTGATTACATCCACTAGTTATGTGGTTTACAGTCTCATCTCTTTCACTGCAAATGCGGCATTTGCTGTTTGTGTTCAGTCGATTTTTGTTTTTATGTAGTTTGTCCTTATGCTTTTGTTTTGGGCTGCCATGATGAGGGATTCTGTTTCTCTCTTAAAGTTCCCCTTTCGTAACCACGTCCATGATTTCTCGTCTGCTATATCTTGTATCTGTCTTTTAAACTCGCCGTACAATTTTTTCCCTTCCCATCTTTCTTTTCTCGTTTGCTGTACTGTTCCATTGTTTTCTACTTTGTTGTTTGTTGCACTATCTCTCGCACTCTTTATGATTTCTTCACTATTTGTTTGCACATATCTTTCTAGGACTACTTTAGCTCTCCGGACACAGTCTTCTATGCTGATGAGCCCCCTGCCACCTTCTTTTCTCTTAACGTATAGTCCATCTGTATCATCTCTAGGGTGTATTGCTTTATGCATTGTCATAAGTTTCCTTGTTCGCCTATCCATTGATTGGAGCTCTTCCTTTGTCCATCCTAGGAATGGTCCTGTATACCTAACTACTGACACAGCCCAGGTGTTCATTCCTTTTATTAGATTTCTGCTGTTTAATTTGGTCTCTAATATTTTCCTTATCTTTCTAAGGTATTCTCTCTTTATTTTTTCCTTCATCTCCTCCCGTTTTATCGTGTCACATTCAAGGACACCTAGGTACTTGTATCGGTCTTGTGCGGTCAGTGCCCTAATCTTGCTGTTGTCTGGGAGTTCAATTCCTTCAGTCATTGTAAGCCTTCCTTTGTGCATTACCATGATTGCACATTTTTCTATTCCTAACTCCATTCCGATGTCCTCACTGTATTCCTTTACTTCGTTGAACAGAGTCTCAAGCTCTCCCCTATTTTTTGCGAACAATTTTATATCGTCCATGTACATTAGGTGGTTGACCTTTCCTTTTGTTTTAGAGAAGTGGTATCCTTTGCTGTTTTTCAGGATTCTGTTGAGCGGTATCATTGTTAGAACAAATAATTGTGGGGACAACGAATCTCCTTGGAAGATTCCCCTTTTTATCCCTACCTCTGCTAGTTTGTCCCCTGCGGCTGTCAAATCTACTTTCCAGTCTTCCATCGAATTACCAATGAATTTAACCACCGGTTCGCTAATTTTGAACATTCCAAGGCATTCGAGTATCCAGCTATGTGGAATCATATCGTACGCTTTTTTGTAATCTATCCATACCATTGCGATAATCTTTCTCCTTTTCCTCACTTCTTTTAAGATCATCTGGTCGATGTAGAGTAAATCGTTTCTCCCTTTGGTTCCTATCCTACACCCTCTCTGTTCTTCTGGTAGTAGTCCCTTTCTATCCATTGACATGTATATTCTCTCTGCTATTTGCCCGGTCAGGAATTTCCCACATAAGTGGTAGGCACGTGATTGGTCTATAGTTGCTTGCTATGTTCCCCCTTTTCCTGGGTCTTTTTGATGAGGGTGGTTCTGCCTTTGGTCATCCATTCTGGTGCCTTGCCTTCGTTTAGACAATTTTGGAGTAGGTGGGTAAGTCTGCCGTGTAACGTGGTGAATTTCTTGAACCAATACCCATGGATCCCGTCGGGACCCGGTGCTTTCCAGTTGGCTACTTTCCTCAGAGTATGTTTCAATGTGGTTTCATTCAGTAGTATTGGTTCTCCCTTGTCTATATCTTCTAGTTCTTTTCTCATGTTTCCTAACCATTGCGGTGTTACATTGTGTCTTTTTGGGTGCCCCCATATGCTATTCCAATAGTTCTTGGCCTCTGTGGCATTTGGTTTTATGTCCTGCCTTCTTTCTCCGTTTAAGTCTTGGTGAAACTTTTTCTCATTGTTCTGGAATGTGCGGTTTTGTGTGTATTGGGCCGTTCATAGTCTGTATCTTTTTAGTCTTGCTTCTTTGGCTAATCTCTTCTGGTGTAACTCTTCGACTACAGTTGCAATGCCTTTTTGCGTTATCTTGTATTCGTTCCAAAGTCTTACTCGTGGTCTGTCCGTGTGTGGTGTATTTCTGAGCAGTACTTCGTCTCTCTGTAGTTGGGAGATCTGCCTTTGTAATCTTCTTTCCCTGTTGGGTTTCTCTTCCCTATTATTGCTCGGGGTCCTATTTTGTGTTGTGAAGTTTTGTGCTACCATTTTCACCCCAGCGTAAATTAAGTTGTTGAGTTCTAGGAGGGTGTTAGTTTCTATGTGCTGTAAGAGGAAGTTGACCTATTCGGTCACTTCTCCGACTTTCTTTCTGTCTTTGTCTCTTAGGGAGGGGAGTGTTGTTTTCTCTCCTCGCATGATTTCTTTCAAAGCTTGTATTCTGGTTTTCTCTTCTTCCGTTGGTGCCTCGTCGTCACCCTCTGGTGCATAGTTTACTGTGGGGGGCTCATGGGGAATTCTTCCAGTTTTGTTGTTGGTACTAGTTGTGCTGGGGGGGTATTCTTCAGGTGTGTCACCTGAACCTCTTCTTCTTTATAGCAGTCACTCGGTGAGGACAACGCCTTTCCTGGTTGTCATTTGAGTTGTATGAGTTTTGGCCAACAGTAGCTGTGTGACGACTGTGTCCCCCCTGAAGGCCATTAAGGGTGCACAAGCCGGAGTTTTGGCCAGCAGTCACAGGATGACGACTGGGTCGCTCCTGGTGGCTAACAAGGGAACACCTGCCGGTTACGACATACAAATTTTGGATCTGTGCCCCGTTTTTTGTAGTAAGATGGTATGGTTGTACTATCATGATTGGGGTTTTTGGTTCTATGAGGTAGCGCCAGACCTCGGTGGGTTGGTTAAGATCGATGTGATCCAGAAATAACCCAAGAGCCCCACCGGCCCTTTTTGGTTCTTTTAAGGTGGCACCAGACCTTGGTGGGTTCGTTGAGGCCAATGTGCCCAGTGACACCCTCAGAGCCCCACCAGCTCTTACCACCCAGGGTATAACCTTACAAAGACAAGCCATTCCGCTGCACAAGTATATCTATTTGGTGGTATGACAATCACCTCCTAACTTTAGACCTAAAAAAAAAAATACTACGCTTCGTCTTGCTGAAAATAAGCCTTCAAGATCATTAATATTATCACTATTATTTTTATCATTATTTTCACTATTAATGATTATACTGTCATTATCATCACCATTATTATTGTTATTATTATTATTATTATTATTATTATTATTATTTTCATTACTTTTATCTTTAATATCATTAGTATTATTATTATCATCATAACCATCATTATCATTATCAGTATCATCACCATTATTATTATTATTATTATCATTATTTTCATTACTTTTATCTTTAATATCATTAGTATTATTATTATCATCATAACCATCATTATCATTATCAGTATCATCACCATTATTATTATTATTATTATCATTATTATTATTATTATTATTATTATTATTATTATTATTATTAAACATGTCCTGTTGTAATAAATGTCGACAGGCTTTTATGGAAGAAGCACTTCATTTGAAGGATGGCCTCGGGTAAATATGAAGGACTTCATCGGGTGACAATCTCATTCACTAGAGGAAGGAGGAAAAAAAAGTCAAGCAAGAAACTCGCCAGCAGGTCTGATTCACTCAAGTCGACGAGGACACATGATAAAATATTGGAAATCTTACTGAGTGATACATACGTGCGTTTCAGAATTCAGTTTGAATTGATCAATATTAGAAATCAATCAACGGATAAAATCAATATCTTCGGCTGGAAAGACAAGGAATTATTTGAACCAGCATCCTTACCTTACTTGTTCTCATTACAACGTTTCTGACAGTGGGCTGCTAGGATAGTGTAATGTTTAGCACTTCTGACTCCTACGCAGAAGGTCTCAGGTTCGATTTTCCCATACGGTAAAAAAGTAAAAAATGGCAAAGCTGATTGAGCTTTTTAGACTTGGGAGGGCAACCAGTCTTGGAAAAGGACATCTTCAGTTCGAAATCAAGGAGCAGAGCCCCTTTAAGGTCTTTCTGGATTCCCAAGCAGCCAAACCGAAGCCAGATTTACTGGTCTCTACTTTTTTTTCTTGCATACATCAGCAAAGCTAACAGGAGTATTCTGGCAGGTCATCCCAGTATTCCCGATATCTATAATGTGCAAGCTATATCTATACTTGATAACTAATTATCAGGTACTGACTTATTGACCCTCTCTCATATATCATATGTGTTTGTGCATATGAATACTATGGCGTGTGTAGGTATATCATGTACCTGAACAGTAACTCTAGCTGCAGTTATATGCAATTATTGCTCCTGATTTTGTCGTTAGTAACACGTTTTGGGGCAGATCTAAGTTAACTTCAAACACATGATAATAAATATATATATATATATATATATATGATACAAATCAAGGATACAATATGATATAATATGATATAATATCCTATGTATTATAGGATTATTCCATTGAGTGTTCGATTCATTTAACATTGAACATTCAGTTGAGTTAGAGAAGTGTAATACAACGAAACAACTGTCTGCGGATGACATTATTATCAACAATATATATATATATATATATATATATATATATATATATATATATATATATATATATATATATATATTTGAAACAATACATACTTTAAAAAGGATTTCAAAATTTGTTATGAACAAATCAGATCAGTTGATCTTTGGATTTAATCATTTCATAAATCAAAATAAACACTGCTCAATATATTAAGTATATAATACAGACCAAAATGCTAAATAGTTTTAGTATATATACATATATATATATATATATATATATATATATATATATATATATATATATATATATATATATATATAGATATATATATTTAAATATATATATATATATATAGATATATATATTTAAATATATATATATATATATATATATATATATATATATATATATATATATATATATATATATATATGAGTGTGTATGCTTGCACCGAGTCGCATATGTATATATCTGTGCATAGATATATATGCAGTACAACACAAAATGTTAAACCCAACTGATTCAAATGATTTCATTATCCAGACGAAATTGATTATCGTTTGTAATTATACAGTTAGTCATTTTATTCACATTGTTCAATAAAGTAAACGATCGATTGAGTAGTTATAACGGTAATTCAATCATTAAAAATTCCAAGATTGACCAAAATTTTAACTCAATAGAAATACGCCATTATCATCAATAATTGAAGAACCATAGCGTCAAAATTTGAAGTCATATAAGATAATTCCATCGAAGAATAAATATGGACAGAATAAATTCTGCATGTAACATCGCTGGCGAAATTCACTGGACATCTACTATGGAGCAGGAAAAATGTACATCTAGAAAAATATCTGGAAAATCAAGATGATTTTGATAGACCTGTCGAAATAAAGTTAAAAAAGGTCTATAATTGTTCGTCTGAAGACGGAAACAGGGTTTGAGTTAGTAAGGAGACCATTAGCCGAACACTGAAGAAGTCAGGATTCAGGCAAAGAAAAAAATTCAATATCCAGCTCTGACAATGATCTACAATCAATGTAAACTGGAGTTTGGTAGACTTTATCAGACATGAGGTGGGAAACGGTGGAGGGTTGTCTACATAATCCATATTCAAACTCTGAGAGTCATGGTACAATTTTTCCGAGAGCATCATTGTCGATGATTAGCAAAAAAGGTTTCAATGTGCCAAAACATATTTAAAAAAACAAAAACAATAAAATTCCCATCAAAAGAATGAAATTAGCTACGAGTTCCAAGTTTTGGAAAACCTGTTAATCAGCCATTTGATATCCCCAATCCAAATACGAAATTTTTAACTTTTTAAAAATCATTTTGTTGCAAGAACTGTCTTTTTAACTTAGGTTCAAGAAAAATGCACGTAAGGCTCATTTAAAAGACGAGAAAAATTGATTAATTGGAAATTCACACCTCTTTTTTTACTTGGCTTCTACAGTGCACTCAATATGTGAGCGCAAGTTTATCTGTTTAAAAATAGTATATACGTATGTATGAATATATACATATTCCTATACACACATATATGATCACTGGATTCTGAAATCAAACGATATCAATCAAGTGATAAGGTATACAGAATAGAATTATCACCCACTAATTCTCCAACATTAGTAACACGTTCATCAAGGAACAAAGATATCAATATCTAATACTAGGACAATCGACTCCTGTAAATGAGCCATATATATATATATATATATATATATATATATATATATATATATATATATATATATATATATATATATATATGTATGTATATATATATATATATGTGTGTGTGTGTGTGTATGTGTGTGATTGTGTGTGTGTATGCACGTCTGTTTGCTGATAAATAGTATAAATGATTTGAATAGTAAAAACCCAGTGTTTCAATATCGAGAATCGAATTAACACTTACGAATTGTTCTCGTAAGTAACATGGATCTTTGGAAAACTGAAGATCGAAGATATCAGAATCTAATACATGAAAAGTGATATCTGACAAATCATTCGATGGAGTATTCGACTTCCGTTTAAGGGACAATTTTTCTCCATTTGCATGTAACTTGTTCTCTTCGATAAGTCGATTATTGAAAATGAGCAAGGAAATCAATGGATTCATTATTTGTCTCATATTTTGATCAACATGAGTTTTTGAGAACAAGTTTTTAGGCTAACCAAAAGTGTCACTTCGCTTGATCAAGCATTCTGGAGAGTAAGTTTAAGCACCGATAGAAGGACAATCCTATCTGCTGAAAGAAGAAGGGTCTACAAAAAATGCATCCTCCCGATAGTCTCCCATGGAGCTGGACTGTGACATGTAACCAAACAATTGGCCTGAGAATCACGCAGCCAAAACAGGAAGGAATCTTGCTCAACATCATTAGAAACAAGAAAACAGCTGGAAGAATGTTTGGCAATTGCTCGAAGTTACGACTCCCAACGTTGATCCTCAGAGATCATATACATAATTGCAGCGCGCAAAAAAAATGATAGCTTAACGAACTAGATGACTTTGGACACTCAACGCTCCGCAATGTCCATGATAGAGATCTGGCAAATCTTAAATGAAGTCTCTGTTCAACGACGGATGCAAAAAGGCTATTGCTCCTGGCGATGTCAGGGATTCAGGGAAGAATAAGTCCAAAGTTGTTGGGGAGAAGCTTGAAATTCATTGTCAAGGAAAACGAAGTCGGTGAACCGAGTTCGAGGTGTAGCCGAGGTTCAAGATCACTGGGCAACTAAAAGCCTTCGAAAAGACATAAATCCAAATAGTTTAGCTAAGAAAAGATTAATCTGACTGAAAAAAAAAATACGGTTTAGCAGTTCCAAGATCCGGATAAAGGATTGAACATGTTTCAATTTTGAACCACGGTCCGCTTGTCATTGTTTACACACAAATTCCTAATTGATCGTCAATATGTTAAAATTGCTACTTAGTATAACGAGTGCTCCACTCTCGGAACCACTGCTTTACACCCTTCAAACTGAGGGTCAGTGAGCCTGAAGTATTGAGCGCCAAACGCTTATCACTAATAATGACCCTGAAATGCAAACAGCTTCAGTCAACAAAATCCAGATATCTATTCAATATTTTATTACATCAGTTAGGATATGGTGTTATTGTAACTAGGACAGTGAAAGTGAGTGGACTTTATGGCATGTGGAGAAGCCTGCCATGGTTGACATGTAAAATAATTCTCTGTCAGTCGTACGAAACAATGGCTTCGGAGTACTTCGGTTACACAACTTCACTTATGCTAATTTAGATATTTTATATCCGAATTTGATTAATTGTGAACAGTTAAATTGATAATTGCTAAGACACAGAAGTCAAGGGAGAGAGTTTTTTTTTTATAATATGAAGAAACATCTAGAACGTGTATTTTTATTTATCTTTATAAGATTTCCCGAGAACTGCCGATTCAAACAACTTCATATTCGACACTGGATTGCCTTGCATGCTAAATAATATACCTGGCTAATGTCAACTTCGACCAATGGCCGGTGGTTGAGTAATCGTGTCCCCCCTGCGCACATATTCTTTCAATTGCAGTCCGATACAACAGATGTTTTGCCACTGGAGAATATTGTTCTGAATTTTAAGCTAAGCAATGATCCTTCTTCTTCTGACAACACTTAGGGAAAATTCTTAATTTAAAATCAGCTGGCGAGAAAATAATGGCAATGGATGAGCTTTAATACCTGCTAACTTTCCGAAGAAAATCAACATGATCATACAATTGCCGAGGGAACAGTTTGGGGTGCCTTTATCTCGCAGTTGACTCAAGATGGATGGTGATGAGGCATGGTAAAAAGTGATATCTTCAATGAAGATACCTAAAAAAAACAAAAAACAAAAAATTTGCCAATGATATATATATATATATATATATATATATATATATATATATATATATTTGACACTGAACTTGTTCGTCTTGGCTTCCAGAAATAATCCAGACTCCAACATATTAGATTAAATAAGAGAGAAGATATTAAATTTTGAATATAAATTAGATTTTCCTTCGAAGTATTTCTTTGTCGAGCAAATATCAAAGTGGCAATTAAGCTGGAGGGAAATCAACAAACAAAACAAATAACCAGTAGTAAATTTACAAGACGTGATTGTAATGTCAGGAGTCCGTGATAATCGCAATTTCAATTACAACAAGGCATTTTAATTTCCAATAATACTATTATATGACCCACCGCTGATGATGATCAAGATACAATAACGTATGCAATAAAAAAAATATATGTAAAATTAAATGAAAACTCATTATTGCTCAAGGCTTGATTTATGAAGAGTTCAACCCTAACCCATTAATACTTTATCTCAACAAAAATTCCTTCCAGTAAAAAAGTGAATAAATGAGTGGAACTCCTGAATGATGTTACATCCTTTGCTTTTCATGGTGATTCTTCTATTTTTATCAAACTCCTCTTCAAAACTATTCTCTACCGTGACAAGACTAAAACGAGAAACAAGAACAACGAGATTGATCCTCACCGACTGATCGTGGTTTAAACCACGATCAAATGATTGATTGTCGTGTCTCTCTTCGACCGAGATAAATTGACCCATTGTACATGCCTGTCATGTTTTATGTTAGAAATACGCGAAGGCTAATTTCATTCTGAAAATCAATATATTCAAAGCGTTAGTATAAGCCTATCATGATTTGAAATCATAACCAAACAAATGATTGCCAGCCGTCTTAATGACTGAGCAAAACTGACAAATCTGTGAAATGTATCAAACGATACCTTAAAGCCTATTTCATTCTGATATATGAATGCATTTACACTAAAAAATATAGATTTTTGTATAAAAAGAAAATAATCTATATACAATTCAATATTTTCAGTGATCGTCTCTAGAAGAGAAATAAAGGTGATATTTGACCCCTTTACAACGAGGCTTGCTTTCAGTTCAGTTCAATAAAGATATTTTACTTATGACATCACGAGTGCTTTCCACTGAAAAGAGAATGAGTAAAAAAAATAGAGTAGAAAAACATCCAGGAATATTTAGATCCTGGAGAATTTGTATATTAGAATAAAATTTCTGAAACATAAAAAGGTTAGTTTTATAAAAATTGAGAAATTTAGTGGGGTACTAATGCCATATTCTAAGCATAGACAAAACGGTATAGCCAGGAGTGCTGGAAAAAGCAAACTAACATGGAAACAAGCGAGTACAGAAAAATATGCTCATAAAAAAAGGATAGAACCCTTAGCCATCTCTGATGGCTATGATTGTTCAACAGGTCTGGTTAGTCACTATATAGAAACTGTAAATATCAATCCACCTATCCAAACATATCAGTCTGGTAATGATTTTTTAAAAATATCTATGTATGTATGTATGTATGTATGTATGTACGTATGTCTCGGTCTGTTCATATCTATCCATCTATTTAACAATGTCTTGGTCTGTTCCTATTCATCTTACATTAGGAATTGACCCCCCTAAACCTATTTAGTAGGATAAATCATCACAAAAATCTTTTTCTAGACATAATAAGGTATAAATGATTACATTTCGGCCTTATATGTACATTAGTGTGGCCTGTACGCGTGACATATACATACGTATATACATAGCCAGCCAAACCCATTAAAAAATTGAAAGACTTATGTTCAAAAATTTTGGTTATAGCTTTGGTTAACAGTTCCTTACAAGGTCACTTTTGTGCAGAAAATTTACATTTTTATTATACGAGATGAAACACTGTAAAGGAAGATATATGGTGATATAGCCAGACCAACTAACACTCTATCTCAGTCTCTTTGGCATCCACGGACAGCTGTTTTGTTGTATTAAAACTCCACAGTGTGGCGATAGACTATCCATTTTCCCTTCCAGTACCACGGAGTACGATTGAAACCTTCGCTTCAGACCTGGAGGCCAGTATCCTATCTCTGCTCCACGGAACTGGACGGTCAGTAACGTTTAATATAAGCGATATATTTATGTAGCTATATTTCCCATCCACCAGAGTGCTCTATTCGTATGGAAGAGCATTGCATAAGTTTACAATGAACGAGTTACCTCACTCGAAAAGTGCTCATATATATATATATATATATATATATATATATATATATATATATATATATATATATATATATATATATATATATATATATATATATATATCAGATCGACTAACAGAATCAACAACATTTTCCCCTGTATCTTTTAATTCTTACATCTGTCGACCCCGGACTGCGTCCAAAACGATCGGCTATAATAACAAGAAACAAAAAAAACAAAAACAGAAAACAAAAAACAAAAAAAAAAAACCTCTCTAACGATCCCAGTAATAAGACCGTTTTGGGATCTTTAGCAAGAACAGAGAGAAACAGCGAAGTTTCCCTCCGTCGAATACTTTCAGAGCTCTCCCAAGAATTAATTTCAGCATCTTTTGTTTCTTATCCTTTTACCTTCCTCAGGGGACATAGGGCTACATTTTCAATAGGTTTGTCAAAATGGAGTTGATGGTCCCACGACAAGGCTTTAGTTTTCTTTTTCTGTCAGAGTGACCCACAGTTAGATTGACTGGATTGAATGGTACGATAGCTCTGAATGTTTTATTTAACCATAGGTTGGTGGATAGCAGATTCATGCCTCCCCTTAGGGTATTGGGGCAAATTACTTGTTTTGTTCACTATTGATTATTGCATCATACACTTGGGTCGTTTAGGGGGTGGCATCCTAGCCACAAGAAGCTGAAATATTTGTACCTGCGGAGATACAGCTTCAAACTCATTACTCTAATTTTCTTGAACGTATTCTTGAGTCATAATCTTTAAAAAAGGTACAGTTGCCGAACACTGATGAGGTTTATATATATATATATATATATATATATATATATATATATATATATATATATATATATATATATATATATATATAAAGAGAGAGAGATAGATAGATAGATAGATAGATAGATAGATAGATAGATAGATAGATAGATAGATAGATTGATAGAGAGAGAGAGAGATAGATGGATGGATATATATATATATATATATATATACATATATATATATATATATAGAGAGAGAGAGAGAGAGGGGGGGGAGAGAGAGACAGAGTGAGAGAGAGACTAGTACTGACACCAATTTTCAGGTCTGTAGAATAATGGTGTGGCCAGGTGTGTTAGAACATACGGACAAGTACACACGCACACACACTGATATGAAATGATTATGCCCTTTGCCATCTTTCGTGGTTACCGTTGTTTAATAAATATATATATATATATATATATATATATAGAGAGAGAGAGAGAGAGAGAGAGAGAGAGAAGGAAAAAGAGTGAGTAAATATTTTTTTAAATGGCTCATTACAGATTGTACATACTGTTTTGCTCAAGAAAGATTTTTAAAGGAAAAGGGGTGGAACTCTTTTATAAGTGGAGTAGAATGTAAAATCTATTATGAGCCATTGAAGAAAAAAATCTTTACTCAGTTTGTAACCGCTCTACTCATGGTATTGAACACTTAAAAAAAAAGAGATCTACTTAATACCTTAAAACATATACACCCGTTGATGGTATATTTAATCATTGTTCTCTATTTATACATCCATACACACAAATATACGCACACACACACACACACATATATATTGTTTCGTTGATTGATTTGTCACCCATGTAATGTATGTTGAAAGAACTCGGAATCTCATTTTCCTCTTGTTGTTCACAAACACCAATCAAATATAACTTTATTTCTGTTCTTTTTGTTTCTTCCAATCAGAATCGTCGATCCATGAAACAATTCAGCTTTGAATAATTTAGTGCTTGACACCTCTATACAAAACATTATGTCGTAACAAATGTATCAATTTGTTTGTGCAGGGGCATAGCCGACGGGGGACGTGGGTTGGGTTATCTGAAAACACCTCCTTAGGCCCCCAACAGAGTACCCTCCCAGAAGCTTTATGAATAGTAGTTCACCTGCTGCATTTCTACAGATCTAATACAATCGTCTAAAAAGCATTACAGCTTTAAGCATTGGACATTAAAAAACTCTCCAATAGGTTTTTTTCTGTCAGCCATTCCCCAATATCCGTCAATGCAATTTACTTGATCTTCCAAAGTGTTTCTCCCGTTTCCACTACACTATTTTATCATCGTAAAATGTATAAATTGTCTCTTGTTGGGATCATCAGTTGTTTACCATATAACTGTTTCGGGGATTTCAAAAACAAAACAGTTCTAATATAACGGCAATACCACCTGCCTTTATAATATAGTTTATACTGTACACGTTGTTTGTCATTTTATATAAGGTTTTATGTGGATTGTATATTGGTATTATTTTTTACAACATATTTAATTTTTGAAACAAGGCTTACTTACGTTGGTTACCCCAAAAAGTATTTAACAACGAGTGATCAGTAAGTATAACAACAGAAATGATTCACTTTTCGTGCCATTTCCTTTGAATGTTCATCCATCCGTTTGGTCAGTTTTAATCTCAGACTGCATGCAAACCAACTTATGTTATCATCTTTAAGAATTCTAATTACACAGAAAAGATTTTTAGAGTAGATTCATATAAATAAATAATAGTTCAAAATTCGCACTAATTTTTTGCCAACTAAGTGATAAGACATAGCTATTTATTACAGATTTTTTCATCGGTTATCTGTAAGTGAAGGAGACCCCAAGAAATGAACTCCCAAAATCTCAAGCTACATAACTGAGATTGTGTTAGAAATTACGTTGAAAGATTGATCGTATAGTTTCTGAGATTATAAAGATTCTCTAACACGCACACATGAGTGCACTTCAACATGCACTCAAAGATGAGCACACATACTCCTACAGGCAAACATTCCCTCTCATACACATGCACATTGAGACTCACGGACAGCATCAGGAAGAGGGACATAATACATATATATATATATATATATATATATATATATATATATATATATATATATATATATATATATATATTACAACTCTTCAGTGTGGCTATAGACTATTCCATCATACCTCTACCCTACGCAAAACTGGAAGGTCAGTAAGGTTGAATTCAAGTGATATATTCACTCATGCATCCATCATTCCTAAGTTAGAAGAGAATTGCATAAACTTATAATGAACGAGTTACCTCACTTGAAAAGAGCTCAATCTTGAATGGGAGCATTAATCATAATAATAATTAAATAATTGTGTCATCCCCAGACAGCTGTTTTGTTGCATCACAACTCTTTGGTGTGGCTATAGACTATCTATCATCCCATCCAGTATCACTAGGTAGGATCAAATCCTTCGCTTCAGACCCGGAAACTGGTGTCCTACCTCTGCCTTACGCAGAACTGGACCGTCAGTAAGGTTGAATTTAAGCGATACGTTCACTCATCCATCACCCATCCATCAGAGTACTCTATTCTTAAGTTGGAACAGTATTACATAAGCTAATAATGAATAAGTTACCTCACTTAAAGAGTGCCCAATGAGAAGCATTAATTATAATGATTGAATAATTGGGTCATCCACAGACAGCTGTTTCGTTGTGTTGCTATAGACTATCCATTATCTCATCTCGTACCACAAGGTAGGATTGAAACATTCAGAGACAGAGGCTGGCAATTTATCTCTGCCCTATGCAGAACTGGTCGGTCAGTAACGGAGCTTTCTTATTTCAGATGAACCTGATCCTCACCGATACGGATACAAATAATCCCCTCTTCCCCTACTACTACTACTACTACTACTACTACTACACAACCAGCAATACACCACCTGATAGGTTTTTCACATTCAAACATGTTAACAGCATCCTAATTCTGTACAATTGCAGCGAGTCTTTTTGAAAAATCTCGTCGCATTAAAGCCTTCCCACGTTATAATGAACGTTTTCGAGATGTAACACTGGTTTCTTGTCTTTAATTTCTCTCCACCTTCCAATTGTCAAATCACCACCATTCTATCAGATCAGCCCACATCCGCACAACAAACACACACACACACACACACACACACACACACACACACACACACATATATATATATATATATATATATATATATATATATATATATTGCTCGGTTCCACTCTGTCTTCTTGATGCACAGATTTCCTCGACAACATTTTTGGACACAGACAAACAATCTTAGAGAATATTCCGCGAACAATTAAAAAAACGGACAAACCTGGCTGCTGCGGGGTCAGACACTACTCATACTCATCTTTTGCCAAAGGAACGATTGCTACAACCTTTGAATTGTTTATGTTGAGAACAGAAAATTATTAGAAAATATTTTTGATATGAAAGCATTTATTTATTTGAAGTCTATGCTTATTAGTAAAAAAGGTTACATGCAAGACTTTTCTGCTCAGCTCGGTCAGTAAAAGAGCACCTATTAATCACGTGAAATGATCATGCAGCTTTTTAATGTCAGTTTCTTTTAACATGACAAAGTTTACTTTCCTAAATTTGTTGGGGATTGTTGTTGTTGTTGCAGTCGTTAGGCTCGGAAAGCAAAACCAACTCCAGACTTGGATGAACATTGAGAAAACACTGGTTTTCTTAGTTTGATAAAAATACAGGGCCTCCAGCGGACACATTATTTCGCTGATGAATAAAATCACTTTCAATAATCGAAGAAAAAGCGGTTCGATAAAATTTAATATTCACACGAATAGAAACACAGGTCTCAATATAAAATGATTCATGCTTAGCCCATCGTTTCTCAGTCTCTTTCCCCAAGGCCTCCTTTTTGCTTACTTGTCAAATCTCCCCTCTTCAACTTGTTCGTTTAAAGAATAACTCCTATGTATCTTTTTAGTCATCAACATCAGTCTTTCATCGTCCGTCGTTGGACATAGACCTCCCCTAATATCTGCTACATTTCTCTATCATGGGCGTTGCTGAGCCAATAGTTTCTGGGGTTGTCCTGTTCATCTGTCCATTTTGTATTCAATCGGCCTCAGTTTCGCATGTGATCTTTGGGGACCTATGTTGTGAGTCGTGGTGTCCATCAGTTATCTGCCATTCTTGCAGCATGACCTGCCCGTTGCCATTTAAGTTTTTTAATAGGTTCTATGATGCCTCTGACTCCCGTTTTCTTCGTTATTTACTGTGCAGTCTTGTGATCTGTCCATGTTAGGTCGAGCCTGATTCTCTCATGCGTGCATTGTATGCCTCTTAGTTTGTTGGTCTATCTCTTGCTTTGGTTCCATGTTTCAACTCCATAAGTGACAATCGGGAAGATACATTGGTTGCATACTCTTCTTTGTGGCACAATAAATAGACACATCTAGAGACTACACTGTATATCTTGAAGATAAAAACATTGATTTTCATCATAAGCCAGAAAATTCAATAATAAATTGTTTACAGCAGATAAATGGAGCTTTATGACAACCTATTCACGCTAGCATAATGAAATAAGTCGATTACAGGAACAGAAATTAAGAATTAAAGCAGTTTTTAAAAATCCATATTTCATACTCCACTAAATAGCTTCCATTCATTTCTTGACTTTACTGATATAAAACGAAAGATCACTCCAGTTTTAGAATAAAAACAAAATTTATACGTGACAATCAATTGCTCCCTAAACACAACCTCCCCTTTTGGGTGATATTGCCTTAGTTGAGAATGATAAGACTTTTTACTTGATATCTGATAGATAATGGAATTGTAAATTGATTATGAAACTAAATTAGGAAGTTTTATCTTATAGTGGGTAGCTTAGCCAGTAATTCTGATTTTTGTGATAAAACTATATAATTTGGCACACTCATAGTTAAAATCATTAAAATATATTGAGCCATCATGATTTCTCAACGTTTCACCCATAGCAGCCAATTTTCAAGATGGTTGCCAGCAACAACTGTTTCTAGATCAATGTTCTTATCAGCGATAAACTAATATTGACAAAAAGGTTGAATCCATTTACCATACGAAGTATAATATATCTATATAATGAACAGTCTGATATTTTCCTGCTTGTTCCATTGTCCCTAACGATGGACTCTTCCATTCAAAGTTAATAAATCTGCAGGTAGAAATGTCTCCCACATACTTTATGGAACAACAGACTCTTACAGTTTAACCAGTTCTGTCAGCAGTTTATTTTCTAATATAATCAATTCAAATATATTCATGATTTTTTTACCTGTAATAACAAGTTTAGATTATATAATAACATCTCAGCAAGTAATTACGAGTATGAAAAAATCTCAAAAATAACACAGACATTCACAATGGAGAGAGAAAGCTGATACAATTACATACTGAAAATTGTAATATTAAAATGAACGAAAGCATTGTTATGTTTTCTTCGTTTTCCTTCATTTCATTAAAGTTGTTCATGGAGTATAAATTCATTTTCAACTTCAGTTGCTCATACATTGTAACTTACTGCGATTTTTATGCAAATACTTTGAGTTAAAAATAATGAGTGAATAATATTTTGCACAGCTTTCTCTCGATTTAAAAAAGATATTATGTGGATTATTTTTCCTGAAAACATTGAGATATTAATAATTATATTTCGTGTAGACATATATATATATATATATATATATATATATATATATATATATATATATATATATATATATATATATATATGTATATATATATATATATATATATATATATATATATATATATATATATATATATATATATATATATATTCATTTATTTAACCCTTTCCTTAGTATCTATGTATTTTTTGGAAGCTGCTTATATTCGCGTACACGTTTTTTAATATTTGTACAAGTCTTTATCACTTCGTGAGGATTTTTCTCAATATAGCAGTTATGATTTCCGGAATTAACTTGCTTTCTTTTATTTACTCCTTTTGTAAGACCCTTGTACAAACTTGTAATTGACTATCATAATAAAAACAATCCTCACCAAATTTGGGTGAGTGGAAATTACCATTCTCTTACCGTGAATTGTTATCATAGTTGACTGATTCTTGATCGAATCTCTCACCGACTGAGCAGATTGATAGGCTGATGGCTCACCGACTGACAAGACTTACATATTTGCAACACCTATTTCCCAGATACGTGGGAGGCTTATTTCATTTTAATAATAATGCAATCATACTAAAAATTATAGTTTGATCATGTTTTATCTATTAGATTTGCAATAAAAAAAGTTTGATGGATTGTTTTCAGTTAGATTAGAAATTGGAGTGGATTTCAACCCCTGCAGCAATCAGGCTTGTTTCTCTTCTTACTACTTCCATTTATGTTTCTTCAATTATTCACAAAGTTCAGAGAGGTATAGGTATGCAAATATACAATGTAGCTATATATGAACTGATTTCCATTCAGTGGTTAGTGAGCATATGACGTTGACTGCGGTATGCAGGGGTTTCCTAATTCATTCATGATTTTTTTTTCCTTTTTATCTTTTCCATTCACATTTAAAATTTGATTTTTGTTGGAAAATGTCAAAACAAAGATGGCTGACTCCCCCGACGAGCCTCATTTTGACGCAATCTCTTTGTTTCTGACATCTTTAACATAACAAACGTGACGAGACGTGATTATCTTTTGAGCCGGACATTTTGGTTAGCCTTAATTAGCATATTCATTGGTTTGTACGCCAGGAAGCTGATTAAAGATATAGAATCCTTTTATAGCTTTTCCAATTATGAATGTCGTTTCATTGGATTTGCCATTTTGATTGTTTCTCCTGAATTTTAGATTTCATGTTTTGCCATTTCTTTTTCCTTGTCTGGAAATCACAAATCGACAAGAAGTTCGGCTTCCGCACCACTTTGAAAGAGTTTGATATTAATTTCCTGTTGATAAGAAAATCTTTTCGATTCTTAAACAAATCCTATAGGTTTACCTTGATTAGTGCGTTTAATTCATTCCAAGATTTTCTCTGCGGTTCGAAATCGTACTGGTCAAGGTCTTATTTTGATTTAATCTGCATTTTTCAGGTAATACTTAGTTGTATTTTTTTGCAATGCTATAATCGTATTTCATAAAAATACGCATTAATCAAAACCGCACTATTAACAGTATCCAGTAACGAAAATGGAAACAAATCGCTATATATGTAGATTTTAAACTTTTCTCGGACTGAAGAACTGCTTTGTGTTGTTTTAGATTCATTCTCAACGGACTGTGAGATATGTAGGCCGACAGCTGCACGACCAAATATGGCAATGACGTGTACAATTCGAACTCATAGAAACGATTTGAGAAAAGGTTTAGTATTTACTCCTTGATTACTGAATTAATTTATGAAAACGCTACTTCTAACGTGTAAAAAATATTGGAAATATTTTTTTAATATAAGAACCATCTTATATGCAAAGACTCTTCATCGAGACAAATTTAGTAAATTATGCTGTGTGATGAGGCTTTGACCAGGCTGGATGTTGCTTAACTTCGGTCATCTTACAAGGATCGGGGCTTCCATCGATTTTTATTCTACAAAGGAATTGTAAGGATAACAGCTAAGTCATACCGTCCCCTCCAGGGTCTGTAATCAACGTTTTTGCGTACCGGTGCCTGTCTGCGGCCAGCTGGTTGGGAACCGTTATCTCGAAAGAGCAGTTGACGTGCTTAACGACAATATTCGTGGAGTGCTGCACGAAATTATTTGAATTTCATCTCGTGCGGGTGTTGTCCGATTGATAAATGAAGAATTCTATGCAATCAAAGGAGAAAGTTGATTGCTTTTTCGCGCCTTGAATATAGATTTAGAAAGTGTAACTCAAATCGAATATTGCACGCCAGGCACGCGTTAAGACGCCTCTAATGAATGCAAGGCAAAGAAATGGTATATACAAACTGAACAAGCTCACACATTAAATAGAGGGAATTTTTCATCTTTGGCTCAAATGAATTGCTTTACGATACCCGTTCAACTACTCAGGGTTATTATAAGGGATTAAGACCGTATCTTATTGGTAGGAAGGATTTTACCAAATCTGACGATTGAAAACATATCATTACTTTTTCATTTTATTCTTTCTTCTTTCTGGGTTTCTTCTTTTGCTTAGTCGTTTCTTTCATCTTTCTGTACTTTTTCGTTTTTTTCACTTGATAGAGTAAATTCATTCATTGGAAAACAAAGTTAGTGAAGGCTTCTATCCTGTTTATGTGTGCATTGTATTTGTGTTTCATCTTTTGTATGCTTGTTTGTCCTGGCTATACTGTTTTGTCTACTGACTGTAAAACTAGCATCAGCACTTCACAAGACACCCTTTAAAAGATATTTTCTAATTTTTGAAAATATAAAGAAGCTTTTAGGCATTATTCTGATGGTTTGATTTGTTTGTTCGTTTTAGAACTCCTGGCCAAATTGTCCCCCCCCCAGACTTGGCAATAGTTCTAAAAATGACTTTTTTGGAAAAAAAAATATTTTCAGGTTTTTAGGGCCTTATTATGATGATTTTATTAATTTGTTTTTTGTACCAGTGTTCGTAGCCGTACCATTTTTCTACAGATTTGAAAATTGGCATCAGTACTCCACCACACCCCTTTTCAAAGTTTTTTTTTCAATTTTTGAAAATGAAATTTTTTTGGAGCTTTTTTCGGCCTTATTCTGATGTGTTTATCAATAACGTCTAGATGTTTTTAGATATTTTTTCACTCTATTTTAGATGTTTTTAGATGCTTTTTCACTCTATTTTAGATTTTTCTTTCTGTGTGAGATGCAACTAATGCCTTAAATGGAAGTCATTCTCGCCATATTTATTCTTCGATGAAATTTGTTTACATCACTTCGATATTTGACGCCACGGTTCTTCAATTATCGACTGTGATGACGAGTAGTCCTCTTCTTCTTTTGATCTTTCCTAGCAGAAAATGTCAACTAAAACTGTTGAAAAAAATATAAGATTTTTTCTGTCTTTAGAATTGTATTTCTTTGATTCTCATACTTGTAAAACCCTGTAATTACTTTTCTTTCTTAAATCGTGTGTAGCCATTTTGGCATTGTTTTTCTCCCTATATGGCATCATCAGCAGCTGGTAAAAAGATCAGATTTCCTCTTGACACATCACAACCTTTAATGACATTCTTCATCAGTCTTTTGACGTCTGTCATTGGTACATAGACCTTCCCCCTAGATTTGCCACACTACTCTATCATGGGCGTCGCAGAGCCAGTGCTTTCTGAATTTGTCTAGCTCGTCTCTCCATCTAATTTTCTGCCGGCCTCAGTTTCGCATGTGATCTGAGGGGATCCATGTTGTGAGTCGTGTTGTCTATCATTGTCTGCCATTCTTGCAACATGGCCAGCCCACCCCCATTTGAGATTTTTAAAGGATTCTATGTCCCTATGTCCCTGACTCTTGTCTTTACTCAAATGTACTGTGTTGTCTTGTGGTCTCTCCATCTGAGGCCCAGCATAATTTTTTCATGTGCACTTTGCATGGTTATCAGTTTGCAGATCTATCTCTTGGCTAGGTTCCATGTTTCAGCTCCATAAGTGACTATTGGAAGGATACATTCGCGATACGCCTTTCTTTTTAGGATTAATAGGTTTTTTTTATTTTCAAAGGTTGAGCTTGCTCTGCCAAAGGCTGGCCATCTTAGTGTGATTCATCGCTTGATTTGATCTTCTTTCGAGGGTCTCATGGAAATTCGTTGTCCTAAGTAGATGTAGTGATGAACTGTCTCCAGTTCTGTGTCCTCGATCCCCCCCTTTTTAATGAGGTTGCACCCGTCAATGACATCATACTCCTCAATGACATCACATACTTCCTTCTTATTTCCGTTGTTGTTAAGTAGGAATGACTGACACACCAACCGAATATCGTCATATAACAGATGTGTAGACACATCCCAAAAACGGGGGTGTTCAATTTGCAATGCAAGTTTATGCTTAATTGATCTTTAGTTTGTATCTTGTTTCTCTTAGATTTTTTTTTTTTTTGAAATTCAGACTTTTTATTAATCATTTTCCAACAAAAGACGAGATAGAAAAATATTCCATTGATCAACTTTTTAGGGAATTTCAGAATTGATCACCCTAAACACATGCTGCCAAGAGTCGTTGGTCACGTGACAGTTCATTTTTTACCATCTTTTGTTCTTTTTTCCCCCTTTGTTTCATTTTATATGCAAAACCTTTTCTTCTTTCCGACCAAATTCTCTTTCTGCATTCTTTATATTTCCTCACTTTTCTCTCACCTATTTAGTAGTTTTTGGTTCTTTCTTTTTCTCTCCCCCCCCCACAGAGAGTCTCTGTTTTGGCTTTCCTCTTTCATCACCAAATTTCTCATTTCTTTCTGTCTTCTTTTCATTTTTTTCTTGATTTCTTCTCAACCTTTTTCTCTCCTTCGTCCTCTCTCTTTCTCTTTAATTCCCTATTTTTCTCTTTAATTCCCTATTTTTCTCTTTCTTTCTTTTTTTTCCTTTTCTTTCTTCCATTATTTTTTTACCAATTTTTTGCTATCTTTCTTTTTTGCTTTTTTCTTCCCTTACTTTTCTCTATGTATTTTGTCTTCATTCCTTTCTTCCGTCGTATTTTCTTTTATTGACTTTATGTCTTCAATTATCGTCTCTAATTCTTTATTTCTCTCCTATTTGTCATTCCTCATAATTTTTCCTCATATTCATCATTTCTTGATACAGCTTCTCACCTCTGATCCCCCTCTGCCATTTTAAACAATCTTCTGCTAAGTGTACGTATAATCCTCACACCCCCGTCTGCACCCACGCCCACACTCACGCCTACACCCACGCCCAAATCGAATTTTTTCTCCGGAGCAGCCTATGAATATCTTTCCTCCCATAAATCGTATTTACTTACTTTCCGATATTATCTAGCTATCATCGATATACAGATTTTAACGCACATAAGTAGAGTCAGCCGTTTCTGTTCTGTTCAAAGCCCGATACCCATTGCAGATATTAACAAGGAAAGAGAACAGACTCTGTTGAAAACTTGCGACGTTGTATCTACACTGTCAATATTTGCCTGTTTCTGCAATACAACTATTTGTTTCCTGTTCAATTTGTTTCATTTTTCAATATGATCCCCGTCAAAGCGTCCGAAGAAAATGAAAACTCATTTTATCAACAATAGAAAGAAAAATATCGTCTGAAATGTAATAAAATCCATTAAGAAATTAAAAAAAAGTTTTTAATATAAATATATGTATATGTGTGTGTATGGGGTGTAAATATTGATTACTACCATTGTACAGTTTGCTTTCTTTCTCGTATTTTATATCATTTTATCTCGAGAATTGGTTCCCCGAAAATAATATGATGACGCATTGTGACGTGAAGTGGAAAGAGAAACCTTTTTTTGCCCATACTCTATATCTCGTCTTGTGAACGCTGTGAACTGATCCAAATTTAGTCTGAACGAAAAATCGTTTGGAATCCAGAGAACCTTCGACTTTTGTCGCTGTTATCAAAATAGCAGAAGAGCTAACCAGGGATGCTGTCTTCTCTGCAGCATGAGTGAATCTGGATCATTGGATCAGAAGAAAAAGACTCGGACTTAAACTCAGTTCTCTTCCGTGTTGCGCGACAAATGGTACAATGACACATGAGGCAAAGATATATGACACAATGACACATGAGACTATGACACATCTGACAATGATGCATTAGGCAATAAATCAGTTTCCATTTCTCGGACGATCCATGAAGATCCATTCTCTGCGGCAGGTGGATTCCCTTACAGGGATAGAAGGTTTCAACTACGCTTCTATTCACTCATAGCTTGGGGGCAGATTAGTGGGATGCTTATGTCAAATGAACGCTAGCATCCTTTATCAAAAATCGAACTCAGTTCTTGCATTCTGTGCCTGTAACCATTGCATCATTCCATACATCCTTGAAGTAGCCTTAGTCCATCAATATCCTCCTGCTCTCATACCTGAGCTCAGACTCTCGAAGACCCACTTTCTGAGAAATTTTGATCTTAAACAAAAAACAGACTGCTGAAGTCTCTTAATCATTGTACGTTGATTGGAACTCTTCAGTCAAAGCGAATGGAGGTTAGAAAGAAAGAATGCAGTTTATGCATAATAAAAAAGGAGAAAAAACGCGTTTGACAGTCTCCTATAAAACATTTATTAAAGATTGAAAGTAGAAAGAAAAGAATGAAAGAAAGAAAGGAAGAGAGAATGGAGAAATATTGGACAGGTTAGTCATTCAATTGAAAACGTCAATTGATCAACATCTTTTGGCAGCATGTGCTGTGGATGATAGATTAAAAAATTGGACAATGATCACTAAAGAAAAGTGTGAAATCGAACGTGAACGCCCCTGGATTCAAATCAAGGGATCAATTTAACATAAATTGCTCACACTAACCCTAAAACCCATTAAACACCTATTTGGGTGGAATAAACTGCAAAGTTATTATAGACATAATAAGGAGTAGATGTTTAATTTTCCAGCCATCTAACTCCATTGTTGCAGTCTGTTTGCGTGATACATACATAGCCCTATAGTCTGACATCCACCCAACCAGACCAACTTTAAAATTGAAGAAACCTATGTTCACAGTTTTGGTGACAGTTTTGGTTGACTGTTTTCTAAAACTAGAGAAGGACATTGAAAAAGCAGAAGCAGCACTTCTTTGAAAGCAAGAGTTCTCAAGGAGGAATGGTGATGTCTTCTCACTGGTGATGTCGATTTGAATTAAGGCAGTAAAACGCCCCGGGTGGTTACTGGTTTTGCACATAAAATTTGAACAAAAAAAAGTATTCTAAAAATTATTGTCATTCTGGAGTGGCGAAAGCGACAGGAGTTAATATTCACGAGAAACAGTTGATGACAAGTGTAGGCGCACGTTTTGGAGAATTCTGAGTTTAAACATCTATGGGAATGAAGGTGCCAGTGGCCCAGTGGTTGGTAGTACAGAAAATGCAATCAGCAAGCTAGATTCAAACTCTGAATGAGACAATCCGTGTACAATTCACCCCTATGCTCTTCGTCCAGCACAAATATTGGTAAATAGCTGGTGTGGTGAGAGGTGCTACTTCTGGTACTTATTGCTTCTGCGTTTATTTCCACGTATTGCGGTTGTCGAAGATCTTTATAGTATACCAAGAGGCGGAGGAACATGCTAAAATCTGGCGCTGACGTATGATGCTCTGTGTCATGGGTGTCCTTTGAGCTATGGATGCATGAAACGCAAAGATAGACTACTGTCTGTAAAAAGCAATCGAGAGTAAAAACCTTTTTGTTGCGATTTAGAGGAGGCAGCCCCAATTGTAAATTTGGAAGTTTCACACCCTCGCTCAGTCAATGTTACAAACGGTGAACAAATAAAAAGGAATGAAATATTTGATAAAATATTGCAAAAAACTACATGCGCAACGATCAAAAATCAAAAATCCTTGCACGTGTCTTCAACATGTTTCTTTGCCGTTTTAATCGACATCTTTCGAAGTTTCCCAAACTAATTTTCTGGACATTCCTGATGGGTCATCATCTGATGAAAGTGTCAGTTGAAATAAGCTTTTAAGAATTTATCTAAAAAAAAAAAAAGCATAACCTTTTTTTCATCTCCTTTGTTATGTTTTACTTTGCATCAAGTAATGATGGGAATTTAAAATCTTTGTACTACTGAAAGACTTTTCATTAATTCTCTCATTTCTTTTTATTTGTTCACCGTTCGTGACATCAGGGGAGCTGGGATGTGAACCTTTTTAAATCACTTTCGGGACCATCCTCTCTACCTTGTACCAAAAGGGCTTTTAGTTTACATTGTTTTCTGCAGACACTGAAATATTTTGTGTTTTTGAGCATCCGTAGTTCAGAGCACACCCGTGGTACAAACCACCATACGCCAAAGCCAGTTTTCTGCACGCTTCTCTGCCCCTGGGTTGATTTTGCAGGAACCCCCACATAAGTGATGACCGAGGAGGGACAGCTGATGCCTTAGCCAGCGTACAAGTGATATTTATTTCATCTATCATTAAGACATAAGTGAAACATCCATCATAGAATTGGATCCATAGATACATTTTGTCGGGTACTATCCTAGTATTTAATGATTTCCAAGCAGATTTTTCTCAAGCAAAACCACAGGGTCTTTCTTCTGGTATTTTCCTCTAGAACAACTCATGAAAAGTGAATTATTTGTTGATCATTTGGATTCAATGCAACGGTTTCGATCTAATAAAGTGGAACAAAGGACATGAACCAAGTGTCATAAAATCATGACTTTCAAATTAAAAATCGTGGTAGAGCAACTGAAGCCCACTTAACAAAATTTAATTAAGCCAACATTGCCGGGCGTGTAATATCAGTTGCAAACAAAACTGAGAGAATGAAAAACATTTGAAGAAAAGCCAAAGGAAAAAAAAGCGAAAGAAAGATAGCAATGGAGACAACGTTAAAGCACTGAATTCATTTCGTCGGTATTTTATGCTCATTAGGTTATTAATAATTTCGTCTCATCTCAGCTTTTCAGAAGAGCCCGAAGGTAACCGGTATGAATTGTCCATGTTTGAAAAACGGAATACGAATTGCAAAGACGAAAGGAAAAAGAATCCAAGTCTTATAGAAAAAGATTTTTTTTTCATCGGTGAATATTTTCGTTGATTCAAGAAACGTTCAATCAAGATGTTGGCCTATTCCTCCTCGATGAGAATTAAGAGGAGACATTCCCAACATCTGCATTGATTGATTATTTGATGTGCCATCAGCTCGCAGACACCTAGTCCACCTACTGATTCCCCTTATCTGACTGGCGTGCTACAGTGGCAGCCAAGTTGTCTTGGTGATGGGCTGGCTATGTTACAAAAATGTTAGGGAACCGTTTGAAGTCACAACTCTCCAGAGATCATATGTGAAATTTTGACCCGCAAAAAATAAGATGGCGTGACTATTTCGACAAGTTCAAGCGATGTGACGCTCATTATTGCAAGATTTGGTGGACCTTTAGGAGGGTCTTTGTCCAACTCAGCAACAGACGTTTAAAGGAAGATGGTGATCTTTTCTGCAGATTTGAAGAGCCACTTCCCCATCATATTTCCTATAGTTTGACTCGAGTTGAGCTGATTCATGTCTTTCCCTTGGGAATTAGTGCGAAGTAAAAACAAACTACCTCAGCTAGCATTGGAACTCATTTCCTTTTCAATGTATTTAATAGACAAGTCACTCAGCACTTCCAAATAATAATAAATGAATAAACAGATAATCAAATAGTAATTTTGTATTTCATCATACCACACCCTTTCCTAGAACGAGGGTGGGTGGTTGGGAAACTTTTGGGGGAAGTGAGCCGTATTATAAATGTTTTATGTCTGGCGGGCCTACTCGGATAAATGGTACAATGATCATAAAAGATTTGAGAAATTAGCCAATCTAATGAACAACAGTCATGTGTGTGACAGCTATATACATATATATATATATATATATATATATATATATATATATATATATATATATATATATATATGTATATATATATATATATATATATATATATAAGGAATCACTTGAAAGGATGAAGTTGAATATACAAACATATCTATACTTAGTATGAAAGAATTTCATTGTTCGCTAACCAAAGACAGATGAAGAAAACAACAAGTTCCTGTATGCAATGTTGCATATTTAATGAAGTCGGTGGTCCGAATGAAATTAGTCCGCTGGTTGGTTTTCAACCACAAAGTGTTGTGTGCTGCCCCCTACCCCGGAGCAAGGCTAATCATTAAGAATACTATATTCCTTGGATTCAAAAGAATATTCTTCCTTGAAAAAAGTCTCGGAAAACTCTCTTTATTGAACACTGACTTACTTGTGATATCATCTTCGCTGTTGTAGTCACAGCATTTCAGTCGTTGTGCCCTTCAGCCTTCATCAGGTGTCTGTCATAGTCGGTAAGCCACAGAGAATTTTGAACCCTTTATTCAATCGACGGGAGTAGATTGTTCTCATTCCGCTGTCTATGCCAGAGGATATCTCCTGTCAGTTAATTCTCCCTAATTAATTCGTGCTTGTAACTGATGTGATATATCCCTCCCTTATGACGTGGACAACGGAGTGAGAACGAAATACCCTGGCGGATTGTAGATTGAATGAAAGAATCGCTTCCAAATTCCAAGACATTTTCTGAGTACAAAAGACAACTGAATAAAGTTGTCGTAATCGGAAACCTTCTGGAAATTTTGAATAGAATCCTTTCTCCAATCTGCGAGCTGGGTTGCTCTCATCCCGTTGTCAGAGCGTATCACGTTTCTTTGTCAATTCATCTTTCCGATGTAACTTGAATGCCCGAACCAGATTAAATGATTTTTCCGCTCTACCTGACCCAGGAACTCGAAATTCCAAGTAAGTTACTAAATACAACCGACACTTGAAAGAGGATGAAGGTTACAACGACCGAAGCGTTTTGACAATAATAATCAGATGAGAACAGTAGTCTGAGTAAATCAATGTATAATAACATTTTTGTCAAACTTAAGCAGGAGTTGACTTTATTTTCTTTCCGTAACAAGTACTTCATTCAGTGAGGTTTCCATTATTTATTTATCCAGTCACGTTAAACCGAACCAATGCATAGATTGAGCATTTATGATTTGAGATCATGTCCTAATTAGTGCTAAGATGCTCTCTTACCGACTGAGCTGAACAGACGATATATTTGAATTTATGTATTATTTATATAATACAAACGTTGCAATAACTATCATCACCAGTTGGACTAGAAGTGGGAGAGGAGTTTGATCTTGCAGCAGCCAGGCTTGTCTTCTTCAATAATTATCTCAACTAACTCCTCCCTGGTACCCGAGTTTTAAGCCAATTGTTATATCCAGTTCAAAGATATTACAGTTTCTGCTTGACAACTCATACGACCTCGGTTTCTGATATTTCTACACCCTGCTAACGCTGGTCTGTCACCAAATGTTTTCAATGAGTTCAGTGAGATTTTGTGAATTTTCTTCTTCTTCTTCTTCTTCTTCTTCTTCTTATTATTATTATTATTATTATTATTATTATTATCTTCACACCGTACCATTTAGTGGTAATGAAGAACTCTTTTCAGTACTTTAATTAATCTCATGACAGGTGTGGTCTGAAAAGTGTCCGTATTTTTACAAAGATTTTAATTCCCAATCGTTATCACTATAACCATTAGTAAAGTATACACCAAGAATGACGGGATAGTTCATATATGAATCAGAATTTCGGCCTGAGGTCAGGGTCTCTGAACCCACTGCTTCGGTTGAAGGTGTCACTCCCCTGCACCTAGGGCAAGGGTCAGAGCTTAAAATCTGAAGGCTCATTGAAAAGAATTCTCACACACACAATTCAGGATTATGGGTCAGGTTCTGATGGTATTCCTCTTGATTTTTCTTTTTTCACTTCTGATTGCTTCGTGTCATCTGTTATGTAAGCCACATCTTCGATCAGTCAATTCTGCTTTGCCAATTATGTGTGATTTTTGAGAGTCTCATTCTTTTTTTTTTTCTACAATAGATTTTAGTTCATTCTTGTGCTGTTTCCTTACAATGAAGAACGCAACTCGTTTGCATAATTCCTTGGGTAAAACGTCTCCTACCCTGTCATACATTTTTTCATATTCCTATCGATCCTACTCGTAACACTCTCTCAAAAGGTAGTTGACAATGTATCTTTTTCCACAAAGACGACATTTTCTATCTCCCTTGGATGGTTTCTAGACTATCTTATCTTTTTATCAAATTGAAATCTAAAAGATCAAAAGACTTTCCTCCTCAATATCCCATGACTCTCTTCTGCATTCTTAGAGATAATTCTGTATTGTGTGGATGGTATCTATACTTCCAATTCTATAATTCTTCCAACCACTTTACTCATCTCTTGAAAAGTGATATGAAGTATTTGATGTATTTTCTTTACAATGTTCAAGAGAATTTATAATCATTCCTCCAAGACAGATTATGGTTTGAGCGTCTAACATTAGTTGGAATCATCAAATCCCAATAATTTGCATCATTCCCAGGGGATTACTTTTCCAATTCTTTCATGGACACGTTTGCAGTCCTTCTTAGTCAATTAGCAGCATTCACCTTTATAATGATTGAAAATCTCATTTTCTAGCCCTGCTTTTTATAGTCTACATTTATAATTTCACTTTATCCTGTCTAACTTGGTCTCAATAGTACTTATTCATGTGGACTCACTGGAGAGCATAGGGCCGCATAGCAGTTCCAGTATCAAGTAAATTTTACTGGACGGTTTTTGATACGTTCACACTCAACATGGCGAGCCTTACAGGATTCTAACTACTTTGCTACCCACTCATAAGTGGGGGAAGACGTGGCTTCGTGCCTTTCTGAAGAATGTTAGTGCAAAGTGAGAATGAACTGCCTATGTCTAGGCTCGAACTCGATTTTCCAACTCCGTTTTCCGCACCGGTAACCGCTACGTCACTATGCACCTCTTAACCTCTGTAGAGTTAGTTCATATAGAGTTATTTTCTATCACTCTTGATAGAGAATCGAGTTCACTCTTTGAAAATCTTTTTAGTAATGGTATCCATATCATCTCATCAGCAATACCTTCAGGTTCACTTAAGTATATAACTAAATTCCGTTGAATACGCTGGTTCAGTCCATTGAATTGTTTCCTGCGTAATTTTAGGTACTCAGTTTATAATCCCCTGGAGCCACATTTGCCTTGTTTTAGTACAATTTGAGGTCGTCATAATCTTTCATTAACCCTGACTTGTCTATTCCTTGAGTCCCTTGGTTGCTGACTCGACACAATAAGCCCTAATGACCAGTGAGCTCTATCTCGCCTTCGGTTTAACCAATAGACTATCAATAAGTTCCCTAGTGTGCAAGCCTCTCAAGACATGATTAGTAATTATTTTTACTAATCGACTCTTCACACCAGTCATATCTGGTGAGTTTAAGTGACAGCAGCATCTTCTCTGGATTTCCAAAACGTAAATTTATCATCATCAACATTATCTCAGTCTTTTATCGTCCGTCATTTGACATAGAACTTCTGTAGTATTCACCAGACTTCTCTATCATGGGCGACGCGGAGCCAATACTAGTTTGTCTCGCAATCTTATATTCTGCTGGCCTGAGTCTTGCATGTGATCTCTAGTGATCCTTGTTGTGAGTTATGATATCCATAAGTTGTCTGCCTTCCTTGCAACACGATCAGCCCATTGCCATTTAAGTTTTCTAGTTGATTCGATGATGTATCAAACTAGTGTTTTCCGTTGTTTCTCTCATGTATTTGTTGAATGGTTCTCAGTTTGAAGGTCACTTTCATGGTAAATTGCCATATTTCCATTCCATAGGTGACTATCAGGAATATACATTATTTGCAAACACTTCATTTTTTGACTAATGGGATTTTCTTGTTTCTGAACGTTGAGATTGCTTTGCCGAAGGCTTGACATCCAAGAATAATTTTTAGCTTAATTTCGTCTTCTTTTGGGGATTTCATGGAGATTCGTTGTCCTACGTAGATGTAGTGGTCTTTTTCTTTTATCAGCTCTGCACTTTCAACTTTGATCGTTTTATCTTTGACTTTGGCCTGGCTTCTTCCATGATAAATAACAACAAATATGCGGAGTTTTCTCAAAACAAATTTGTTTTGTATTTTTACGTACACCGCAATATATATATATATATATATATATATATATATATATATATATATATATATATATATATATACATACATACATACATATATATATATATATATATATATATATATATATATATATATATATGTATATATATATATATATATATATACATATATATATATATATATATATATATATATATATATATATACATACATAGAGAGAGAGAGAGACAGAGAGAGGGGGGAGAAAGAAGGAGATAGTTTCGAAAGAAAGATATATTGATAAATGTATTTTATTTCAGCGTAGATTTGTATATCAATCGTTGTTCTGGTGCAGGGTTTTCTGAATATGCCTATTCATCTTTATTCTTTCATATTCTCTATAAAATGTTCTTCTACCCGACAGCAGGTTTGCAGATGTTTTTGTGTTGGGTTTTTCCTAAAAGAATTTTTCATTTGTACTTTACGATGTATATATCGAATGCATACGTTTGTTCTCTAATAATGGTATACCCTTATTCCACCGTATTCAGCTCGCACACACACACACACTTATATATATATATATACATATATATATACATATATATATATATATATATATATATATATATATATATATATATATATATATATATATATATATATATATATATATATATGAAATTATTCATACACGCTTTTCTCAAAGAAATTTCCCGGAAAATTGGTGCACAGATGGTTCATGATTTTCTATCTTGAACTCCGTGTATAAAATCACATTCATGTTGTTTTCTAGAATACGATATGTTATTTGTTGCAGATACACTTTTGTTCTTTATTATTTATTTTTGTACATATATATATATATATATATATATATATATATACATATATATATATATATATATGTGTATGTACATATATATATATACATATATATATATATATATATATATATACATATATATAGAGAGAAATCTAATCATATGCATATTTTTTTTACAAGAATGTTCAATTTTATAAAATCATATCCGTATAGGATTTTTTTAAAAAAGATCTTTCATTTTATTTCTTGCAGATGAGCTGTTGCACTTCATCCGGAACCCACGGAACGATTGCTTTTTCCTGAAAAAGGTTTCCGAGATAAAAGGAAGATCCAAGAGGAAATCATACAAAAAATCGTGCAACGCTTTCCTTTTCCCGGCTTTCGATCTGGATCCACACGGAAGCTTGAAAGAAATCGTACCGAAAAGTCACGTTTTTCAGTTGTGACTCAGTAACAATGTTTTGCAGACTCTGAAAAAAACTCCCACCCACCAAAGCTATGTTTGATACAAGAACTCAATAGAACGTCAACAAAAAATAGCAGAATACTGGTATTGTCTAAAAACTCTTTGGAAAGTCACCAAATTCCAACTTTTTGGGGGCCATTCAAACTACTTCCTCCCATTTCTGATATTGTCAAGAGAAGATTCCAGCTTATCAATTATAGAGCCTTCATTAAAGTCATCGGATTATACCAATTTCGAACGTGACTTTTTGCCTCAAGTGTATTTTTTCCTTTTCGTCCCATTTACCCGAAGTAATCAGAAGGAGACAATGCAGTTTTCGTCGACGTCTTTTGAGTTTTACCAAAGAAAAATAAATTGAATTCAAATTTCGTACCGCGTCCCTTACCCTCAACGAGCCCTTCTTAATCTTGAATCCAAATTCGAGGGATCCAGAAGAGAGAAGACTTTCGAACAGAAGATTTTTGTCAATAAAAGTTTGACGGAAAGGTACGGGTGCATTTTTGCAAATTATTCTAATAATGCAAGAGAATACTGAGTGAAGCGTTTTTATCCATATAAGATTGGAGAAAAAGTACGCCGTGGATTTTCTCAAAATATACGAACAATACACAGAGACACGTGTACGAAAAAAAGTAAATAATTCTACAACTGGTCAAAGTTTGAATGCAATTAGCAATGGTCCAGAAAAATTAAGGAAAAAAAAAGATCCTCTTGAGAAGCAGCCAATACAAAAAACACTTAGTAATATAATGATAAATGAATGGAACTCTAGCTGTTTTGATTACGAAAATAAAATAAAAAGTTGATTGTTTTTCAAACGATTGGTATTGCCACCGAAAAGAAAAAACAAACAAACAAAAAAAATGAATAGACAAACGTCTTATTAGAAAGAAGAAAAAAAAAACTCATCAGGACTTTTTTTTATTCCAAACGAAACAATCCCACCAATCTCTTTAAAGACAATCGAATCTTCAAATTTCTTCAAATATTAAATGCTGTCAACACAGCGGTAAACAAACTACGTTTCGATCGATCGACATTCTTCAGCCTAAGTCAGGTGTGTAATTCAAGAAAAGTGGCAAATATACGACGTTTCAGTCTTCGTCAGGTGGGTAATTCAAAAGAGGCTGACAAACAAGGTCCCGGTCGATCTGTTCTCCAGTACTTGTCAGGTGTCTAATTCAAGAAACAAGGTAGACATTTGGAAGTGATTCATTCTACAGCCCGCGCGAAGTGTATAATTCTAAAAAAAGGGAACCATTTTTCAACAGGGAAAAGAAAGAGGCAAAAATATTGACAAGGCATTCTCAATTTGATTCAAATCAAAAACGATACAAAATTTAAAATTAATGAATTAAAAAGAAAATTAAATGAGATAATCAGTTATACATCCTCCTGTAATCACCAAGTCGTGCGTATATCCAATCAAAAAAATTTAAAAAAAATTTAAACGAATGATGAACGTTGATAAATCAAAGTCATTTTTACGTCGATTCCATTTGCTTCAATAGAACCACAAACACGGCAAACAGGACAACAGCAACAAATATAGCTTGGCCCTCGAAGCTGCACCAGAGCCCCAATAACCATACTATTTAAAAACGCCAGTCTCTGATGGACAAGAGGTTGGATCTCACTGAGTAATCAACGTTAATAGATCACAGTTTGCTCAGATTAAACATTGAACTGAATGATCAGCCATTGATTATTCCATCTGGGGTATCGCGGGGCTATTTCACTGGATCACTTATTTTAATCCATTTACAACTAGCTAGGCCCATCGAAACTCCATCAGAGCTCTGTTAACAGTACCTCTCGGGAACACGTTCCCTACCCTGCTGAATAAACTATTAGTAAAATTTAACATTCAAATCAAAGTTAACAGATAACATTTTCCCTCCGAGTGGTTCCGTTTGCTCAGATTAAAAAATGGGAGACTTGGTGAGCAGTTGCCTCAAAACGGTTGGCCTTCGATCAGTTGAAGACAAGCCAGTCCAGTATAACAGGAAAAGAAAACAAAGTGTTCAGGTAACGGAATATATGAAGACAAAACGTCACAACGAACTGGAAAAGTATTATCGAGACAAATACTCGCCAAGGCGACTGTCGTCACCTTGTATAAATCAGCTAGGTATCATGGGTAGCACCTTAGACGTCCCTACCGAGCAGGTTCGTCGCTCTTCTATGAACCTATGATTTGGGCCGACGACAGCGCCTTGCGAGACCTGTATCGTATAGCAACGACATTCAAAAAACACATCAGCATCAATAAAAACCACCCAGACGACGAACACGACGACGACAATAGCAACCATTGCTTGTATCATCACCAGCATTTCACCAATTACAACAAATTAATCAACAACATCTCAATATAGACACAACAAAAGCCAAAAGATGTGCAGAAGAATTTGGTTTACAGATAATGATTCGGAATTCCTTTAAATATTTGACCATTCTAAGAATTCATATATATATACTACATCACAGGTTAAATATATGCACTCAAAGTATATATATATATATATATAAATATATATATGTATATATATATATATGTATATATATATATATATATATATATATATATATATACATCAATTACCTTCAAAATATAAATACGTAAGTATATACATGTTTTCACATTGATAGATACATACACACATGTGTATATATATATATATATATATATATATATATATATATATATATATACATACATATATATAGTCATCTGAGGATGCAAACATGTGTCTATATGCATTTTTTGAAAAGATAGATAGATAAATATGCGTTCCATCTGAAAATATCATGCTTAGTTCAAAGTTTATCTACAACATATATATATATATATATATATATTTATATATATATATATATATATATATATATATATATATATATATATATATATATATATATGTAAAATTGTTAAAGACATACACATATACATGATTCACGAGTCGTCCATACATGCAAATACAAAATATTATAGATGTAGGAACACATACACACACACATAAACATATCTCTATATATATACACTGATGTTCATTATATGGGCTATATATGATAACGTAGTGAGTGTGTATGTATGTGTGAGCTTATTGAGTAAAATATTAATGTGCGCATGTATAAATACTTATATATTTGATTTGTATGTCTGTGTGTAGGTATGTGAGATTGTATGTATGCTTGTGAATATGGTTTCGAACTTAAGTAAATCTTCCTGGTGCTGCTGAGAGAGTATTTTAAATTGTTATAGAGAAGCTTATATCATGGTTGATATTTTAAATATCGTCTTTATTTTCCTGTCATGTTAAAACTGAAAGAGAGAAAAAACAAAAAACAAAAAAACAAAAACAAACAAAAATTCCATAAAAAAAAGATGTTTCGTTCGTAACTTTGAGAGAGGTCATCAAGACATAATTCTTGTTCGGTCATTTTAATCTCTTTTTTCCAACCTTGACATCGTCACAACGTTTCAGCCGATTCATTCTATTGCCTTCTTCAGGTATAATATTAATATCCATAAGATTAAAGAGAGAGACCAATGAAAGAGAATCCCCTTTGTGATGGATATTACAAATTACACCCGAAGACCGTCGAATAAATCAACTGAGACGGGTCGACATTGAAAATTGAAAGACGAGATCAGAATAAACGAACAAGAGTTGGTATGTTAAAATGACATTGGTAGTAGGTTACGAATTTTGTTTTTATTAATTTGAATAATTACTAGTTTCAACCATACCATCAAAAAAAAAAGCGGAAATACCAAACTACAATTATAGAAATCTTAGAAGTGCTTACTTGCGTACGTGTTTGCACTGTAATTGCTCGATAACTGATCATTGTACGTAGTTGACATTTGTCAGATATATCTGTCAGCACATGAGGCAGTGCAATGTCGAGTTTGAAGTATTTTTGAAACAGCAATCTTGAAATATATGATGAAATAAACAAAAGAATTACAGATATAGATCTTCTATCTGAAATTATTGATATAAAACACCTAAATTAGCAACACCGAGCAGAAGTAACCGAAATACTTCGAAGCCGTTGTTCCACACGACAGACGGAAAGTTATTCACCTGATTATTATGACAGGATGCTCAACAAACCATAAAGTCCGGCGCCTTCAAAACATGCACCGTAGGAGAGGGCACCGCCCTAATGTAAGTAATTTTGCAATTGCAACGACGTAAAAACTTGAGATATGAGGATGTAATTCAATTGAGAAATTGGCATAGATTTCAATCATCTTACAAGTAACAGAATAATGAAATAATTTTCTGAGGGAATAAACACTTGCGTTAAATATTATGATTATTTCCTTTTGGATGTCTGAGACAAACTATTTTTTAAAAAATCTTATACTAGGTGTATTACCAAAGTAGATTATTCATTCTCATTGTTTTCACACCAGATATAACTGGTGGCATATGCAGGAGATCAAGTGACAACGAGTCTACCGAATTGCCCAGAACTTTCCCCAGCTTTTGGGCTATTTTCACTAGATCTGCTGTTTGGGTAGTCTCGATTTTCACCGGGGTATATGAAAAGTCATCAATTGACTGCTGGGATACAGGTGGATATTTCATAGGGCAGCATGTTGATATCACTTTTCCCAGTTTCAGGCCTTTTGACTGTTTCCCAATGGGACACTATAGTTACTAAGATTATCTTTGTCATCTTTATTTATCGAATTTTCATATCATTGGTAACTGATGGCTTTCACTGGGTCTTCTTGATTTTGTAGAGCTCTCTACAGCATATTAGCTGATTTCAGTAGACCAGTCGTCTAGATGATCTCTACTTGTCCCCGGATTCTAGGTAACTCGAAACCCTTTGCTAGGTTTTTGTAGACTTTCCTAGGGCTCCGATCACTATATGCATTACAGTCAACTTCATGTGCTAAATTCCCTTCAGTTCTCTGCCAAAGTATTATTATTATTATTATTATTATTATTATTATTATTATTATTATGAGGGCCTCCTTTGAAGACTGTTGCAGTCCACAGGACTGCTGTGGTTTTAGGTTTCATACCAGTTGCCTGATAGTCACCACTGTTGTCTGCAAGCGCAGCAAAATTCAATATCTGGCAGTGGATTTAATTTCATAATCTCCCAGGTAAGCTGAGGGAGGAGTCGACTTAGTGACGTTGGAGCAGTGTTTATAATGTTATACAAGATGTATAAGAAAAAAACAAACACATCATCTGAAAGGAGATAACTCCGTAAAAGAAAGTTTTGAGTTGCCTCCCATGAATTTACAGTCTGCTGATTGGTTGATACGAAAAGGGACGTACCTTCATTTCCATTTTGAATGATGCCTTTTCCCTATACACCATGTATTTGAATTACACTTTCCCTTTGATGGCAATGTCGACGCTACTGTTACAACATTTCGATATCAATAATAATTTACTATAATCCTCCTCTTTGCATTCCCCAGTGAAGACTACCAGATCACTGGGAGTATAAGGACTACATTTAATATTACGATGCAGCAAACATTTTTTTTTTATTACTTACAGAGATTTATTCCAATGAATATTTCATTTCCACATCTAAAGACTATCTATGACTATATTATTAATATGAATTTTGCGCTGGTTGTTAGATTTTTTGTTGAGTTTTAAACTATCATAATCAAGAACTGATGGTAGTCCATTTTGGGGTTTTTTTTTCAAAGGACAAGTCACCGCACAGTTTTAGTCAGTAAAGTCGTATACCATCTCTCACTTCCCGAATTCTGTGAGCAGCTCCAGTGACTTTGGGGTCCAGTTTAAAATACCTCAGAATTGCCAGAATCTCAATACGTGTATCTGTCATTATAACATTTTAAACCAAAAGTACAGCTGATTAGTATTGCTAAAAATCTGATATATGTTCATACGAAATCGGAGTCAGAGTCGATAGATGTGTTAATAAAGAAATATCTGGAGTAAACGTCAGTAAAAAAAACTTTATTACGTTTGATATTCCCTAACAAAAGAAATGAACCAACTTGAGATCAGCAAGGAGGTTTGAAGACACTTGATGTCACTTGATCTCCACCGAGAGCCACCAGATAGTAAAACAAGTGCAAAATAGTAACATGATTGAGATTATTTCAATAATACTCATTTTCTGAAAAATAATTCAGGATTTTAACACTAAATTATTTTATGGATACGCACAAGATTTATCTGTGCGACCATCTGCACTTTACTAATTATGAATGACCTAGGAATACAGACTGTCTTTTCTAATCTTTTGCATTAAATCCAGTGATCCAGATACTACTGGAACCTCTAAAAGTATCCTGTTGTCGCATACTCCACATATTTTGATATCCAGATCCTCGTTCAGCTTGACCTTTCGTGACCTTTCGCATCTGGATGACTTACGCAGCTGCCTGCGTGCCTGGACTATACTCAACCCTCGCTTGAAAACTAAACATTTTTGTTTTTATTGCTTTTAATTACCTTGCTGCTCTGGGGATTGTTTCCGCTACTATTTTCAAATTGTATCTCTTGTTATTAGTGGAGTGAATTTGGACACGCCAGAGAATCATTTCACATAATAGTCAGATGAAAAAGGTTGCTGTTTATTTTTTATTGAAGGTGTTATTGTTGTCTCTATTGTTTTAAGTGACATCATTTTCATGGATATGGTTGATGATTTTCGGATGAAAAATTCAGAGTGAAAACCTTAGTGGATCACAATCTGGGAACCAGAAAAAGGACTGTTCTTACTGTAACGCTCTATGTGGCAGGTATATAACGGAGAAAATTGTGACGATATTTTACTACTACTATTATTACTAGTAATTATGATAATACAGCTCACACACGCATATTTACACACACTCATATAAAGTAAGAGGAATTTACTAGTACTACTGATAATGATAATGATAATGATAATAATAATACAACACATACACGCATATATGTATACGTATGTTTAATAAGATACATATTCTGTGAGCAGAAAAATACAACTATTAACAATAAACCTTTTCACTAATATCCATATTATTAAATATAGATTTAACTCCAACTAGCTATGCCATTCATTACTTATCACTAATCCTTTACGCTTATTGTGATGTTTCTAGTAGGGACTCTTTTTGAACCAACATCTTGTTTGAGAAATTAAAGAAATGGTCTGCTGTAGAAATCGAACCTATATCCATTGTCGGGCTTAATATCTATTTTTTAAAAATATATTCTACAGAGTTAGAGAAACATAGAAATATGTACTTATGGACAGTGGATTATAGTTATTTGAACACTAGAGTTACCGCTCGCCTATCCAGCCCTGTCGATAAGAGTGGCTGAGCGATGAGATTGCTTCCTGATGGATGCATGTTCCATTCCTGCTGCAGCGTATTCATCTAATTGTTTATCTATTTACGCTGTTTGGGCCAATTGGCATATTTACAACGTAAAATTGGGAGATATACTATATATCATTTCCTAATACCTGTTGACATAATCTATGAAAGTTTTTACCATTTTTTTTTAGTATTTTACACGGAATTAGATAGTATGGCACCATGTATAGTTTTTTTTTCTTGTTGGGATCATCATTCGTTTACCATGTAACTGTTTCGGTGATTTAAAAACCAAACATTCATTTCAACATGACTCCCCGGCGGTGTTGATCAAACACCACTTCTTTCCCAGTAATGACTTTTGTATAGAACTTACGTCGTACAACAAGTAGTTAGTTATTTTATATAGGGTATTATCATGGTGTATTGTATATTGATGTTATTTCATACTACACATCATTTAGTTCATTTGAAACACACGGCTAACTTACGTAGATTACCTAAAAATATATTTTACGATGAGGGAAAAAGAAGACGTGACTCGTTTTCTGTGTCACTTGGACTGCACGCAAACCAACTTGTTATATCATATTTAAGAATATTAGTTATACAGGAAAACATCTTAGAGTTGATTTCCTACCAGCATTTTCCACCGAAACATTTGATAACATTTTTTCTCACTCACCATAGATTTAATTTTTCAAGTCGCACTCCAGCACCTCGCTTCAATATTATAAGTTCTTCTAGAAGACGAAACCAAACAACGTTCTATCCGGTAGTAACACCGATATATATATAAGCTTCGTTAAAAACGACGGACAAATTTTGTCGGGTTAACTTTTTATTTATCTTTTTTCAGTCTGCAAATCAACTTAGAAGGAATGTAGAACGTTTTTAATGTTCATCTTTTTTCCATTTCGTTTTCTACTGCCTGAAACTAAAGAATTGATCCACAGACAGGATAAACGAAAAAAAAAAGTTAACAAGTCAAAATGTTTCCAATGAAATATGCTCAAACGACAAATTGTTGCCATGATACGTATTATTTAGAACTATTTATGGCTACATATGTCATATCCATGTTAGTATATACATATATTTGTTATTAAAAATGTATATGTATACTATCCAACTGAATGATTATTGATTGCGTTTATTATTCAATCTGTCAATACTTTCATAATATAACGCAATTTATAATCATCCTTACGGAATTATTCCTTTAAAACACAAATGTCACGTTGAAAAAACAAATAGAGCAGATATAGACAGAGAATAAACAAGATGATTTGAAACTGAAACCGTTTTTTGGCTTTTGCATTACCGGCAGCTGTTTAGCTCAATGGTAAGAGCAATGTAACGTTGAAGCAGCTACCCTATTGTTTGCAGATTCGATCCTGCAGCAGTACCATTTTCTTTGATTGTTTGTCCTATTTACATCGTGTAGGCTAAATGATATTTCACCATGTAATAACAGTTTATCATTACAAATAAGAGCTTCAATATAATATAACGCAATATATATATATATATATATATATATATATATATATATATATATATATATATATATATATATATATACATATATATATATATATATATATATATATATATATATATATATATATATATATAGATATATATTCAAACAGTTTTATTGAAAAATGTTTCTTTTTCTAAGTAAATAGTTTTTAATATATTTTTCATGTTTATCCACGAATTACCCATGAGTAGAAGTTTTTTTCAATCACTCTCTGTTCGTTATCAAGGATACAGAACATAGATTTTCGGAGTTCGTTGCTTAAAATGCTACGGATAAAAATATAACTTTAAAAATACCAAATGTCAATGTATTCCATCGTATTATTGCAACCCCCTCTGCTCAACAATGACATTGTATTGCATCTTAAATCAAGTGGTAAATTTCATCTTCACTGTTATTTGCTTAAAGCCCACCTTTGGCAGCCATTATGGTCGATGTAAAATCACTGCTTATCTATAAATTTCAAAATTTAATAATCTGCAAAGGATAAAAAAAATAAGTAAGAGAAAGTACCCTTTAATTGGAATTCAATATTCCTCAAATGAAAAATATAGATCATTATAATATAGATTATCGCGGTGAACGCAAACACAGACCCAAAACTATCAATATCAAGTTGGAAATTGAGTTCTAAATTGGTTTATTCTCCAAGTAGAAGCATTTCAACAATATTGCACAAAGGAAATCTTGCTACGATCAGCAGTTGTCCCGTGTTGTAATAAAAACATACAATCATATAAACATATAGAATCTGATTATCATTGGGAACCGTTAATTAAAACTGTCACCAAAATTATAAAGATCGGTTTCTTCAGTTTGTAAGTGATTCTGACTAACTTACTGTCTGAATAGATGGCTACTTATGTATCACGTGCACAGGCAGTACCAATAGATTAACATTTAGTCCTTCATATATCAAGAAAAAGTGGTTTTTTTTTCGTTTTTGAACATTTCCCCCAAAAAGCCAAAATAGTTTTTAATTTTTGGTTTTGATTTTACAAGGTAAGTTTATGCTATATTGATCATTTAGCTCGCATTCGGCAGCATTAAGTAATTCATTCATTGATCACCCCTTTTCAAACTTTTTAATTGACCACTTTCAACAGTGTTGCCCCAAAATATTGTTCATAAGAAGGTTTCTGTTGAGTCACCAACCAGACCCTCAATATAGATTATTATCATTTGTTTCTCTTGGAAAAAGAATAAAGAGAAACAATATTCGCACTCTAATAGCCAAAACATCGGGGTCAATAGACGGCAATTCTTTAAAAGAATCTCCAACTTCTTTTCTTGTTCAACAGCTTGGCTTGGCAGTGTGTAAATCTGCATCGATTCATTCATATTCGTTGATATAAACCCCTTTTCACGGCATCAACGATTAGGGGAATTACAAGACGAATAACAGAGTCGCTTGCGGTTAGTTTAGAGTATCACATTTCTGTATATACTTCTAAAATCATTGACAAGTATGAGGCTGCCTTTCAGTAAATTCTACAGTATAGAGTGGCTAGCTCCACATCCAAGACAGACTGCCTTACAGCGCTAAAAATGTCTGTTTTACATGACTAGTTATATATATATATATATATATATATATATATATATATATATATATATATATATATATATATATATATATATATATGATTAGTTGAGGGTAATTTCTTGCCTTTCCCTAGAGCATTTGGTGCATATGCGAGTAATCTCTACGCCAGTCCGCACTACTTTGAGATCATTATTATCATTGTCCTTTTTTAGAATTTGTAGAGTTAGTGGCTTAGACAAGAAAAAATCACTTGGGATCATAGACGTCCGCAGCCATTTTCTCAAGTGGTTAGAGGAGGTACCTGCAAAGAATAATGACACTTTTTTAATCGCTGGATATCACGACTCACAATGAGATCATATGCAAAACAAAATGGTGTGATGATCTAGATGCCAATGATAATGATGTCTGGTGAATCTTAAGGAAACTTCATGTTCAAAAACAAAGGTTGATGACGAAAATGTTGGGATTATATAAAACAATTATACAAGACGTAGATGAGACGACTTGATTCAGAATGGAGGGGTTGAAAATGATTCTCCCACCCCCAGCAAGACACCCATGGCTAGGATTAGATGTTTTGATCAGTCAGATACATTTGTTAGTTGATACCTGATATAAAAAATTGTTTTATAAATTTATCATGAAGTATTTTCTTATCTAGCTGGCGAATTAATCATCTATTTACTTATATTTCTATTAGTAATATTTCGACGTTGTTAGTCTCAATATCACAAATAAAGTCAAATGGTCGGTAGGGTCACCGAAATAAAAAAAAGTATATATTTATTATTACTGCTTATTAATGATATCATTAAGATTTGTTAATGTCTTTATTATATAAATCCGTTTTAGCTTTAGGATTTTTATCTTAGTTCTTAGACTAAAAAGCTTTACAGCTTTAGATAGTTTATTTATTAAAAAAATAACAAAACATTTTCTAAGAATTTAAGCCATTGTAGTCAATTATTTCCCAGTATCTTTTTAAGTAGTCCATGAAGTTTTCTTCAATGTTTTTCTATGTTTTACACAGAATTTCATATCATATCTATGTGCGAATCTTTCTGGTTGTATGATTTAAAAACCAAACAGTTACATTAATATGGCTTCCCAGCAGAATCGATCATACACCAGCTCCCTCTCAGCTATAGTTCTAATTTATTGCTCATATTATTCTTAATGTAGTTTGGTATTATATATAGAGTATTATCATAATATATGGTGTATGGATGTTATTCTATACTGCACAGCTTTGAATTCTCTGGAAAGGTCAACTTGTGTAGGTTTCTCTCAAAAACGTGCTTGTCAATGAGGAATGAATTTGTTTAAGAACAGTTGTCATTTTTAGTGAGTGTTCACCCATGTGAATGTTAAACCAATGAAAACCAAGTTTGAGAATACTAGTTACATAGACAAAGTTCTTCGAAATGAATTTTTACCAACATCCATAAACACACACACACACACACACACACACACACACACACACATATATATATAACAACGTTTTATGGAAATGCAGACTATTGTAATAGAATAAATTTCTCTCAAGAATTGTTACATGGACATAACATAAAGTATTGAGCACTTTTGGAATGGAAAAAATCACAAAAAATATGTAAAATTTGTTGCTTATATATATATATATATATATATATATATATATATATATATATATATATATATATATTTGCCTAGAATCAATGTGTCACTAGCAGACTCCTACCTAGGATCAAAGTATTACTATTCAGTTCTCTGTCCAGGATCGAAGTGAAGTATATGCTTGCTTATTTTAAACCATTAAACACAATATACTTAGACACACACAACATTTCCTCTGCAACCGCTGCAATTTCTTTAGAAAGCTTGGTGGGAACCAACGAAATGCATAGAAGCTTGTCCACATGATAAGAATTATTTTCAAGATGTAAGACTCGTTCTTCACTTAAGTTTCTTTCGGATTTCAAATTTTCAAGTTACCACCATTCTATTAGATAGCTTGATATCCATGCAACAAACAGAAAAACGCACGCACACATCCATACACACACATATATTTATACATTAAATTTAATTTGTATTTGGATTAATAACTAAATGACATTTACAGTAGCCGTTTCATGGTTAGGTTGGTGTAAAAACTGCCATGTGTGTGGCTGTTCTTGTTCTTGTTCTTATTGTTGCTATTGTTATTGTTATATCTGGGGGTTACCGACTAGGATTGCGTATTATCACTAATATTATTAGGATAGTGTTAATGTATCTGTGTCATTCTACGGCCCCCAGCCTAGGGTTAATGTCTTGCTGTCAAGCGACTAAGCCGATGACAAAAGTTTAGTATCATCATCATCATCATCATCATCATCATCATCATCATCATCATCATCATCATCATCATCATCATCATCAGTAGTCTTTTAACGTCCGTTGTTAGACATAGACCTTCTGCAGGATTTGCCATACTTCTCTATCGTGGGCGTTGCAGAGCCAGTATTTTCTAAATTTGTCCAATTCATCTCTCCATCTTGTATACTGTTGGCCTCGGTTTTGCATGGGATCTCTGGGGATTCATGTTGTTAGTCGTGATGTCCATCGGTTGTCTTTCATTGTTGCAACATAGCATGCCAATTGCCATTTAAGTTTTCTAAAAGATTCTATTTCCTCCCTGATATACAGTGCTGTCTTGTAATCTCTCCATGTGAGGTAGATCATGATTCCCTCGTCTTGGTTTGGTTCCATGTTTCAGCTCGATAAGTGACTATTCGGACGATGCATAGGTTGAATACCCTCCTTTTTATGATTATTTGGATTGACTTATTTTTGGAGGTTGAGCTTCCTCTGTCGAAGGCTTGCCATCTTAGAGTGATTATTCGCTTCATCTCTTCCTCTTTCGTGGGTTTCATGGAGATTTGTTGTCCTAGGCAGATGTAGTGGTCTACTTTCCCCATTCTGTATCTTCCATTTTGGCAGTTATGTCTTTATTCTCAATGTTGTTGTTGCACATGATTTTCGTTTTACTGAATTTCATGTGAAGAGCAAATGTTTGCTTTCTTCATTAAGTTCATCTAGTAGTGTATGTATCTCATTAAGAAGTAATTTTATACAAACGCATATAACTGCATGCATACAATATCTATATCTATATATGTATCTATATCTATCCATCTATCCATCTCTCTCTCTCTCTCTCTCTATATATATATATATATATATATATATAGAGAGAGAGAGAGAGAGAGAGAGAAATAGAGATAGATACATAAGATTGAGACAGATGGATTGATGGCTACACATTTTATTTTATACAGGTGTATTATAATGCAATATTTGCATTTTGTTGAACAAAATGACTGTAAGCGATTCTCCTCTTCTCTATTTTGAGTGTTGGTTTAAATGACGCCTTTGCAAAATTTCCAATAGTTATGAATGGCTGAGAAATAATCTTTTGTTGCTCATCAGAAAAAAGGTTCTCAAAATATATCAGAAGAGTTAACCCAGTGTGGTTAGCCATAAAGCAATGAATAGGATTTTGCTTCTTCAAAATAGCAGCCCAAGCGCATGAAGAACCTCTCTCAATTCAGATCATCCTTATCTAAAGGATATATCATTTATGATCAGTGAACTATCAACTGTTGACCATCAATCGGTATAGCTTCGTACAATGTGTCACAAGAAGAGAGATTCTGTCTTTTAAAATCTTTCGGGTTGGTAATGATTGTCCAGATATATTTTCGCATTAGTTATTTTCCTTGAGTTAAGGGTTCTAAAACCTATTTGTACGACCAAAATGAGGGTTGCACGGATGCTCCCGGTTGTCATGTTTGGAAAAAATGAAATAAAAACGAGATGAATCAAATAGGAAAGAAAATGAAGAAACAAAGCTTTTTTTCTAGTTAAAAGTTAGAAATAGTGCAAACATATTTGCCTCACAATTTTAGTCATTGAGACTCTGGAACAGGAATATCATCATCAGTGTTTCATTGGCCTTCCCCAAGAATTACAACAAATCCCTATCGTTGGCGCTGCAGAGAACCAATATTTCCCGAACTTATCCAGTTTGTCTTACCATTTATCATTTTACCAGCGTCGATTCAACATTCGATCTTCGAGGATCCATGTTGTGAGTTGTGATGACAATCGGTTGTCTGCCATTCTTGCAACATAACTTGCCCATTGTCGTTTTAGTTTGATGTCTCAGACTCCTGTTCTTTCCCCAATATACTGTGCTATCCTGTGGTCTCTCCATATGATGTTGGGCATGATTCTCTGATTGCATTACTTTCAGTTTGCAGGTCAGACTTTTGGTCAGATTCCATAGCTCTGGCCCCATATGTGATTATCAGGAGCATGCATTAGGTTAATACCCTTTTTCAGGACTAATGTGATTTTCTTGTTCTTGAAGATTGAGCTTGCTCTACCGAAGGCTTGCCATTTTCTGATTCTTATCTTGATTTCTTCTTGAAGTATCAACAAATGTATGAAAACTACTGACGTACATCAATTATACATGTAATTGATTATTGAATTGAAGTTAAATCTGGTTGAATTCATTGGATAAAACTGTATGAATAAACATTGGAATTATGTTTCTACCCTGGGGGTCAACGAAAAAGGTCTGTATCTAGGGTTCAGGCCCCAAAACGTAAGGAAACATAATCCTAAATAAAGGAGAAAGAGGGGAAAACGAGTGTGAGGCTTGCAGGTCATTTGGAAAGAAAATGGAATGCAAGGCAAGAGTCAAAAAATTGATACGTCTTTTTAGACTAAACTTGTAACTTCAGAGAAAGAACGAGATTAAATTTTAATGAGAATTCATTTTCCAAAAGGAAAAAATATCTACCACAGTTTTCCTTTGCAATGCAGTTATTTAGTTAAGAAAAATTATCCGTGTCACTTTCTTGTATTACTGAAGACGATATCACAAACATCTGAAATTTTGACAACTTGAAAGATTAAGAGTTGAAAAAAAAGTTTTTGACGAGAGATTTGCCAAGAAAAAATCTGAATTAGATTTCTGGGCCTACAAAAGAAGACCATTTTTTCTCTGTGCAGATTTACGATGCGTAAAACCTGTAACGGCTCAGCACTGTAGATTAGCGTATGAGGTCCATTATTCATTCGAGAATTGTCAAAAGAATTCCTGTTCCTTTAGCAAGAAGAAAATATAGAAAACCTTCGTAGATCCTGAATAACGCAAAAGAAAAATCCACGTCTATGTTTCTTTAACACCTTTCATAAAAGCTTCCAGTTAATTTAATTCAACAGGAAAAAATATTTCTAAAAACTGTGAAGCCTGACAATAACTGAAGTCACTTTGCTGCCTTCCAGACTGCGCATGCACAATTCGATCCGTTTATTGAAGAGAACTAACATTAAGAAAAAAATAGGCGCCGGTTGTTTCAGAATGGATGGCGTTGAATGTCAATGCGACTTTTCATAATTGTTCGGAATAGGTCCACCAAACAAATGTCATTATTATGAAAGCGGGATAATGCAGATAGACAGTGTATATGATAAAACAGGGATAACAGCTATTATTTAATAATTTTATTTCGTCGGAGAAGTCTGATTTTATCGGATCTTGCTTTTATTGCAATGCATTCTATTGTTGCATCTTTCTATTCATCACAAAATACAAACCCTAACCTTAACACTAATCCCCAATCCTAACCTCAACACTTTTGTAGTTGAATTTAATAAAGTAAAATTCCCAGTGTTTGGATTTTTCTGCTTTCATACATTCCATGATAGTTTGATAGCAGCACTAGCAGCTATTCATGTCGGCTGAGGAGTTATCTTCCTTTTCAAATATCGACTCAATGTTTTGGTGAATCTATTCCAAACAATTACCGGGAAAAATATCAAGAAAATGCCACAGAGCTCAAGATTCCATTGTCATTACAAGCTACAAGTTTGGAAAAAAAGATAATGTTGAATGTCATCCTGACTTCCAAACTGAAGTTACCGTTTGCCATTCACTACCTTGTCAATTGTGATCTTTCCAGTTTCAAAATGGCTGCCACCCTCGTTGTTGAATGGCAGGGGTTGAATGCAAATCTAAAGTCAAAGAGGTAGACAAAATGAACATAACCCTATAAAAATAAGACCCATACCTCTAGAGATGATAACCTTAAAAACACTAATCTTGATCATACTAACCCTAAAGAAAATCTAAGTTTGTAGCTAGAACAGCAGCCATTTTGAAATGGCAAAGGTAACAATAGCCACTGCTCGGTCAATTTCAATCTCACATCATTATATTCGACTTCTGTGCTCATTGAACATTGACTGGAAAATCACGAATAAAAGAATTGATGACAAGGCATACAAACACTACGATGGAAAACCAAGACTTAATTAGTATCGTGAGGTACTGCTGGGGCCCTCTTGGTTTGCAGAAATGATGTTTCGGTCCTGAAATCATGTAAGGACCCAGTGTCAAATCTGGTGTAGGCATTGTTGGCAGTGGAGCTTTTGTTCTTTTGCAATAGCAAGTGCATAAAATTATATCTAATTTAAAAAAAACAAAACAACATAATACGTATTATTGCTTGTACAAAGTATGAGTTTTTAACCATGGTAATATATATATATATATATATATATATATATATATATATATAATTTAGAAACCCTTTTTGTGTACGAACAAATTTTCTTAGTTTATTTTGACGTTTTGCTGGTTCGTGTTTGCTTATTCAGGAACACTAGAATAATAAACACTCCGCTTTCATGACAAATCATCAAATCCATATCATTTGGAACATTTGATATCCACTTAATCTACTTATCAATTACTATACCCACCTATAACAAGATATGTTCTGTATATAATAGACAATTTCTTATATCTCAATCACTTTTTCTGGAGAAGCCAGGATGAACTGGCGTAATGTCAAAATATGCTAAGGAATCCAATTTGTACTAAACGAAGCTTTCTAAATCGCCATCACTTTAATATTGTCAGATAAATCATAATTAACACCAATACACTAGCCATATGTATGTAGAGATATATATATGTACGAATGTATATAGATATATGTATACATATATATATGTGTGTGTGTGTATTTTTATGTGTGTGTGTGCTTGTATGTATATTTAATCTCCAGATTTAGAATTCATCAAATGTGACTAGTTAATCAGATAGTCTTGAGAGCATTGGGCACAGTACTCAAATCTCTTATTAGTAGACCAGATCGTTATTCAAACCAAAAAAGTCACCGCAGACTAAAATACTGCTAACAAGAACGCATGGTTACTGGTAGAACCGTCGGAGATCATGGGAGATTTACTGTTATTTGACCCCAGCAAACTTGTTACTTACCCAAAATGGAGCAATGTACGTATTTGTATCACTCATGATAGATAGACAGAGATAAGTAGATAGATAGATATGTATAGACTGTGATGGCTAGATAAATATGCATAGATTGCTATAGAGAGTCAGATAAGCACTGCGATAGATAGATGGATATATAGGTATGTACAGACTGCGATAGATAGACTGATAGCCCTGCTTCAAATGTATTTCACCATAACTAGTACTACATCCCTTGCATTCTTTTCTGTTCAAGTTGAATTCTCTCTGAGAAATTGAATTTATGAATGATACATGGATGGACCGGTGATTATCTTCCGTCATTTTTTAATTTCATCATGAATGAAAGTGAATCCTTTCTGTAAGTGTGAGTTTCCGTAAGTCGAAACAAAGTTAGTCGAGAACTGGATGAATTTCTCCCAAGGTTAGCAGGTGTCGCGTGGGAATAATACAAAATATGTTGATGTATTTTTTTCGGGATTATCATTATTTATATCTGTGATTTTGTTCAGAATGTCTGCGATGAAGAACTGTCATTGTTTTATTTTGATTCATTCGGACTAATGTCCTCATCTTTTTATTGACAAAACGTTGTAACCTCTTTATTTCTTCAGACGCTTGTTGTAATCGGTAAACCTCTGGCAATTTCGAATTGCACACTTCATATAATCGGAAGGGATAGATTGTTCCTATTCCATTGTTCCTGCTAGAGGATATCTCGTATCAGTTAGTTCTTCCTAATTAATTCGTTCTTCTAACTGATACAATGTATCCTTTCTCCGTGGAATAGACAACGGAATGGGAACAATCCACAACTATGGTTTGTGTATCAAATGAAAGGTTCAGCTCGAAATTCCAAGCTACTTACAGGGTACGACAATTAACTGAAGAAAGCTGAAGAGTACAACGGCCTGAATGTTGCGAATATAACAACAAAGATGAAGAGAGTAGTTCTCGTAAATTAGTCTATAAAACTATATTTTTGTTCCTGTCTTGATAAAGTGAAAAAACAAACAAAAACAAATCAAAAACAAAAAAAAAACAATAATTAATATATAAAAAAGATCTACATTGAAAAAAATAAAATGCGCTCGTATTTGTTGAACTGTTTTCATTTAAAGCCTCGTACAAATTTCTGTTCGTACTTACCTGAGGGAAATGTCCCGCTAACCTTCAAATTCGCTTTTAAGATTCGTATGAACCAATCAAAAATATGCGTTTAATTAGTTAATAATAATTTGTCGCACACCTATTACGCAGCCATTGTGCGCGCGAAAACAGCACCCTCCAAGCTTCACCAAAGGTTACCTTTCCCGTTTTAAAATTGCAGCCGTTCCGATTGAGAATAACGGATGGTGAAGAACTGACGCTAGACCTGAAAATACTGACTGGACAACAGGTATTCTGAAACGGGGAAGGTAACAATTACCAGTTTTGCATGGGTATATTTCACTTGCGTTAATGCTCAGTGATCAGTCATAATCCACTCTTGTTTGGTTTTTAATTTAGAGTCACCCTTCTCTTTGACTGGTTTCCTCACAGGGCTAGGGAACCTAGTCTGTCCTATTATTTTAAGCATATCTGAAGAAGGGGTTGGAAAAGAGATGTGGATTTATGCCTTTCCAAAGAGATCAGTGCAAATTATCGTAAACGGTTCCGTTCGAAGTTTGAACCTGCCCACCCCCTATTCCATTGTCTATGCCGTATACCTTTACTGCACTTGCATCACCAAAGTGGTAATTTAGTTATTAGATTAATAAAACTGGCTGCTTCAGAGTCAATATCCCCTGTTTAAGGCAACTATTTCAGCCTCCAAGGCGAATTTAAAAATATCATTCATTGAGGGCAAAGTGTCTGTAAAACTGTGGACGCCTTGAACTGAGAATAGTAGAGAAAGATAAGAAGAGAAAAATATAGTGGATTTAAAAAGCGAAAAAAGGTGATGAATTATAATCAAGACAATATGTTTAGCGACGCCAGATAATCCATTTTTTTCTTTCTCTTTTACTCTCTTACTCTTTTTTCTGTCTCTCTCTCTTTTCTTTTTTTTTCTACATCACTCTTTCTCTCTTTTTCATTTTCCTTTTCTCTCGTTCGCTCTTTATTTCTTACTTCCATTCTTTTTTTCACGATGTAGGAATAGAATCTGTCTTTCTCTCATTTTTCCGTTTTCTGCCTTTCTATCTTTTAAGACTTTTCACTTTTTAGTTCTAACCGATAGTCTTAACTCGTCATTGATATTAGTAAAGAAAATAAAGTCCATCCAGTCGGATTCGGACAAAATTAGCTTTCTTAAATTAGATGTAAAAAAGGAGGCGATGTATTTTCATTTACATGACATAGTTTGATTCTACCCTAATTTACTAGTATTTGATATTAAAAGAAAATTATTAAAAATAATTTTTTTTAGGAACAATATTTCTTGTAAAATATCTTTTTCTTGTCATACGCATCATTTTAACTCTTATATTTACAATGCTCTGGTAATGTAAGATGCATCATAAAGTTGTCTGAGGCTGAAGACTGGTTGTGGCAAATATATTACACCTGCTGTTAACGAAATATGATTAGGGGGGTTACAAGCATCATGCAATATTTTTTCCATTAGAGCCAAAGTTTTGTTCATCATAGGTAGGTACGAACAATTGAATTGATTAACACGTTATTTCTTGATTCATTTGTCTCATAAAAACTCACTTTTTGTTTGAGGGACATGTCTTTGACGAATCTGAGAATACAAATCCATGAGATTCGGAAGAAAACTCCTCCCTAAACATTTCTAACGACAGCCCTTTTTTGATTTGTTCGCGAAAGAATTACATTTAATCATCAAATCATATCTAAAAAAACGTTTGGGAAGTTTGGAGTATTTTTCTTCTTTTTTTTTTTTTTTGTCCTTTCGTTGCAACATACGTATTTGTTAAATATTAGTATAATGCTTTCTACTGAGTCAAAAGCGAAAGGTTTTCAAAAATTTATCAATTTTCGTACATTCATAACTGATAAAAACAATCTGATGTTTTAACAAAAAAATTAAGCAATTTGTAATTTCAAAACAGCGACAACTGATTTCATACAGGTGCTGTTTTTACTTACTTCTAAGATCGAAGATGGTCATCGATGCATCTCCATGAATGACTGTTGCCTACATATATATTCACTTACCGACCTGTACGAATGGATGTTTTATTTAAGATTATATATATATATATATATATATATATATATATATATATATATATATATATATTATCTCTTGATAATGTCTATTTGTGTGTTTGTTTACTCCTTTTTAGGCAATTCATTAACTCCATGTGGCATTGTGAGGATTACCTGAGTAGCCCCCGAAAACTCCACAAGAGTTTCTAACCGATTATTAAGGATTATCGGTTGACTGGTGATTACATTCAATGATGAAATCATAATCATTACAGTAGCATCTAAATTAGTGATGTGTGACTATTGTGTGCGTGTGTGTGTGTTTATGTGTCCTTGTTCCTAAGCGTGTGTGTGTGTGTATAGGTGCGTTTAAATATATCTGTGTGTATGTGTGAGCACATTCAAAGTATTTTCTCTCATGAAAAGGCGTGTGATTTGGATTGTTCTCCAATTCACTTATGATTTCCGCTTGTTTTGTTCGCACATGGGCGTTGGTGTCTGGTCATGATTGCGCATGTGCAAATCTGTGAATACGTGCAACATCCATTTTGTATAACGTTATTTTTTATATATGATAAATACAAAAGAAAAAAACAGCAACGAAGAACCATCATATCCAACAGGAAGATTCAGATATGTTTTTTTTTTTTTTGAAAAGGAGTGTTGGGGTTATTGTATCGAAAAAAAAATCTCACAGAATCTGTCGGCTGCTCGTTTTGTTCGCTTCCTGAGAATATTTTATGAATCTTTGTAATCATAAATAATATTAACTTCAGATTTGTCAACTTTTAGTGGATATTTCCAAGTCGTATCAACATAATTTGTACAAAATCCGACCTGATGGTAGAGATGAATTTAGAAATAGACTAGAACGTAACATAACCAGTGGCGTAGTGCTGAAAAGGGAAATGAAAGAGCGCAGGGCTGCCTTCTCTCAGAGATATGGAGGCTTAAATTACCCCCCTAACCCCTGCCACAGGAAAATTAAAATGTAATCATTTTTAAAAAGAAGTTTTGAGGCCGTACAGAAGGAGTGCTTGGATATATACTGATTTTCTCATCAGTGAGTCGTTCAAATGGGGAATTTTCGGCGCTATACAGAAAGTGTGGGAATTCTGCCTCCTCTAAAAATAAGGGAACTCCATTCCCTTGCTTCTCGCAGCACTACACCACTGATTATAAATTGTCACATTAGTAACAGTAGTCGTAATAGTCATATTGTTCATAGTGATCGTAATATTAGTAATAGTTCTAGTAACAGTGATGATATTAGTTGTAGTAGTCGTATTAGTAGTAGTAATCGTGCCAATAATATTAAAAACAATAAAGACGTTAAACAATCTCCATTGAAACAAATGTAATAACAAATGTAATAACATATGTAACAACAAATGTAATAACATATGCTTTTGTGCCGAAAGAGAGATGAAACTTAACAATAAATAGTTCTGACCCCAAAGGAATACACAGACAGCGGGTGGGAACTACAGTACACTGGAAATTGTGCAAAGTAATGCAACTGAATTTTGAGGCGCATGAATAATGTCATTATTCTCTGAACAATTCAGACGAATCCCAATGTATTTGGTGGTAAGGAAATTCCTCATTGATTATTTTGGAAATATAAATATAATGATGATTAAAGATACTCGTAGATTTGTAACATTCCATAAAATTCACCTAAAATTGGAGACTAAATGATTTTCCCCTTCCTGTTGGAGTGAGTTTTGTCCATCAAAATAGTTTAACGAACTCTTAAACAAGTGATAGTGGGTTGGATCAACGCCAGGAGAATATGGTAAATGATTCACTTTTTCCCAACCAAATGTCTCAATGAGACATTTGGTCATTCTACTACGAGGATATGCAGTGAATTATTGTGATTAAGTCGGGATACAGGTCTCACATCGCGTATGTGTCACTGATTACGACGCTTAATACCGTAGAAAAAGATCAATTTTTAACACCCAGTAACAAGGTCCAAAAAGACGCCTCAGCTGGAGTTTGAACTGGATTCCAGTTTCAGTGCTGGAAACTGTTAGGCCACCCACAACTCTCAACATAGGATTAGATAAACCCTTTTTCTTTACATTTATTCACATTATTATCAGGATTGTTTGTACGTTTATGGGCCAGGATAATGTTTAGTCCGATGCAGACAGTTCAATGATATTTTTTCATCCATATAACTGTAAAAACTTCGGAAAATAGGGAAAAATAAGTCGTGCTTTCTACGTTCCTTTTTCCCCAAGGTGAATCCCAAGATTCTAAACTCACTAACCAAATGGAAAACCTACGAAGTCGATTGTAAGTTAAAAAACCTATTTATTTTTCAACAACACATCTTTAGGGTATTGGACTGCTATTTTTCGGTAAAATGAGTTCGATTACCAGCTGAAAGCAAATAAGAAACCAATTCCAATGTAGTGTTAAGCTAACCAATTCTATTATCTGTTGAAAATGTTGGTAATAAGATTTTAAAAAATCCACACGTAATTCCACACGAGTTGGAAATATAAATTCAACACAATAATCCAAGTGATATCAAACTATTTCATTTCAATATCATTTAATTCCCATAAAAAAGATTGCTATTTTTCTTATCGATTCCAAGATTTTCAACTTCAGAGAAAGGTTTTTACGTAAATGTTGAATCTGCTAAAATTGAATTCGGTTGTTCTTTGAATGCAGACTAAAACGAATGAAATTATCTGTGTTGAGAGCAAGGAAGTATAGTGGCTCTCTTCAATGGTGAATAGAATCGATTTGATCGAAATGGCGCGCTTTTCACTGAACCCGACCATTAATCTGGCATGCCTTGGACCGGAAATGACCCGGTTTTTTGGATTTTCTGGATATCTAGACAAAAATTTGATATATACTTAGAATCATGAATAGTAAAGAAATAAATCATACTTAATGTATACGTATTAATATATTTCTAAAGCAGAGCCTGTTTTATCTCTGACCCATTTAAAGTTCTTGGAATACAGAATATAAAATATAGAATGAAACTTGAATAAAGGAAAGTGGAGAACAAAACAGTTGATAACATATATAAATTCATCAAATTGTAAAACAGGGTTTGTTTAATCAGAATTAATTCTCCAATCTCCATCTAAATTCAACCACATGACAAAATTTAAACAAAGAGTGCTGGCGAACTTAAACAAACCTTATCAGATTAAATACAAAGAATATTTAAAGAAATAGGCGGTTTTCTGGCAATCCTGGTTGTCTGATAATTCCGGTTTCCTGGTTATTTTACTTTTCAGAGATCTAGATAAATGATTCAGTATCTTAAATTCAATTATCAAACGATGAGGGATATCCGTAAGTGTTTATAAATGTTATCAAAGCAAATTAAAAAGCAGTAGAATTTGAATATTGTCTCAAATAATTTCAGATACATTTTTTTGAATGTGTCAAATTAATTCGTCTAGACCTTCATATTAGAAAAATATTTTGACTCAATAATGTAATGATTTGCTCAATATGTAAGATCTGGTAATGGATGATATCCAATCATATAAAGCTGGCTTAGCGACTGTTGGCCATCAGTAAAAAATTATGTTTATGACATACCGAGTCTGATATAATCGTCGCACGCTCCCGTACCTTTCGAAACCTTTTGGCTAAAATGAAATGCAACAGTAATCTGATTTCTAGGGAAATTTGTACATACGATATACTTTGGGAAGGAAAATTTGAAATATCTCTGATAAAAATTTTTTTTTATTGATTCCTATTGCAGACTGGCTTGGTTTTTCAGCTGGTTATATGCTTTCCTCTTAGTTCGTGAGAAGCAAATATGTAATGATATATAAGTCCATTATTATTGTCCTGATATAAAATAATCTGTTTAAATCTGTGCTTGACTCATGTCATCGTCCTGGCTATCCCTGAGATGTCCATTATTGTTTATATCCCGTTGAGTGCTTGAGCACAGAACGAATACACATCTGTGCACGTATTCATTTAATGTGAAGTTGTTGCAGCCCTCGGAGAATCACACGATACTCAACAAATCAACCAATCGATTCAAATAGCTATGAAACCAGGCGTTTTGTTAGTGAGACAATTTACGTAGAGCAATGAAAAGCAAAAAAATTAAGGTTCTCGGGGTAATAGTTTCGAAATTCATGGATGAATATATCTGTTTTTTTCAGAAACGTATAAAAAAAAGCTTAAACTATTTCTTGAAGTATGATTTGTTCGTTTTATGATATTTAAACACCTTGACAATAATATTTACTAACTTTTGGGTATACATGAAAAAATACTTCAGATTTTATGCAAAAAGGAAAACGTGTCTCTTTCGAGGTAGTGTGCTTGTAGTACAAAATGATCACCAACATTCTAGATATCTTGGGAGGAGAGCAAGGTCTGGAAATGAGGGAGTTGACACCCTGAGTTACCATCCTATGTGACACCAACTCTTAGGTTGCAACAAAAAATGATGGATCTGTTATATTTTTTTTACTTTGAAAAGCTGCTAGTTTTATTTTACAATAAAATGTTATATTCTTAGAGCTTCAAAAAATGACAACTGTCTCATTTGATTCCCAGACTCAAAATAAATGATAAATGGATAAAAGAATGATAAGATGTTGATTGCATCCATTGAAATTTTCATTAAGATCTTCAGAATAGACGTCCATTTTCTTTGATTGTCCATTTCCAAATGAATAGTAAATAAATAAACATTTTAAAAGATTCTGCTCACAACTCTTACATTCCAAATGAATAGTAAATAAATAATTATTTTAAAGGATTCTGCTCATAACCCTTAAATTCCAAAGGAAAAGTAAATATATAAACATTTTGTAAAATTCTGCTCACACCCCTTATAAACCGTTATTGTTTTTTTTTTCCAAAATGACGCTCATTTTCTTCCATTGTAAAACCCCAATATGTTTTACAGAGAACAGTTCGAACGTTGTCGATTCTGGAAGTTCGAGTTTATCGTTTGGATTGAGAGATGATTTGGAATTTGAAACAAATAGCTGGTTGTGAACGAGAATAGGAGTACTGGTCTTGATTTTCCCCATTTTGATCTGATCTATTTCCATCCTTATCGTCTTCAAAACTTTTTTTCCATTCTGATATTTCAATCAAATATCGCTTTCTACTCATGGAAACCCTCCTAAATAGAAGCATAAAATTTCAAAAATATTTTTATTAATCAATATCCAATATAAAACAAATTCTGAAATATTGAGAAACTTCATTTATATCATGAAATATTTTTAATAAAGGCTTGGGTAAAGCATCTTTCAACATAATATTTATTTTTATTACACGAAGTATTTTGATTAATTATCATTAATAGTTGACTACTATATACTTTTGTCTCAATTTTAGTTTTTTTTTCTACTGAAAAAACTAACACAGTGCAGGAAATATCGATATAGCAAATAAGTTAAAATATCAGATTTGACCTGCAGCAAGCCATGAAAGCTCTCGTAGATAAGTTGGCATAGTGGCAGGTGCTTTTAACCAGGCTTCCTTATAGTAATAGTTTTGTGAGTTTGAGTCTCGCAAGGAGTTTATTTTTCATGTCCTCGTAGATCAACGAGTTTAGCTGTGATAAAATAAAGATGAAGGTAAATAGTAGTAAAAAATGAATAATAATGGTTTACAATACTCCAATCAATATAAAGATAAGTAATAAAATGACAATTTTCATGTCATAAATTATTTTCAACTGATATTCATACAAATATATCATTATATCTTCAGAATATCTAAATAATCCCAACCTGTTTCAAAGAGTATTTATATTCTTGATGAACAAAGATTAATTTCCTTATATTTCGAGCTTCTAGAGTCATGTTTGTAAAATACATTTATCAGAATTACATAAAATAAATCAATTTAGATTTTATCAAGAGACAATTTATATTCTTATAACACAAAAATTAGCTTATTTATATTTAGAACATATATAAGTATATATTTTTAAAATATATTTATCGCAAATGAACGAAATTTCGATATTATTAACAAAGAATTTATATTCGTATGAAAGTAAAATAAGCTTAACCATAATTTGGACAAATATAAATATATATTCATTAAATATAAATATATTTATCGGAATTAAATCAAGTAAACTAATTTTCTGATAACAATTTATTTTCACGAATATTTTGATTATTATAAGTTCATCTTCCCGTTGGGGACATTTGGTCCAATTGAATTTTCGTCGAATAAGCTCTAAGAATTGTTAAAAGTCTTCCGAGATATGCATATAATTAGAGAACAACCAATATATGAATCCGTCATATGAATATATGATGATCAAATATAGATATATTTATTGGAATTGAACAAAATGAAGGATTTATTTTCACTGATATGTTGATTGATACAAATCCATCCCCCCGTTGGGGACATTTGGTCTAATCAAATTCCTCCCAATCAAATGAACTCTCAGAATAATTTAATGTCTTTTGAGATATGAACCTACTAAAATACCAACCAATATATATAATTCAAATATCTATAAATATATATTTATCAAATATAAATATGTTTATCGGAATTCAATAGAATGAAGCGGTTTTCCGATGGTATTTATTTTCATTAATATTTTGATTATTATTAATTCATCTCCCCGTTAGAGTCATATAATCGAATCTAATTCCTTCCTATCGAATAAGCTCTGAAAATCATTAGACGTCCTTCGAGATATCAATAGACTGAAAAAACAGTCAATCTATATTTCAAACTTATATGAATATATATTTTGCAAATATAAATACATCCATCAGAATTCAATAAGATTAATACAATTTCGGATGACAATTTATTTCCACTAATTTTGATTAATATTAATGTTTTCCCCATTGGGGACATTCAGTCAAATAAAATCACTTCCTGTCAAATAAACTTTAAGAAACATTTAATATCCTTCGAGATATGAATAAACTAAAAGAAGACTCGGTAAAACCCTTCGGTTGAATGTCAAACAACTTTATTCGAGTCAAACTGTCTACTATTTGAAACAAAAACTAATATGTAAAGCAAAATGATTAACAAGATAATGCCCATAGTTTGGGGACGAATTATAAATATTTAAAGAATGTTGAACTCTTTTTTGTGTGCTCACGTTGTCTAAAACGATGTTCCGGCTGATCCCAGGGTATATAAACCCTGATCAAACAAGAAAAGAAAAAAAAAGACGTCTGAATCCTACGTATATAATACGATAGGATTTATTCTATTAACCGCCATTTGCATAATACACCTGAAAATGGCTTTAAAACTGACCAGTCACAACATCGAGTTGAGAAAAAATAACAAAAAGGAGTCCAGTCGTCTGAAAAATAAAACTCTTTAAAATGACTATAACACAAACAGAATAAAAAGACTTACATTATTTACGGTAAAATAAGACGCACGTTCAAATAATAAATACAAAACAATGTAAGCACACACAGCGTCCAATGCACTAGCATCAATACCATAGGAACGCCTATTAAAAATTGAAATTGGCAGCTATGATGATTGGATGTGTAGTAATAAACAGTAATTCCCTAATTGACCATGAAAACCATGCATCTTCTATCTCGGCAAATATGATATATATGAAAGACGGTTTTTGAAACTTATCACAGGTTGAGCGTTTGAAACTCGGTCTTCTGAGACTCGCTATTGTCTGAATCATGACCTTTACGAATCGAATTATTACTTATCATTATTTATAATTATTTACAATAAATTACTTCTCACTTATATCATTTATGAGAATGTCCAAATACCATTCAAAATTCCGGGTTGTGCCATAACTGAATTATTCCCATCTAAATACACATTTAAAAAAAGCTAAGTTAACGTGAGTTCGTAGCTTTAATGACTCAAAATAGTCGGATTTGGATTAGGCCTAGCCTATGCAACACGAGAAGCTTCTTTGGTCACCAGGTTACCGAATTTGAGGCGTTCGACCTGTATAACGAAATTTTCGAAACTGTATTTCAAGTTTTGAATGGATTTTTAAAAAAAGCATTTTGCTTTAAATGTTGTATTCAATTCTTCAACTAATTCAACACGATTTATTACTATTGTATCTGTTGATTTGTGTGTGTCTATTTTTTAAAAGATCATTTTGCATTCGGCATATGGTATTTAATAGAGAATATAGACAAAGAATATGGATAAAGAAGAGAAATCTATATTCGAGGCATTTCTGCTGCCCAATTGTTAACCAGAGGCAGTGCATGGGGCCTACAAATCCTGCAACTGCAGGGGGAGCCGTAGTTCTGAGGCGCCTTTATCTGAAAGACCCTGAAAAATCTAGAAAATAATTGACAAGAATCATCAAGAAATAATGTAAATAGAAATTAAAGAAAATTCTTTTAGAAACTGTAATGGGGTGCGGTTAGACCAATCCCCGCCATTGTTCGTAACCATGGTTGTAGGGAAGGGGGGGGGGTTCTTTCTCTAGTGTCACCACCATGGCTTTGTATATACTTAAGATGATAAACCCTTTATACCAAGATTAATGACATCATTGAACGATATTGTCCATTTTTTCATCATGTGCTAAATCTCAACTTTCAATTTTCTAGGACATTTATGAATTTCCAATCTCTTGCATGATCATTCAGAGAGTACAACTGGGGGTCAACTTAGTTTAAACTGAGTAATGGACGTCCCTGTACCATGGGTTGGAGTTGCTTCGATTTTTCTTTATAAATGCAACGATTGCAACCCACAAGTATAAAAAGATCTATACAAATATCATTACCAATACGAACTGATTTTTACTGAATGCCTATGAATAGTTACGGGATTCTCGCGGAATAGGCCAATATTCTTTCTCTTTAAGAAACATTCACATATTTATTTACATAAATATTGGTGTATATAATAATCATCATCACTAATCTCTAAAGATTGTTGTTGATCATTGGCCAGTAACGGTGAATCTTTTTAGCACGATGTATTGAAATTTTCTGATAAATCTTGTCATCGGACTGTCACTTACATTCATACAGATATTCCAGGTAAATGCTCATAGATAGAACGCCATTTCTTTGATTATATTTACAAAACTAAGAGTTTAATAAAATCTAACTTGAAATTTCAAAATATCCCTATAAAACTAGTATGAAAGAATCAAATTAAAAATGTTATCCTAACTTTATTGGCCTTTTTTCACGTCCAACGTCTGAATCATACGTTTACCATCATCGATATAGGCTTTGCCAAATGTCTGTTGTTGTAGATTTAAGACATCGAGAGTAATGGGCTTAACCCTGTCTTTCTGACCCTTGCTGTGCAGCAGGCCTGGGGAGATCATAATCTGGCAGCTAAGTTTTGGCCTCCTCAACCATATAGAATGCACTACTATAAAGTCCTAGACTTCTTTCCAAAACGAAAATATTATTTTTGTATAGCTTCAAAAAGGACGTCAGTTATCTTTGATTGTCAGGATCTAAATAAATGATTCTGTATTGTCTATCTATATTTTTGTTTGAGGCTATTTTTTCCTCTTAACTATCGGAGGTGTAGACGGATAAAAGAAATAAAAGATCACATATTACAACTGAATAAAGCCGTAGATGAGTCGGTCAAAACGTTGTGCTGACATCAAAAATAGGTTGAAAAGGAAGATTTCTTGAAGTTTCGATAATGGCTCCCGTGTTTTTGATTTTCAGACAAAAAACATATCTCTTTGCGAACAACTATCTATGGTGCCATGTATCTAAATATCTATCTATCTATCTATCTATCTATCTATCTATCTATCTATCTATCTATCTATCTCATATTTGAATTCGATTATAGTTGGATAGTTATGTCACCTTATCTATTTTTACATATGAGATTGTGTGCTGATGCATTTCGTATGTTTGTAAAATAGAATAAGAAGTCATCAGAAGGAACAAGCCAGGGAAATACAATAAAAATAACAACAACAATAGATTATTATTATTATTATTATTATTATTATTATTATTATTATTATTATTATTATTATTATTATTATTATTATTATTCACAGTCATTATTTGAACAACCATAGCGTCAAAATTTGATGTCGTGACAATAATTCCATCAAAGAATAGATATGAGAAGAATTAATTCTACATATGACACCATAAGCATTTTCCATGGAAAAGATCTAAAACAGCAAGAAAAAAAAAGCAACTTCTAAAACATCAACATTTTGGATGATCATAATCCTGTCAAAATAAGGCCCCCCAAACAGTAAAATAAAGTTTCTTTTTTTTCCAAAAAAATGAAAAAAGATTTTAGTTTGAGTTTAGCGGAGTACTACTACCAGTGTTCAAATCTGTAGACAAAATGGCATAGCCAAATAAACGCACATATAGAAAGGATAGACCCATTTGCCGTCTATGGTTGTGCAGTAATGATGGATGTATATATCTTTGATGGTTACTGTAGTTCAATATATATATATATATATATATATATATATATATATATATATATATATACTGAAGAACGTCAGTTACTGTAAATATATTTCTAACGTAAAATTAATAAAAGAATGACATTCTGATTCCACGTAGGGCATATAGAGACATAAAATGAAAGAAAACGAATGAGAGAGGGGGAAACAATGGTAGACAGGCACAGAAGGATGCATTAGCAGAATGAGAGTAAGAAAAGGACATCACTCTAGGCCGAGTTACGTCAACTGCAAACCCAATGACTTGCTCATTGGCTTATATCATTTCACGATATGAAAAGCAATTGCTGAAAAGGTCTTTGTATCTGTAGCTACAAAAATCACTTTGGTTTCTCTTTCATCCCACGCATGCGCATAAATCCTTTCTTGTTCATGCTGGTTTTCTGATAAGTACACATTATCAAAAGGAAGACAGGCAGGTTTACCTATATGATGTTTTTTTTATGTGCTTACATGTTGTTATATATAGTTTTTAGCTATCACAAAACGATGGAGCCCGTGAAAAAGCTTTCGACAATCCAGGTCTCAGCTCGCGTTCAAATTGTCACTTCCGGTATATACATAAGATCAAAGTCATTTGCTCAATTCTCGGTAGACAACATTCCCTACTTTGTCATTTTCGTGACTGATTTTAGAATAATTTCAGAAAAGATTCCTACGTCTACAGAATAAAGGTTTTTTTTCTCCCCTTTCTCCACATGAGTGATATTCCTATTTTCATAAGTTCCATCAATTATTATTATTATTATTAATGATAATAATAATAATAATAATAATAATAATAATAATAATAATAATAATAATAATAATAATAATAATAATAATGATAATGATAATAATAATAATAATCGTGAATATTGATGAAACATAAAATAAGAGGCTTCACTGACATGGAGAAAGAGGCAGGAAATAAAATCCTTCATTCTGTGATAGTAGTAGTAGTAGTCTTTAAGGTTTCTCACCTCTAATTTGTCCCAGTTTTTCTGTGAAATACTGCAGATTCCTTTTAGCTCTTGAATGATCATGAGCATCACTATCACTGTGGTAGTCTAAATTTCTAAATCTCTCATGTCAGGTCATCTTATTTGCAGGCTCCTTAGGATTAATTTTCTATTTATTCTACTGTTACAGACCCATTTTTGATTGCCTCGAACTAGATATTACGAATGTTATTGCTATTCAAGTGGAGCTGAAACCAAAAACATATAAAAGTTAAAAAAACAAGACCATTTCTAATATATCCAACCTTTTACTGTTTTAATCTTCTTCTTCATATTTCTTGAGCGGCTAAAACATATAAAATCAAAAACAAAAAAAAATCGTACTGAGGGAAGTGTTCGTTTTGTAGATGGATATCTCATACTTGGTATTAGGAAAACTGATCTCAAACCATCGTCATAATAGGACAACTACCCCCTGGATAACTGTCCCCCAGACGGATGACTGTGGACAACTACCCTCGAACAATTTACATGGCCAACTGTTCCATTTCCACCAATAATCCTGTTGTCAGCGAAATTATACAAAGACAATTATCCAAGGGGCGTCGTCATAGAATCATCATATTTGTTTGTCATGAGTTTTCTAATCAAAGCCAGGATCTTTCATTTCTGACCATCACATAATTAATTATATTATAACCATAGAGCTATTACAGCTAACCGTATATTTGTTTGTGAGAAGAGTGTAAATTTTAAAGAATATTTAGTCTCTCATTCTGTTCTGTGTGTTTGTAACTTTTAATTAGCCGAAACAATGCTTTATAGTAAAATGTATTGAATGAAGTTACCACCAAAATGCACTCATTTAAAGGATGTGTAGAAATTCTCGTTGATTTTCTACTTGATATTAGAATGGGCTTTTCTTCTCCATTCACCCCCTCACACACAAAATATTAAGTATTGAATGCCAAATGTAGAATAGTTTCCTTCCTTCATCTATTTGCAAATGCGAAACAATCCAGGTGCAATAGGGCTTTTATTCTGGTCTCATCAGATTGCGATAAATTTCTCTCAAAGGTTGACAAAGGTTACAAGGTCGTTTCGTATCAACTAAAATCCCTAAAAATATATTGCTCAATTTTTGAAACTGTTTTAAATCTCGTATCACTATAGCAATTAGATTATAATGGTATAATTCAGGTATGTACAAGAACAATTACCACAAAGAGGAAATGTACTTAGAATTGTATAAACCTGTCAGATGTTTCGGTGCGATATGGCTCGTACGTTTGACGTAGTAAAAAAGAATTGTTGGAGGATAGCAACAAAACTCGAATAAGCATTGTTATTTCACGGTCATATTCAAACAAAGAATATTTTTATTGATTCAGACCAGAACTAATATTCGAATTCTCGAACAACTATTTCCTGATTACTCGTAACCAAAACTATCTCTACCCTGTACAGCTGATCGTAATGCTTTTATTTTTACTATTATCATTATCATATTTCTGTTATATATATATTCATTATTTTAGCTGTTATTATAATAAAGATCTTTACGAAAATCCATTATTATCATTGTTATATTACGTTGTTATTGTTATTAGGGCCTTCCAGCTGTTTCTTTATTGTTACTAGCATAATTAATTATTTGTGCTCGTTGAGTTTTCTCGTCAGAGTTTACTGTTGGCTTTACCTGGAGATCAAGTGAGAGCAAGTTTCTTCAATTCTTCTGGACTCTCCTAAGTATTTCAACTGTTTTCAGTAATGCAGGTGTCTGGATAGTCTCAGTTCTTACCCGGATTCCTAGTTACCCCAACCTCTTTACCATGTTCTGAACTATTCCAAGGACTCCTACCTCTAATAGCACCACCGTCATTTTCAATTTCTTCAACTTCAGAGGTTTAGATACTTATCTAAATCAATATTATTATTATTATTAGTATTATTATTTGGAATCTCAAACCAGTTGCCTGGTGGTATCCGCTGGAGTTTGAGTGACAGCAAGTCTCCTCAAGTCTCCAGCCCTTCTCTCCTAGATCTCATAGGCCACAGTAATACTGCAGTTTACAATTTTACACCGGTTGCCTAGTGGTCATTGCCGAAGGCTGAGTGACAATAAATCTCCTCAGGTCTTCAGCCAACATCTCTTCTCTCTTTCGCCTATCTTATTAATATTATTATCATTATTATTATTATTATTATTATTATTATTATTATTATTATTATTATTATTATTGATACTGATATCATTGTTGTTGTTGCAGTCGTTGTTAAAGTGAAGAGAAGAAAGGACAGAGACTGCAAGTAGAGGTAATGGCAGCGTTAGAGTTACCACTTATTGATATTTTATTAGCATCATCATCATCATTGTGATCCTCAACACCATCATATCTCATAGTCTGCTTTTTTTCATGTAATCTTCTAGCAAATAAATTTGATTCAAAACGGCGCGTAACATCTTTCAATTTCAACAGTCGACGCTTATACTTAACGCAAAATGACAAACAACTCGATCAGGCTTATATAATTTGTCCAGCAACCCCGAGCCAAATGAGCCGCTCGATATTTTTATGAATTTCAAATAAAGAATATATTATCTATAATTATTTTATTTTCCTTAGATGTGGTATGGTAGCACATTATCATCAATTTTTGACGACTATTTTCCTTAAGATGATTTTTTGGTGGTTCTTTTTTTAATTTCTTATCTCATCTCAACTTAAGCCAGCACGTCAGTGAGTAAGGAGCGCAAATCGGGAATAAAGAATATGCGTTGGTCTAAAGGTTAGAATTGAGCTTCTGTCAGCAAACGAGTTTCTCATAGCTTGGATGGTAAAGCAGCAAGTGAATTAAACCAGGCTTCCTTGTCACAAAAGGGAAATTAGTCTGAATCTCACCGAAGTCTTTTTCCTTTATTTCCAATCTGCACGGTTTACTCATGGTCGTAAATCGACAGCCTGGGTTAGGCTGTGATGAAAAAGCAGCCAGAAAAAATTGACAAAAGAAAAATAATATTGAAAAATTATTGATAATGTCTTAAAATACTTCATCCAATGAAAAGAAAGGATAAATGATTGCTTTATAGATACTACGAGTTGAAGATGTTTATAAAATAAAATGGATTTTGTTTATGCATTTATTATATACATAATCATGAATGAAAATTAAAGAATATATGGTAGATAATAAGAGAAAAAATCTATTATTTTCATTCCAGAAAAGAAATTGAATTAATGAAAGAAATATGATACCGACTGGATGGGAATTGGAGAGTAAGCTTGATGGTTGAATTTGACCGTTTGCCTATCCTTAGAGTTCCCAAAGCTCGAGAGCAGCAAGGTGTTTACAAGGCTCCCCTCGGGAAAAAGGGACGTGAGTTAGAATTTGACTGGAAGCTTCTCCTCTTTCCCCGATTCTCATTGTTTACTCACTGCCGTAGATGGGCAGCCTGGTTGCAATTAATAGCAATTCCGAAAATCTTGTTGAAGGGAAACGATAGTCAAAAATTATCAAATGAAAAACTATGGATCGACAAAAGCGAACAAGAACGCGAACAAAAAAAGAAGAAATTCTTGAAATTTCTATCAATCAAAATACCAAAAACAAAAAATGTTTTAAAAATCTAATTTTATTGTTGAAAATACTTATGAATATTTTATGAAAAAAAGATTCTGAATTGTTTGGTTCTTTTTGGTCAGAGATTAATTTGAAAAAGATTCATTGTGAAAAAGCAGAGAGAAGTTTTTATTTAAAATTGAAAACAGCTTTTGGTATTTAGATGTAGATTGTAGAGCAGCGGTTCTCAAACTCTATTGCACGACGACACACCAAGAAATACATGTGACTTACGCGGACACCATCTCTCTACTTCATTAAAATATAAAAATATATCTATATATATACACATATATATTGGTATTGCAAGGGAAATGTTTTTGTGCTTGATCAACATCTCGCCTCCACATAGCTGTAAACTTTGAAGTTGTAATGAAAGAATGTGCTGTAAATCGACATACTGTACAAATGGAATCAATTAGACAAAAAGCAGCACTTTTATATTAGCACAACTGATATATACTCATCATTCCTCTTTCCTTTCATCTGTCACTAAAAAGGTGATAAAACCACTAGATTGACAACTCGGTGGCGGAAGCGGGATGGACATAATAATACCCGTACTGAACACGTTCAAAACCTTAACTATATGTATGAGGATTTGGGGTAATTTCTCGTGGCACACCTGGTAGAGAATGGAAGCACACTATAGTGTCACTGCAGACAGTTTGAGAACCATTGTTGTAGAATATGTAGAACAAGTGTAAGTGGCTTGGGGCGCAATAGACGATAGACTCAATGTACTTGAGAAATGGTTTCATAAGGAAAAAAATGTCTGAGAGCATGATCGAAAGAAAGGAAGATGAAAGTGATAGATGAAAAGTGGAGGGAGAGAGAGTAGGGTGTGTGTGTGTATGTGTGTGTGTGTGTGTGTACGTGTGTGTGTGTCCGCGTGTGTGTACGTGTTTGTGTGTGTGTGTGGTTGATTGTGAGTTGAAAGTGAGAGGGAAAAAGGATACGAAACAATGAGAGTGGGAGAAGAAGCAGCGATAATATGATGAGGGGGAGAGAGAGAAAGAAGGAGGGAAACGGAAGAAAGGGGTCAGTACAAGTGAGTGAGAGAGCAAGTGAAAAAGTGATAATTATGTCGAATTCCTACGCCTGTAAATATCTGAAATACGTCTTACGTGTAAATTATTCGTCTTAAATGTGTTCAAACATGGACGTAGAGGAGAAACTGAAATTACAAAGAAAAAAAAGTACCATTCCAATATATATATATATATATATATATATATATATATATATATATATATATATATATATATATATATATATATATATATATATATATATATATATATATATATATGAACATATATATATGCATATATATACATACTTACATGAGTGTGCATATACATTTTCACATATATATGTATACACATAATCATTTATACATATATATGCATACATGTATGTATGGATATATAATTGCATAAAAATATCTATATATATGCATGTATATGTATATATATATATATATATATATATATATATATATATATATATATATATATATATATATGCATATATACACGCACATATATATATACATATGAATTATTTAAAAAGAAATCTATGAAAAATTGAAAAAAAAGAGGCAGAAGGAGATAAAACGTCAGAAAATGAAGAGTATAATTTCAACATGATGTGTGTATATATATATATATATATATATATATATATATATATATATATATATATATATATATATATATATATATATATATATATATATATGAAAAGACTTGTTTGAAAAGAAGATTATGAAAACAAGGAAAAATATTTAAAGCAAGAAAAACTTTCAAAAAAAAAATGAAATAATTTAAAAAAAGCTAAAAAAAAAAAGATCTGAAAAGCGATAGAGAGTCATATTTTTTTGAGTGTGTGAATTTTGCTGGTTGCAATGAACAAATCTTGTCCGTAGGCTCGTTCAATTGTACATAGTTGTTGCTCAGGTGTTTTTTGAGTCCAGTTTATTTCCGAGAGACGAAGCCAAATCCAAAGGCAGGTCGTCTCTCTGCCACCTTCTATGTCTGTAGTTTGAGGAGAATAAAAATCAAAATATATCAATTCGATTCCTCGTTATGTTTTCACGTTTCCCATCTTCGTTGATCCAGTCGATTTTATTTTTAGGATTATTACAAGCCGTCAACCAAAACTGCCACAAAAACTGACAACATAGATTTTTTTCTGTCTTCAAGCGGGTTTAGCTTGCTATACGTCACGCTCAAAGGCTGTGCCAATGGAGCCAGAAGGATGAAACTTTAAACATTTTAGAAAAATTCTACCCATAAACAAGCTTTCCGTGGGAGATCTATTTACAATGTAAGTATATGCTAAATTCAACCTTTAGTTTGTGTTCGACAATGTTTGCCTCTGTTTTTGTGATCATTGCCCAATAAAATGCGAGAGAATTGACTTATTTCGGACCAAACCTTTTTCCCAATTAATAATTCATCATCACCAAAATCTTCTTGCCACCAAAAGATGTTGGTTTCATGACAGTTTCTTTTGAGTGATTAACCAGACCCTTTTTCACTTCATCATTGTTTGTTGGTTTTCAACCTGTTCCCTGCCACAAGCGAGATAACTCGTCTCGGTAAGTTGTCAGTCAAGTGCCAACAACGAAATAACTTGTCTTATGTCAGTGTGTTAGTTTTTCTTACATACCTTTATTTGACATTAGAATCTGAAAGAAAAAGAAACTGAAATTTTTTCTCTGCCCTAAACAATTTTCCGAAGATCCAATGTTTTACTTATTTAGAAACATCACCAGGCAGATTTTTAAACAAATTTAAAAATTAAAAAAAAAAAAACAGAATAGATAAGCAAAGTATATACCGAATCCCAGGATACTTATTTTTTGTTTTTCTATTTTTGCAAATGACGCTTGTAAATAAGCACAACATTTCGGACCTGTAATGAATAAGTTTTACGTGCAAAGACATCGATTTTTCGCTGATGATGCTTTTGAATAAATGAAACATTTTGGACCTGAAATAAATAAGTGTTACGTGCTAAAAAATCCATTTTCGTTGATGAGGCTTTTGAACGAGCAAAACATTTTGTTCCTGTAAAAAATAAGTGTTACGTACTAAAAGATCCATTTTTGCTGACGACGCTTGTGAATAAGCGAAACATTTTGGACCTGTAATAAATAGGTGTTACGTGCTGAAACATCCATTTTCACTGATGACTTTTCTAAATAAGTAAAACATGTTGGACCTCTTATAAATATGTGTTACTTTCTGAAACACTCATTCCCATATCTATAACTACGGATAGCATCCAGTTGGTTTTTCCATATCCACACAGTGATCATACATTCATTCATATTTTACATCGATTAGATATTTGGTTGTAAATATTAATTGATTTGTATGCAAAGAAGATTTTTATTTCATTGTTTAGAAAAAAAAAAAAGTAAGCACAGTAGTTACACTGTTCAAAAATATAGTTTGCAGTGAACGGGTTAAAAATATTGACATCTTATAAACTGAGACTTTTTCAACTTAATAGACTCCAAAGTTTTTGTCATGGGTTTTGGTAATCATTGATAAGACCTCAATCAAGGATAACAGAGACAACAAGGAAGCACTCAGGGAAGCCAACGTCGATTACGGTGAATCAATCAAGAAAAAAAATAACCCCCAACTGTACTCACTTTTTTTTTTACCCCATGGCCTACACTTCACCAGAATTTCATTAAAATTAATGAGGAAATTTCGGAGATAAGGTGTGAACAAACATGAACTATTACAAAAATGAATTTAAAAAAAAAGAAAGGAAAATATCTCTCTATCGAGAAACAATTCCTGAATCCATCTCCAAATTTGATTTGTCTCTGCTATCTAGTGAAAATATAGGACTATCTTTGTTATCGTTTTGTTGAAAAAAATCGATTTTATTTTTAGTTTTCTTATTGAAGACATCCTCAACTATTGAAGAACAGCATTCCTGATGAGGTCAAAGACTGGACAATTTTGACATTGGTGCAACGTTACACACATGGGAATATTGAGACCATCAATAGTTGGGCAACGTAGAGGAGTCCATAATCTCGTTTTGGCTGTGTAAGGCAAACTATACCTCTTGTTCGAAACATCGTTACTTTAATCAAGTTCTAGTTGATAGCCTCGAGTAAACTGAATTGAAATCATAGAAACCACGTTGGATAAGTGGCGCATCATTGTCTGACATGGAACACCCCTAATATCTACTTTCAAGACTCTTCCTGGCAGATTCTCTGAACAAATCAAATTGCCAATATTGCAGAGAGCTCCAATTCCATCCCAGACAGTAATTACTAAATACACATTCATTCAGTTCAACTTTATGAATGATTACACGGTATGTTTGAAGTTCGTAACGGTTTTATCTTTCTATTTTGACTTTGGAGTCAACAATTGTTGAGAAAATGGACATTATTGCATGTCATGCAGTCATCTGCCACATCGATATCAAGGGACAATTATTTAAGTTGATTTACAAAGGAATGGTGGTGAAACTATAGAAAGATTCTTCTTCTTACAGTTTGGTCGAAAAATAAGCAACTACGTTGCTTGACAGGCGATATAGTTCATCAAAAATCACTGACCATTAAGTTTTGATCGTCTGGAACAGAAAAAATTAGAGCAGCTTAAATCTTATGGGTAATCATCAGGAGAGTTAAACTATATATATATATATATATATATATATATATATATATATATATATATATATCATCATCATCAGTTTTTTTAACGTCTGTCGTTGGACATAGACCTTCCGTAGGGTTCACCACACTTCTCTATCGGTTGCCTCGAGGAGCCAGTATTTCTTATATTTGTCTAGTTCATCTCGCCATCGTGCCGGGAGATTCCATTGGTTGTATACTTTTTTTTAAAAGGATTATTGGGATCGACTTGTTTTTGAAGGTTGAGCTTGCTCTGCCGAAGGCTTGTCATCCTAGAGTGATTCAGGTTTGGCCCACCAAACAAATATTCTTTGGAAGGGTTCTACACAGTAGTAAGGCGAATGATGAAGGGGCCTGTGTACTGACTAGCCTGAACAATGGAGTTTCAAGGAAAAGTGTGACTAGTCCAGTTTGACCGTCAACCTTTGCATTAAAGATTAGCACATAATGGTCCACTGATACGTTGCAAATATGAGCAGGATCCATGCGGTGTGGGTTTGACAGGGGAGTCCTCCTCTTGGCATATGCAAAGTAGGTATGGGGGTTTACCATCCCTTTGTTGGAATATTCCGACGGTAAGGCTGACATGTGAATTTATCCACAGGGTGCGAATGGTCCTGGATTGGTACATGACGAGATGGCAATGGAGATATACAGCCCTTTTGAAGGAGTATCGCGATAGTACAGATTTCTACCAATTTAAGAATAGATCAACTGGATAGTACAGCTCACGTATATATATATATATATATATATATATATATATAGAGAGAGAGAGAGAGAGAGAGAGAGAGAGGGACAGAGACAGAGAGACAGAGAGAGAAAGAGAGATAGATTGATAGATAGATAGATATATTATGATTGATGCTCCCTAATTCAGGATTGAGAACTCATTAAGAGAGTTTACATGTTCATTATAAGCTTCTGTAATGCTCTTCCAACTTAGGAATAGAGCACTCTGGTGGATGGGGAATCATGCATGAGTAAATATTTCGTTTAAATTCAACCGACCATCCAGTTTTAGGTAGAGCAGAGATAAAATGCCATCCTTTGGGCCTGAAAGAAAGGTTTCGATCCTACCTCGTGGTACTTGATAGGATAATAGATAGTCGATAGCCACACTGAAGAGTTCTAATGTTACGAAACAGTCCGTAGATGACACAATTATTCAATGATAATCAATATATATTTTATTGTGCCATCCTCAGACAGCTGTTTCGTTGTATTACAACTCATCAGTGTGGCTGTAGACTATCCGTTATTCCATCCAGTACGACAAGGCAGGATGCAAACCTTTGCTTCAAACCCGGAAACCGATATCTTACCCTGCTAGGGAACTTGACAGTCAGTAAGGCTGAATTTAAGCAATATATTTATTTAGTTTAAATTCACTGTCCACCAGAGTGCTCAATTCCTATATATATTTGTGTTTTCGATATTCAATGTCTCATCACTCAACAGACATAGATTGATTTGCTTGATGTAGGATACATTGAAATAGGTAAACAATTTTTTCTAATGACATCACGAACACCAAGTTTAACCGTGATTACTTGAAGAGATACCACAACACTCGAAACACGTGTCGTAATAAATATGAAGATATATTTGAACATTCAATGTTCGTGAACTTTTTATTTTTTAAAAATTTTTTTCCTGTTTGTACGACAGAGAATTTGACAAATTAACACACTGATGAGAAAATGTGTCTGAAACATTCCAAGTAATTCATAACAACTGGAGAGGAATCAGTTTCCTCGATGGAATTTAAAATAAACAGGGAGATCCTCGACTGAACAAAAAAAAAGAAGAAAAGAAGAAATATAATGGGACTTAGTTTTTTGCACCCTGAAAATAGCCTCACCCAAATAACGTCCTTAATAGGGATGCAAATAAATCGAATCTTTCACCAGAAGAAGCCCCAAAAAGGCAGAAACATTGACGTGTGCGTAGAAAATCCATTATCCCACCATCTTTGAAGCTTCATCTCAAGTTGATACGGAATGTACAACACACTATATGAAATAAAACCAGCACACATTGGATAATGAATTACTGATTTCTATTTTGTTATATATATATATATATATATATATATGTGTGTGTGTGTGTATGTGTGTGTGTGTGTGTGTGTGTGTGTGTGTGTGTATGTGTGTGTGTTTGTGTGTGCATGTGTGGGTCAGAAAAATGGATATAAACACAACAAAATGATGTGACGAAAGTTGACAATTTAGAAAAGAAAAGATTTGATTATTACATCTCAAATTCTATGGTTATGTAAGCTAACTCTTCGGCCAAAATGTGGACCTCTCCAGAACTTCGAACATAGAATGGTGTGAAAAAAACGATGGTGAGTATACATCAAGTAAAACCTTCTTGCAATGTGGTAAGAAATGAAGAAATATCAGGATACAGGGTTTAATCAGAATGATAGATTTTTTAATTCATTTCCTTTGAATTTTATCCACCGTTCCCAATTCTTATTATTTCTTACGATCTGTATTTTAATAGGTATATTTTCTCCTGTCAATGACATCGTTACACGCATGCACACACTCACGCACACATATATATATATATATATATATATATATATATATATATATATATATATATGATTCAAATACATTGAATCCGAATAACACACACTAACTCCCAGCAGAATCCTACTGACACGTACACAACGTAGCACAACACACAGATGCAATATCTCTTCTCATATACACAGCCACAACAAAGTTTTCTCTTTTTAATCTTGACACGACCTGGTCTTCCGAAACCACTATGCAGATAATTATTCCTATTTCCTGTTCTGTTTTTATGGATTCTGGGCCACCATTTTATCATTCTTGATTCATTGAAATTGTCCCCCGGCGAAATATTGCCACAAATATGAACAAGCAACTCATATTCGTATGGAATCCTCAAAAGGAGAAAACATCAAGCAAAGGACGGCAACCCTCTTGAACAAAAAAAATCACATCATTCTCAAAAATCAGGGTCTACAATCAATGCATCCTCCTGATTGTCACCTATGGAGCTGAAACCTGGTACACAACCAAGACACTGACCTAGAAACTAAAATCCGTGCACCCTGCATATTGGAGAATTATGCTCAACAACACATGAAGAGAGCACAAGACAGCACAGCATAATTGTGGGAACAGGATTCTGAGACATCATAGAAACCATTAAGAAACTCAAATGGCAATGGGCTGGTCATGTTGCAAGTATGGCAGACGACAATTGATCATGATGACTCAAAACTTGGATCCCAGAACATCGAATGCAAAAAATATATAATTGTGTCGCCCACAGACAGCTGTTTCGATGTATTACATCTCTTCAGTGTGGCTTTAGACTTTTCATTATCCCATCCAGTACCGCGAGGTAGGATTGAAACCTTTACCTTAGACCCGGAGGCCGATATACTACCTCATGACTACGGAACTGGTCGGTCAGTAGGGCTGAATCTAAGCCATATATTTTTATTTACATAGAAATTTCTCATCCAACAGAGTGCTTTATTCCTATTGCATATATATATATATATATATATATATATATATATATATATATATATATATATATATATATATATATATATATATATATATATATATATATATGTATATATATACATATATATATATATATATATATATATATATATATATATATATATATATATACATATATATATATATATATATATATATATATATATTTATATATATTATATATAATTTAAAGAAATCAAATAGGAAATCTGGCAGTATCATTGACCGACCTGGAATCCTGAAACTCCGACCATAGTTGCACTTGATCACATGTTAAGCTAGGGGGACATTCTCTCTTTAAAACACCTTCATTTAAGAGCCCCTTTTAATAAATTCATGTTCCAGTATGTCAGTCAGTGACTGATAGGAGGTAAATATGCCAAAAAGAAGAGCTTAATCGGTAAATTTTGTTCCAGGATGTCAGCCTGTCAATCAGTTAATGTCATACGTACAAGATGAGCTTTCAAATCTGAAAATTAAGTCCAAGCAATTTTCCTTCCATTTAAGACCCTGCAAAAGCACTGGAATAATCTCCCTACTTTTTTATGGTGATACAATTATTCCAACTCGATGGAAACTAATTCTCACATTAAAAAAAAAGATCAAATGCAATTAAAAGTGTTTAAAACTGTTAAAAATGTTTTAAGTTATCTTTTCAGAATATGTGTTTTGGTCAAAGTAAGATTTTTTCCCCAAGAATAAATTGTTTACTCACCAAAAAAATGAGCGAATAGCCATATCAATTATAAAATAAATCCATAAATTACAAGGTATCGTCCACATTTTTTAAAGGATTTGTGGTAGCGCAAGGCTTCTGGCGTTTCCTCTGTCTCACCTATAATTTGCATCTTTAATAATTATGGAATCAATTGAATAGCAGGGATAATAATAATAATAATAATAATAATAATAATAATAATAATAATAATAATAATAATAATAATAATAATAGTAGTAGTAGTAGTAGTAGTAGTAATGAAAAGTGTTTGGTAGGGAAGGATGGGTAATAGAGGAGATGGAAGGAAAAGGGGATGAAGAAGAAAAAGAAATGGAAAAAGAACGAGGAAAGAATTGGGATAGGGAGGAATATATAGATGAGGAAAATAAAAATACAAAGAGAAGAAGGGAGTAGAGAAATAAAAAGAGAAAAAGAAAAAGAAGAAGAATAAGAAGAAGAAAGTGAACGAAAAAGTGGAAAAGGAAGAAAGGAAGACAAAAAGGAGAAATAGAAATATTCAAAAGGAAAAGCAGAAGAAGGGGGTAAAAATAGAAGACAAAGAAGATGAGGGAGAAGAAGAAGAAATAAAGTAAACATCAATTTCGTTGTCAGAAATTCATATTAACAGTATTTTAGGTCGTGCCGCTAATGTTGCGATTAATCATTATTGAGTGAAGATAGAAAAGGGCAGAGATTGAATTGTACCTAGACTGAAACACCCATTCAAGATCAATTGTAGGCAGATAAATCTTAAAACAAACTAGTCTTTCCTCCTCCTCCTCCTCCTCCTCCTTCTTCTTCTTCTTCTTCTTCTTCTTCTTCTTCTTCTTCTTCTTCTTCTTCTTCTTCTTCTTCTTCTTATTATTATTATTATTATTATTATTATTATTATTATTATTATTATTGCCTCAAAAGTTTTAATACTCCGTAAAAACCTCAACTAAGTTAGAACTTGCTCATCAGAGAGAGTGTAGTGTTCTTTTTTTTCTTTTTTGTCTTGTAAATGATGTGTGGTTGATAGTAAACTGAAGGTAATCTCGACCCAAGGGATTATCAGGGTACCCCTGTGCCAAATAACGAACTTCTTGATTCGGTGCAGCCACAGTACACCACTCATGGTAATGGAAAGTCTCAATATGCCCCCCTAATGTGGCCCAAATGACTGATTCTAATATCCGATCCGACATGGCCAACAGTTGGGACTCAGTTGTCATCCTTCATCTTCTGGCTACCTCACTGACACGTATTTCTTTCACAGCCTTCATAAAGGTGTCTTATCAAATTCTACCTGTGGTCAACAGAAGTAATTGAACAGAGAGGATGATACTACGTTACCCACTGCTATTATAAAAGCAACCACTCACGGACGGGCTAAAGGGAGATTATAATAATGATATGGGATAGAAAAGCAAGTTTCCCATCAACAAGCCAAAAGCCTGCAGATCAAGCAAGGCAGGAATTGAAGTGAGATAGTTTTCAGTAATAGAACTTCTGGAAATATAGAGAGAGGTGGACAGAGAAAAATATAATGGTAGATTATATCTATTTATGGTAGATAAAGATGAATGGATTTTTCAAGAAGGAGAACTTCTCACCTTGGAACACCTAGAAAGAGGCAGGGGAATAAGAAATAATAAAAAACTGCAAAATCCACCTTCCGTACGCTATCAGGGCGGGTAGAAAAAAGTGAAATACATAAGTTGAAGAAAACTATGAGAATACAAAGATGATTTACCACTACTAAGGCTCATGGAAAGAAGATACGCAAAAGCTGAAATAGAATCAGTTAACAGACTTTTAAAATATATCCAAGTTGACAATATCACTGACCTGAACAATCTAGTATATGCAGGAGCCGATCTTGTTATTGAGAAACGAGGTTTTCGTGGATAGAACTCAAATAAAAACACGAACACCAAAGCAAGATGGGTGATCAGACTATAGCACCAATAAAAATACGTTTGGGAGATAAAACATTAAATAAGATAAACATTTATGAGAACCCGAAAGTCCAAGTTAACAGAAAGAGAAATATTGATCCAAGAAGTACTCGCTTCTAAATTAGAGGTATCGAACCTCAAGTTCTTGGCCAAGGAAGGTTGACCCAAGAGACGTAGACACAGAGTACAACAGTACAGGCAAGAAAAAATATTCCAAAATAATGAAAATATGTTCTACCAATAAGTAAATGAAGAAAGCAGAGAGGAAACAGCACAACCAAATACAGCAGAAACTGTTCTGGAATAAACGTTTGGAATTGCAATCACTATAGCGAGATAGGTGGGCTGATTAACCTGAAGAAGGAGAAATAATCTATTATTATTATTATTATTATTATTGTTGTTGTTGTTGTTGTTGTTGTTGTTGTGGTCGTTGCTGTTGTGTTGTTGTTTTGTTATTTGCTTTGATTTCTTTTCATGTTAAATCACCAGCCGGGTCTTTACCAGAGACCTAAGTCTCACAGCCTTATGATGTAAGTTAAAGCAGTCCGATCCTGAAAAGTAATGGGCAGGGCTTTTATATATACTGACGATATAATACTTTTATCAACATCTACATACAGAGATGTGTGTTGGGTATGCATACATTCAGACTGACATTTCCTAATCATATGCACGGTACTAGTAAGAGCATTTTTCTAAATTTCCAAATATTCTTGGCTTCCCAGGTATATCTTATTTACTTGCCCTCCAACAATAGCAAAAGATGACACTACGTCATTTTTAATGTGGGATGGAGCACCCATAAACATTGCTCCATTTCTGCAACTACTGTCGTGAAAGCGTTAGGCCAAGCCTGCTTTCCCTGGGTCGAGTAATTCAGTTGATGTCTTACGGTAGATCCATGGACCCCAATGCAATCAGCAATGCCGAGCCTCAGCATCCCTCATTGGCTACGACATTGGACCAGCGCACCCAGACTGAGAAAACCTGTCAACCCTCTCTAGCACATTAGTTGTCTGGGTGCAGATTGTACACCTTGGACGATCCCGCAGTGTAAATACTACACTTCAATGAAGCTGAAGAGCCAAATCAGTTCATTTGAAAATGTACACTTTATTACAGAAAATTACAAACGTTGTTTTACAATGAATAAGAAGGTATGAAAATACCAAGAGAAGTATGAATACAAATCAATTCAAAGGAAATAAATGCAAAATACTTGACAAATGCACGATCGAGATGTGACACGAAGTCAGGAATAGGGGTTTTGGTTGTGGCTAGACTAAATCATTAATAAGAGCCAATAAGCCGAGAAAAATTATATATATATATATATATATATATATATATATATATATATATATATATATATATACACTCAGATTTGAGTTGCCACATTTTAGTGATCTCAATTCCCAGATCTTTGTAGTTAGTTTCTCGGACCATTTCATTGATATATTCATGTTTGATGGAATGGTTCCCCCTATTGCAACATACAGCTTACAATATATTATTATTATTATTATTATTATTATTATTATTATTATTATTATCATCATTATTATTATTCATACCAGTTGCCAGGTGGTCAACGCTAAAGACTGAGTGACATCAAGTCTCTTTAAGTTTCCAGCTCTCTTCTTCACACTTTCACAGTTAACAGCAATGCTATGGAAAACGGTTTCACACCAGTTGCCAGTTAGTTATCGCTGGAGGTTGAGTGACTGTAGATATCCCTAGTTCTCCAAGGTTCGTCACATCATCATTGCCTGTCACTTCAGTGCTTTGATTTGTCTCCCAATGCCTTTTCTTCAGCTGTTTTGTCATAGCTACTAACTTGGAGTCGTAAGTATCATATTCTCAATGAGTATTTGTGTGGTCCCCTGTTATGCTGTGGTCAGTATAGTCTCAATCCTTCATCTTATTCATCGTTCCTCCAGTCATTTCCGCTATTTAGCCCAGTTTTCAATATTTCTAGCATTTTTTTAAGATATTCTTTTTCTTTTAAATTTTCTTTAATTTTTCTCTGGTTTATCACATCCGATAATCCCCAGATATTTCTATCAGTCCTTTGTGGTTAGCATTCTAATAGTTTTCTTGTCTGGTAAGTCGATTTCTTCCATCATGATAGGCCCCCTACCTTATTGTTTACCGATAATGGACATTTTTCTTTTCCGAATTCAATCCCCATGTCAACACAGTTTTTTTCAATTTTATTGAGCAACATTTTAGCCCTCCGATGTTCTTTGCAAATAGCCTTTGATCAACCACGTAGATGAGGCGATTGACATTGCCCTTTGTTGTGAAGAATCGGTATTCTATGCTGCTTTTCAATATTCCGTTTAGTGGTATCAAGGTTAGTACAAATGGTAATGTGAACAGAGAGATTCCCCCGGGAAGATTAACTCTGGATACTTTCTTACCTCGGTTTTCTGCTGCAGCTGCCTAGTGTACTATTTTTTTTTCTGTGTTGGCTATGAATTTCACCACTGGTTCGTCAATCTCGGATATCCTGAGGCATCTCTAACTTCTCCCAGATTATTATTATTATTATTATTATTATTATTATTATTATTATTATTATTATTATTATTTTCACATGTGAATACACACTAATTTTGATATCAACGTCAGAATTTCTTAGTGTGGAGAATAAAAACTTGTCAACTCCGGTTTCAAAGGCCTGTTGCTGAAATGATATGGCAACAGTATGTCTGCAAGTTTCTCAAGCAATTTCCGCTCGATGGATTTTGAGACAATTTTGTATTCTGGGCTTTTACAAGATTTCCGCTTTTGCTTCGATTCCTTCAAGGGAGGTATGACAAACATGTTGAAATGCTGATCACATGATCAACGATTGGAAAATATTGGCGAAAAAATCATTTTGATAGCATTGAATTGAATATCAATTTTTGTGGAAATTTAGAAAGACTAAAAATGGGATATTGTGGAAGTGAGTAAAACGGTTCTAATACGAGCAATTGAAAATCAGAAAAACCACCGATTATTGGAGAGAAAGAATGAACGAAACAATTGATGTCACTAATTGTGGTGTAAACTTCTATCCCTTTTATATGTGCATGTGTGTATGCGCGTGTTGTGTGTGTATGCGTGTCTGTGTGCGTGTGTGTGTGTTAGCACTCCTGGCAATGCCATTTTGTCTACAGCCTTGAAAATTGGCATCAGTACACAACTCGATCCCTTCTAAAAATTTTTTTGGCTTTTTTTTAGTCTTTTTTTGACAGTTTTTTTTTTTGATAACATCAAGAGTTAGTAGGATCTAGATATTTCTACATGTTTTTTTCTCTATTTTCCCAGTTATATTACACACTGAATCTCCAGAATCTAGATTTTGCTAGATTCTTTTTCAATGTATTTCATACCTTCACAAGGGGGAAGATGTTTTTAAAAAAACATTATTTCAGATGTTTTATTGTGGAAAACACAAGTGATGTCATAAATAGAATTAATTCTGATCATATTCATTCACCGATGGATTTTTTTTTCATGATTTCGAATTTTGAAGTTACAGTTGTTCAGTGCTTGACTGTGATGACCAGTCATTTTTAAGATGCATACTATCCGTAAAAGAATAGCGGGATTATAAATATATATACACTGACCCTTTTGATCCAAAAGGTTTCAAAAGGATATTAAATGGATTCCTTGTTGAAAGGTTACCATTTCCTCTGTTTTTGATTAGTTGGAGAAATTGACTGACAAAATCTAGATTTTTGAAAATTATATAAGAGAGGTCTGCTTAGTCACTCAATAGAAGCCTTATCATGACCAGAATTTTCAGGCAACATGTCGTGTAGGGTATTATCAATTATAAAAAAGTAAAAATATGTGATCAATGAATGAGTTCATGCACCTTACTTTTGTTACCACCACCACCACCACCATCATCATCATCATCATCATCAGTATTTTAACGTCCATCATTGGCCACGGACTTTTCCCCAGGACTTACCACACTTCTCTATCATGGGCGTCACGGAGTCAGTATTTTCTAAATTTGTCCAGGTTATCTCTTGCAACGTGGCCTGCCCATTGCCATTCAAGTTTTCTAATAGATCCAATGATGTCTCTGACTCCTGTTTTTTTTTTCTGGTATACTGTGCTGTCTTATGGTCTCTCCATGTGAGGTTGCGCATTATTTTCATGTTGCATGCCTCTCACTTTGAATGCCTGTCTCTTGGTTAAGTTCCATATATCAGCTCCATAAGTGACTATTGGGAGAATGCATTGGTTGCATGTTCTTCTTTTTAGGATTAGAGGGATCTTCTTGTTTTTGAAAGTCGAGCTTGCTCTGCTGAAGGCTTACCATCTTGGGTGATTATTTGCTTGATAAGTCTGAATGTTCAATAAAAGTATGTCATGAATTAAAGAATAAATCTAGCGTGAAATTGCATTGCAAATTGAACTCTTCACTGAAAACCACTTTGAAATTTATATTCAGAAAGTGAAGAAATGTAAGCGTTGAAACTTTTAGTCTTTGAACTCAACCGGTCCGGTCTCTACTCGTGATACGTAGCCAGCTAGCCAGCCAGTCAACCTGACCATCTCAAAAACTGAAGAAACCCCTGTTGACCGTTTTTGTGATAGTCTTTGTAGCCAACTTTTAATTTATGCTCGAGTTAAAGGTAGCGTAAGGACCCAGAAATCATTTCTCATTTACTTTATGTCTCTGTTTCGTATTCATATTTCTGAATATTCCCTAAGATCCTATCCAACAGATAGAGATTATACGTATGGAGTGTATACACTTCTGTAAGACAAGGGAGACACCTTGGAGGACTCACAAAGAAAAGCCAAATTGTCTATTCAACTTTTGTCAGCATTTTCCCCCATTATTACGTCAGTGGTTATTTGCTTCTTCTATCAAGAACAGTCTGTAGTAATGAACCCTTTGTTTAAGATGACCTTGCTTTGAAAATTAGCTCTGTGTTTGAAAACGTTTTCTCTACGAAACGAAAAGCCAGAAAAAGCCATTACGAACCACGAAAATGTTTGGTCATTTCAACCTCGTATTTGTTTCTCTTATTTTCCTGATTTTTCGCTTTCAAAGTATAGATACTTTAGTCCTTTATTGCTTTTCTGCCCAATTTAGAACTATTGTGCCATGGGTGTCGTGGTAGAATGGTTGGTAAGCCCAGTACTTGTGGCCTTGGGCTAGAGTGAGTTTAGTAAATAAGTAGAACAATTGTATCACGTCGGGTGAACGTAAACATCCTCGACCAAAAATAGGTTCGTCGATCCTTATTTCTATATCAATAACCGTTACGCCAACCAGCACCAAACTATCCAATTTATAACTATTGTATCTCGTCTGACTGATTGGAAGGTCTGCAGAGAAATCGAAAGGTATGGTCAGTTGCCTAACTGTAGTGGCTATTAGTCAACCAAAACTGTCACCATGATTGTCAACAGCAGTATCTTCAGCTTTCAAGTTCATCCAGCTGGCAACGTAAATATATACATATATATATATATATATATATATATATATATATATATATATATATATATATATATATATATATATATATATATCACATACAGGCTGGGATCTTCAACATTTACTCTTTAATTTGTCTAGAAAAACATTTCTTCCCATAAACATCCCCGTTTATTTTTTTGTTTGTGTGTGTCTGGGTTTGAACTTACCATCTAAGTTTGAGTTAAATGAGTAAGTAATCAATGCTACATTAATACTTCCTTTTCTTTTGAAAATTCAGACTTGCTATGACCCAACAAAATGAAAGAGAAGTTATCCATTGATCAGTCTTTTGCCTGAATCGTTAATTGATCGCCCCCAACATTTCATGCTGTCAAAATATGTTGCCCCCATAACGATTGCGATTGAGTGATTAACTAGATTTATCATTATTCAGAACAGCTTGTTTTTGGCAATCTTGCTCTGGAGATTTGTTTGGTGCTTAAATACGAATTGTCTACGAAATAAAGAGCCAGAAAAAGCCATCACAAAACATGGAAGTGTTTGGTCATTTACCTTCATATTTTTTATTCCAAAATAGCGTAACCCTTTTCCCATTGCCGTTAAGCCCAATTTAGAGCTATTGTGTCACATTGGCTGATAAGGGATTTCAACTGAGGAATCGGGAGAAATAGTCCAAAACGACAGTCGGGCGAGTGATGTAACGGTAAATAGGAAGAAGAGATAATCTGAGAGAGAAATAATCGGCTTGGAAGAAAGGAGAAAAAAAATGGATCAAATGATATGTATTGAAAGACGAGCAACAAAATTGATGGAGAGTTAAAACGGTGAGTGGGACCAGAAAAATGTGAAAAAAGAAAAAGTTAAAGGGAAAAAAAGAGAACAAAAATGATTTTGCAACAACCAAAAAACAAAAACAACAAAAAACGGAAAGATAACATCTACAGAGGACGCCGTTTATTATAATCCCGGGTAATGTTATCAAACATTTGTTGTTATTGATTTAAAATAAGGCACGGTTTCAGCTGCTTTGAGATCACACAAAGATAAACATGATCAGACATTTAAGATTATATAGATAGATGGAAATCAACACAAACACAGAGCCACTCTATAATTATGCAGTTTTAAATCACACGGATTTGTTTACATTTTTTGAATTGGTGCATTTAAAGTTACTTTAATTCAAAAACCCGGAGAAAAATGCACTGGTTTGGCTACAGATGAACCGATTCGAACTATTAGTATTACATAGATAATCCATTTATCCATTTCTCTTTAAAAAGCAATATTTATCGAAGCAGATGTGTATGTGTGTGTGTGTGTGTGTGTGTGTGTGTGTGTGTGTTTGTGTGTGTGTTTGCGTGTGTGTGTGTGTGTGCATTTATGTGCATAATACGCACCCACTCCCTAACAAAGATTATTTAGTCAAGTTTTTGAGTCGTTTTTTTCCTTTCGATATGAAATAAAATCCGTGGGTAAATGAAACTGTAGGCCATCTGCTTTCGGATACTTGACCCGTGTATTGATTAGTTTGAAACAAATTTTATGGAAACGGAAGTAGAGGAAGTCTGGATGCCAGGTCAATTGCTTCTTTTGGTTCGTCCAATCCTCTCTCGTGTCAGATAATGCAATGGACGCCACAGCAGGGGTGTCGCCATGTTGGAGGGCGGCTTTGTTATGGAATGACATCCAACATAGCTTCAACCCATTTACCAATGCTGTATATTTCCCTGACAATTTCGACAAATAATAACAGGAAGTAATGCTTTCAAACCTACTTGATAGGGAGTGCTTCCCAATACATCACTGTCAGATAACTTAATTAAATACACGCACACACACATATATATATTGAGAGAGAGAGGGAGAGAAAGAGAGACAGACAGACAGACAGACAGACAGAAAGAAAGGGATAGGGGATAATGATGTCTGCAATGTATTAGGATGTTTACAATTAATTTGATATATAAAGTGCTCATCGGTTTTATCTCTACGCACTTCAACTTGTAGTGTCAACGAAGTTGAGAGAATCCAACAGTTGTTGGGATAATCGAATCTTGTTTTCTGATGTACAATGCTATCAAATCATCCCGACTGATTAATTTCTACCGCCTTCTCCAGGTATGACGTCAAAAAAGGTGAGAAATTCGTTTGTTCAAAAAAAAAAGAGCTGATAATTTTTTACTCATCTCAAACTAATGGAAAAATCATGAATGTTTTAAATGGATTTGGTATAAGACTAAGATTCCAAAGGCAAAATTATGAGTCACCATCCATGTATGTTTTGTTGTGGATGATAAATTGAAAAAATTGAAAAGAGGGTAATTATTGGATAAGTTAGTTCTCTCACCTTTTGTTGGGCTGTGAGCTCTAGAAAAGGTTTGAATTCGAATTTTACTTGTAATTATTTCATATGATTATCACAAAGTATGTCGTCAAACCTTTTCACACATACATGTAAACACGCGTATACAAATATACAAACGCCATCTGTGTGCTTGCGTACCTAGACTAAATGATATAACTGTGTACATTTCTAAACTGCTTCAGATTCTGTACCTGTGCACCAGTGTTGGATTTAAACATGGGAAGGCCCTTAATTATACAAGGCTTGAAGGCTCACTGTAAAAGAATCACACAAGAAGGTATGATACAACTTGGAATAAAACCAAGGTTTCCTAAAAGTGATCATCATCATCATCGTCATCATTTATCGTCCGTTGTTGGACGAAGACCCTTCTCATGATTCGCCACACCTCTCTATCATGATCGTCGCAGTGCAAATATTTTCTGAACCTGTCCAGTTCGTCTTGCTATTTCATATTCTACCAACCTCAGTTCTAGACTTGATTTCCATGTTTTGAGTCGTGTTGACTTTGATAGTCCGCCATTCATACAACATGCTAATTAACCATCTATTTTGATAGATAATAAAAATTGAATGAAACGAGTATAAGACATGAGTATAGATCTATACAACACCGCTACGAAAAACAGCAGTGGCGTCTCTAACGAAGTCCTCATCGTATATTTTGGGGTCGCAGCATCATTTAAACTAACCAAGGACACCCCAGCAGTACCGTCACATTTCGGTAGTATCGGATCCATCTCGATACAGCCTTTGCTTGATGCTTCACCCAATAATGAATATCAAAGTTTACTCAGGTATGTTGAAGCCAAGATGACGATGGAACTTCAGCCCTACTAAAGAACGTATATGAGTCAAACAACCAGATTTTCCTTCTCAAATCCTGATATAAACGAAATTCAAAATATGGAACAGTACACTACGAAAAAAGTCCAAATATTTCGGTGTGAATCCATACACAATTATATCCCTACTTCTTACCTAACTCTCCACACAGTGCAACATCTCCTAAGGTTCTCTGTCTACCCATCTGATAACTCCAATAATCTACGGAAGATACGATTGAATTTTGTGGAGGATCCATTAACAATTACTTCCCCTGTGTTATAGGTATCAGTCCTCACATATTTTTCATTTTAAAACAAAGGTTCATGACATTAGATGGTAAATAGCCTGAAGCTACTTGCTATGAGGAATATGGTAGTCTTGTGAAGTCTTTGTGAAATTCCCATTCCAATGATATACAATACACCCATATTTTGGGAAATTGATTTCATCCTGGCCGTAGCCTCGAACCCAAAACGGCTACCATTGTTAAATCAAGATGGCAGACAAACAACCATGAACCAGAGAATATCACTTCTTATTCATGTTTTTTAGACAATGTTTTTTTTAATAAAATATGGAGACAAACAGATGACTCAGAGGTGCACGCAAAGCATAACTCTGTGTTTAGAGTAAGGCAGGACTATCTGCTATAGGAACGAGGGGGCCGTACACTCGATCCACACCGTAAAGCACTAAACTGCTGCTCGCTATTCGTTAGATTCTAAGCTATATATGAGAAACTTTCTTCATTTTGAGACTCTACGCAGTTACAAATCAAATTTATCATTACGAAATCATTATAATTAAATGCATATTTTACTTGGGTTTATATCTATCTTTTTAGGTGTGTTTTACTGAAATTCATGTGGAAAGCAACTTTCTTAAATTCTTCATCCAGTTCGTTTAGCATTATTTTGAGATCATGAAGGCTCTCGGCAAATTTGAGGTTACTTACGTATTTGCCGTCCATTCTGATCCCTTTGTTTTCCCAACCTATGTTTCTGAAATCATCTCGAGGCAGAAGGGTTTGGTTGAGCTGGTATCACCGTGTCTTACCATCTTTCGACCTGAAAGAACTCTTAGTCTGTATGGAGCCTGATAAAGGAACAGCTCCGTCGGTAGACATGTTGCAATACTCTGTCATATACGGAGTTCATGCCTAGTCAAATGATAGAATCAATAACTTTAGGGATTTCCACACAGTCCTTTTGTTGACTTCAACGAGGTCAACAAATGCTACAGCAAGTGACATTTTAAATTCTGCTGCGTTCACCTTTTAGTTGATTTACCAAATGGAAATTTTCAATGGTGGAGCACCACACGGATCCCTGTAAAACAAATATTGATATGTTGAAGACATAAACACGGCGATCATAATCGAAAACTCAAGGCTGATAAAAAAAAGACCATTTCATTTATTTTGGAAAACAAATCTAATGAAATCCCCAAATGACAAAAAAATAAAGCGAAGAATCACAATTAGTTTGAAAGCTTTCGGTAAAATTCAAGAAATATAAACCCAATTAATTCTAAAATGAAGAGTTTACAACCAATGCAACCCCCAACAGTCGTTTATGAAACTGGAGTATGGAACCTTATCCAATGACTGACCCTCAAACGCAGAACCATGCAACGTGTACAGAAGAGAATCATACTTAACCTCACATTGAGAGATCACAAGACTGCATAGTATCTTGGCAAAAAAATCAGGAATCACAGATATTATGAAATCCATTAGAAAGTTCGAATGGTAATGGCCTGGCCACACAACAAGAATGTTCGACAACCGCTGGACATCACAACACAACATGGATTCCCAGAGATCATATGCAAAATGGTGCGAGCAGGATATAAGGACAAGACAATTTCAAAAATGGTTGTTTCTATATCGTCCATGATAGAGAGGTCTGGCGAAATTTTGGGAAAGGCCAATGTCCAACAACGGACGTTTGAATGATACTGCTTATGATAATATTTAATAGGTGTGACTATATATATATATATATACATATATATATATATATATATATACATAAATTAATTTCTCAGTCTATATTCATCCATCTTACTTCTTCTGTATCCGTCCATGAACATGAATGTACTGAGGTTTACTTTGAAAGTGAAAGAAATTTGAGAATTTAAAGAAGGGAAAGAAAGAGAAAATAAAGAAAAAGAGTTGTAGAACGAGAGAAAGAAATGAATGAATGGATGAAAGGACTGTGAAAGAATGGAAGATAGGAAGGAAAAGAAGGAATGAGATAACAAAAAGGAAATAAGGCAGAAAGGAAATCAGCAAGCAAATTGACTTGAAAAAGATCGAGGAACACAGAAAACAATAAGAATGAAGGAGATATGGATGAATATGAAAAAGAAGAAAAAAACAGTACATTGAAAGAAAGAGAGAGAGAGAGAGAGAGAGAGAGAGATAGAGAGAGAAAACTGAGAGGCAAAAAGAGAAAGACAAAAAGAGAATTTCCATTTGGGTCAGAGAAAGAAAGAATTGAGAGAGAATGAATTAGGAGTCAGAACATTCAATAAAAATGAAGAAAGTCGACATCATAGTCAATGATTGAACAACCGTAGCATTAAATTTTGATGTCATATAAAAAAATCCCATTTAGGAATAGATATGGTCAAAATAAATTCTACTTACATTATCACTAGCGTTTTCTACTGAAAAACATCTAGAATGCAAAAAAAACAACAAAAAAACAAAAAACATCCAGGCCCAGGGAAATGTAGATGTTATTGATAAGCCCGTGAAAACATGATCCCTAGAAGAGATAAGCTGTTATTCATAAGGGTTTAGTGGAGTACTGATGCTAATTTTCGAGTCTGTACACAAAATAATATGGCCAGGAGCGTTGCAAATATAAGCACACAGACACCCACACATGTAAAAAATATGAAACCCTTTGCAAATTCTTGGTGACTACGTTTGTTCAATAGATATATAGCCAGCCAGCTAGACAAACTTACTTAAAAACTGGAGAAATCTATGTTGAAAGAAGACAAGTTTAAGGAGATACTCTTGGTTATAATATAAATTTCCTTTCTCTAGTTATGATTAGTGATGAAGAAATAGGGAGCAACGAAAGGAACTGAACAACCCAACCCAAAAAGTATCAGGACGCTGAATAGATGCTATAAGTATCCGAGAATCCTGGGGATTGACTAAATCATACAGAATAATATTAAAGGGAATGGCAGTAATGAATGCCTAAAAAGAAAAGGAAGGATTTAGGAAAATAAAATGGTTGGCAGAAATATCATTAAATGAATAAATATATGGACATTATAATATATTCGATACTCTTCCTAAACTGGACAAAAAGGAGAGCTGAAAAAAATTCATCAACGGTCAAAGAAAATGGATGATGAAGGCTCGTACTCAAAGGATAATGTTGATAGACACGATACTGGAATGAAATAAGTTGAAATACGACTTGACAGCATTGAAGACTGCATCCAATAAAGAATCTGAATGCTGAATATATTAAATCCCCACGCTCCCTGGTATATACTTGCGTAATGTAAATATCAGTGACTAAAATGTTTTTTCTCCCTAGCAAGATTTACCGAAAAGGGATACATGGCAAATTCAGAGGAAGAACAAATCTTTCGTAAGGATGTTTGGTGTGAAGTTTTGCATGGCACATTTTTTTAAAATTTAATCGCGACAATTTATCTGTATTCGTGTTTATTTTCGTAGACATATTCGCGAGAATATTTGCACATATAACATCCATATGTATACGCACACACACAGAAGGATAGACTTCGCTATACAAACACATGAATACAAATGAAAATATTCGTATACAAATCTGTTTACGTATGTGTATCTTTCATATGAATATATTTGCAATACACGCACCCACATACATACATGTATAGGTGGATAATTCACACTATATATGCACACGTAAATATATCCACACGCACACACGCACACACACACACAAACACACACACATATATATATATATATATATATATATATATATATATATATATATATATATATATACGTGTGTGTGTAATTATATTGAAACTTCAACGGAAACAATCTCCAATTACCACTCGATGAATGTATCATTTGGTATGGTTAATGTAAATAGAATAAACAATTAATGAAAATGGGGTTGCCACGAAAATTGAACCTGCGACCGATAGGGTAGCCATTCCAACGTAGAGTTGCTCTATCCATTGAGCAAAAAGACTTTATGTTGTCTAAGTCATAGGTAGATCATATGATACATTCACCGTGTGATAAATAGATTCCATTTCAAATAAAGTTTCAACGTAATAAAACGAAATTTATGATCATTTCGTCGGATCGTCTATTTTCTGTTAGCATATATATATATATATATATATATATATATATATATATGTGTGTGTGTGTGTGTGTGTGTGTGTGTGTACAAACACACTTGCAGACGCAAATATATGCATATTCGCACAAATCAATATAAATATATGCATACATACTCAGAGAAATACATGTAGAGATATACATACATTTTGAGAAAGAACTATATAGATATATTCAATACTTGGATTAATCTACTTATTCGTATCTTTTATATACATTACCGTATGCACACATGCACGTAAACAAATGATTGATATATATATATATATATATATATATATATATATATATATATATATATGTGTGTGTGTGTGTAGTTATATACCTATAAGCTTGACCTAATACTCAAACAAGCACACAAGTGCACATCATACACATATACATGTATGTATCATATATTCATACATTTATATATACATATATATACATATACATGTGAGAGTATGTTTGTGTGAGTATATGAAAATAACTTGATATTTACCGTATATACATCTATTTATTCCTACAAACATGTCTCCAAGTACTATCTCCTACTCAACACACACATGCAAATATGTATATTTATATATATATATATATATATGTGTGTGTCTGTGTGTGTGTGTTCTGACATGCCCTTGTGGGTCCAGATGCTTGTTTCCTTGAGTCTTTTTGACTTGTATAGTCGTCACGCAAGTCTTTTATCCCAGAATCTCCACTTGCGTATCTTTTATCAAAACATAAAAGGTCAAGCATTGAACAATTAAAGGTCAAACGGGGGTCGGTCAGTCAAGGAGTTTTTCTTTTTTGAAACCTGCTAATTTGGTCCAAAAAAAAAAAACAACCTTCACCAGAGGTTATTTCTGTTCAATATATGTTAGGTTCATTATACCGCCATTCAGTTCTATTCAGTATGTTTAATTTCAACCTCTCAGCCTTTGCTGTTCGGAGATTTAAGCTCCTTTTGTTGTTATTGTTGATCTTGGATATATGTTTAGTTTTAATATATTTCCTTTTTTTGTCAGGTTTATGTACACTTTAAACCAACTCACGTTCACGAATTTCAGGCACAAATTGGTCGCGGTGAAGAGTTTCTTGTATAGTGTATGCAGTGAACCAAGTTCAATCTGCTGCTGATGATTCAAGGATTTCTTTTAGACAAACTGATTGTCTGAAAAACTCTCTGGATGATAATGATGATGATGATGATGATGTTCAAAAGATGACCAGTGGTGCAGGTGCACTCTACGGTCTGAAATTATGCCATACACTTGGTTTGAAGAGGTGAAGAGTTAGGCACATCGTCAGTATCGCCCCTGTTTGCCTGGGTATAGCGGCAAAGCATAGTTAGGACAGCTTGAGGCAAAAAAGGACGTAGGAGATGACCAATGTGCTCTGGGCGTCAAGCTGTGCTTTGCTGCTGCATTACGCCTATCAGTTTGTATTCAGTTGTCCGTTCCCTGGACCTGATCCGGGGTGAGTCTAAGGTATCAGATGCTGACGTCACTCCAAGGGAAAATCGCTATGGAATAGCCGAAATTTGATTATGTTCTTAACTTTCCTATTGCTACTTCTCTTTTCTATCGAAATAGCTCTGGGTTTCTATAGATGTGAAGATGAGAGCGTTCGATAATCATGTAAGATAATCAGATTCGGTTAGTTAATGTGCAATAAAAATTCCAATAAATTCTTAATCAATCATAACGAATACGCTAACGCAAGATTTAAAACTGGGACATTTGAGTATTTCTGCATACATTTCAGTCTAAGCGAAGATTCTGGTGGAATAAGGTGCGTTTACAATTATTTTTTCAGATAATGCTAAGCCTGTGTCCTGCGTAAAGCAAGCTAGATTCGACCCAAAAGTTAAATAGAATATTCACTAAGAACTTTACCCAAGCTAAAATTTAAAACTTTTTATCATACGAACTATAATTTTGCGGAGAGCCATGAAAATAAATCTGTGATCATTGCAAATCAGCCTTATAATCGGGTTTACGAGTGGTTGACCTCTGACACCGGATTTTCATGACTGGCTGAAGGATACTCCAGTAGAAAACCTACGTTGGAGAGAGACAGGTGTGTAATTTACTCTCCCCAAATATTCGTCTGCGATGCTATGCCATGAATGGTTGTGATTTTATAGAAACTAAAATTATTTTCTTGATCTGGGCTGCTTTTAGAAAAGGGGAAAATATTTCCCAAGCAGGAACTGCGGGGATTCATAATCAGAATGATATAAGATTAACGTTGTCAAACTTCAGTACAAACTTGGGAATTGATTTTGCTTCTATACTGTAACAATCCTCACCAAAATAAGGAGTTTTAACCGATATGAAAAATCCACATTCCCGTATAGTGATTTGAACTCACGACCATCTGATTACCAAAAGAATATCTTAATGATGAGCTGATAAGATTTAGATGTTACAAAATATTATCAGCCATATCCACACAGATCATTTCTAATAAATGATTAGATTTACACAAAAATATATTTTTTATAACCTCTATTCATCATATATACGATACTAGAGCTGCTGTAATCTCCTCAAATGTTCAGTCGAAATGGGAGTAAGAGTGGAGTTTAACCCTGCAGCTGACAGTCTTGTATTTCTTCAATTTTTGCAATACTTTACTTGAAGTGAATTATCACGTGCATAATTTATAATATAACCAAAAGGAATAGAATTAATAAAAACCTTCGGTGCAACTAGGCATTATAACTTGAAACATGTAATGATAAACATTTAATAACTCAAACATGGGCTGCAAATCATTTTTTTCTGTATAGTTTATGCTGACTGAATATCCTTGCTTGCTACTTCAGCAGTGCTTTTTAACTTCCATGAATTTAAGAGTTAAATCTATCTTCAAAAATATGTTGTTAGATTGTTTTGTCAAACTACATTTACCGCTTTGGAGCTGAATTTGTTCTCTTACCGTAACAAAAACAACTGTCACTAAAGTAAAGGATGTAAACCGATACGAAATATCCATATTTCCTTACTGTGAGCGGAATTCACGACCAATTAATTGACAGGGGGCTATCTTACTGATTGAGCTAGATTGGCAAGTTACGGATATAAGAAAATCATACACGCAGACTTATTTAATTCTAATAAATATTACATCTATAATATATATATATATATATATATATATATATATATATATATATTGATAATATTCTTTTTTTCATTAATTTATTTTTTTACTACTTTTACGATACAAAAATTGCTGTTATCGTCTTCAGTCAGAATCGGAATTGAAATGGGGTTTGGCTCAGCAGCAGTCAGTCTTATAATAAATAAAATAACTTGGCTGCATTTGATCCACGGACAAAAATGTATGTTTATGAAATGGACCATACAATCTTTTCTATTCCACTCCCTGTATCAATGAACTCTTCCATCTAAAATTGATAATTTTGCTGATCAAAATATCTCCCTCAAACCATTTGAAAAAAAAATGAATTTTTCCACTACAAAGATTCAAGTATTTTTTTTTTTTTTTAATATTTCACAGAAATTCAAATATATCCATAGACTATTTTGCAAGGATTAACAACATATTTCAATATCCAAAATCTCATAACGTTTGTCATTATTCAAAAATGTTTCCCCCACTATGTCTCATGTGGCAAAAGGACATTTTCTATTGAGCTTCTGTGGCATTTCATCAGGGAGATGTAAAATACCTTATCGGATATTATGATATACTGTTAACCATTCCGTAAAAAAAAAATACGAATAGCATTTTATCAATTTTTTTAACAGTACAGTTATACCTTGATTAGTGCAGTTAATGCATTCCAACATTTTCTTTTGCCTCAAAACTGCATTTTTTAGAGACTCATTATAATTAAATGTATTTTTCCAGTTTATACTTACTTACGATGATTTATACGGCAATATCTTAACCGAGCTAAATAAAAACGCTTTAATCGAAATCACAATGCTCAAGGTATTTATGTACATGTAAAATAAGGCCCCAAATTGATATTTGGAAGTAATTTTAAAAACACATAATTTACAAGAGTGTAATTTCGATCAAACAGTTTTTTTTTTATTGCTGATTCAAATTGATGAAATCCGATAAAATCTCTCATTACATTCAGCGATAAACATAATTAATTGTTTTTAAGAGAACGTATATAAAGGGCAAAATATAATTTCACATGACATTCTTTGATCAATTTAGAGTTTAATATTCACGCTTTGCCGATGAATGTTGAATTTTCGCTGAAAAGAAATAAAGTTAAAGGTCTGGTTAGGCACTCAATAGAAACTGTCAGGTGACAAACATCTTTTGACAGCAAAGGGGATGATCAATCAGAGAAATTGGAATGTTATTTTTCTGGCCTTTTGTTGGGCAATGATCACTGATAAAAGTTCGGATAGAAAAACAAACAAGTGCAAATGCTGCTGCATACAAGCAGAATGACCAATTGAGCATGAATTACTTGAAACTTATTTACGGGAGGAATTTTCAAAAGACGAAACACAGACATTTTTTCTTGACGTAATAATGAGTGAATGTTCGAATTTTCAGCGCCCTAGCTCTATTCTTGCATGTATACATGAGACATAGATAGCCAGCTCCCAGGCGGGACCCACTTAAAAAGTTGATAAACCTCTATTGACACTTTAGCCCGGAAGGAAATTTCAATTAGTGCTTCCTTATAATTAATCTTTCGATTCTGTTTACCTCCATCATATTTTTTTTTTATCCCAACTCAACTCATTCGATCTTGGATTGTAAGTGAACAACGCATATTGGAGATAAAGGATAAGCTTTCAGAGAGACTCGAACTCACATCTCCTTTGCCAGCGCTGTTTACGACCGGAATAAACGTTGCAATGAAAAGCAAATGAAATAAGATGAAGGCAAATAGTAGTAGTAGACAGAAATTGATGAAAAAATTACCATCACAGTCAATAATTGGACAACCGTAGCGTCACAATTTCAAGTCTTGTAAAATCGAAGAATTATTATGGTCATAGTGAATTTTTTTTTTATATCACAGCTGTTTTCGCTTGGAAGTTATTCTTGAGAATGTAAATTTCTTCTTCTTCTTCATCATCATCATCATCATCATCATCATCACCACCACCACCACCACCACCACTACCACCACCACCATCATCATCATCATCATCATCATCATCATCATCATCATCATCATCATCATCAGTCTTTCAATGTCCGTAGTTGGACATAGATCTTCTCCAGGATTCGCCTCAATTCTCTATCATGGGCGTGGCAGAGACAGTACTTTCTGAATTCGTTCAGCTCGTCTCTCCGTCTAATACTGTATGTGATCTTGGGAGATCTATGTCGTGAGTCATGATGTCAATCGGTTGTCAGCCATTCTTGCGACGTGGCCAGCCCATCGCCTTAGGAGATTTTTAATGGATTCTATGATGTCCCTGACTCCTTTTTTCTCCCAGATGTACCGTGCTGTCTTGTGGTCTCTCCACGTGATGCCCAGCATAATTCTTTTGTGTGCATGTTGCAGTGTTCTCAATTTGTGGATCTGTCTCTTGGTTAGTTCCCATGTTTCAGCTCCATGATCGGCTATCGGAAGGATGCATTGGTTGTATACTCTTCTCTTTTAGGATTAAGGGGATCTTCTTAGGTTGAGCTTGCTCTGCCAAAGAATGAAGAATCAGTAAACTATACCCGTGAAAAAAGGCATTCCCAAAACTTTCAAAAGTGTTTTCTTTCCTAAAATATCAAAACAAAACCATTTTAAGAAGGGGTCTCATGCAAATTTCTATTGATGCTAATGTTTTAGTTTGTAAACAAAACGGTATGGCCAGGTGTACTTGAAAGCACAAACACGCATAGAAAAATAGAACCTTTCGCCACCCTCAGTGGCCAAGATTTTTCGATTATTTATTCGCTTTATTTGATAAAAACATCTTGAAAAGAACGAAGATTAAGAGATGAGGAGAGAGGGGGGGGCAATCGTAACTCAGTTCTTTTATTGAAAATTTTTTATACGACAAAATCCTTTAGAATTTCATATATTAGAGTTTAAGAACCTATATAACAATTTTCATTAAAATCAGTTCTGCAGTTCAAAAGTTTCATATCTTTTGCATTTTGACGTATTGTTATTCACGAATAATATGTCAACAAATAACCGGATCAACCATAACTGGTCATTTTTCAATCCCTAAGGTTCTGTCAAATATAGCCATATTTCAGCTCAACTGGTCTAGATTTGAGCACTTTTCCCACTTGTAAACAAAAACAATATTTTGCTCGTACAATGTAGATAAATAATCAGATCAGCCATAACTCACTATCCCCCTTTCCACAAGCGTACATGCAAAATATCATTGAAATAAATTGAGGAATGTCAAAGTTATCCATTTGAGAAAAAGGAGACAACGACAATGACGACAGACACCCATAGCGAATGATTGTTACCGGCTGTTTTCCTGCCGGGTGCAAAATAAAAGAAAATAGGGTTAGTGCTGTTCCGTACTCCAAAGATCGATAGTAAAGCTGCCCCCAAAAGATCGATTATAGAGCCACTGCAAAACATCATTACGGGAGACTCAGACGTTGTGGCTCCTGCGTCGCGTGACACTTGAGACTTTGATTTTCTCTCCTTTTTGTTGAATGATTCACGGAGACCAAGTTACAAAGAACGTTGGTTTTGCTCCACAAAGAAATAAAATTACATACCAGGGAAATGATTTCAATTATAGATCAAAACAAAGTCTGTGTTGTTCGGTGCTACACGGATCGATAATAAAACCGCCAAAAATTATCATGGGAGAACTGACTTCCAGCGAAGAATGACACCCAGATTCTGAGGAAAGCACTATTTTAAAATGTAAATATTAGAATTTTAATTCTTTTGTATAGCAGAGATGCCTAGCGGAATTTCCATCCACTGGAAATGATATCTATAATATCTATAATATTATTTTGCTTGTTGTTACTACATTCAAATATCCAGTATTAACACAAAGCAAAGGTTTGGTAGATTAATATAGGGGTTGGAAAGAGAGAGAGAGAGAGAGAGAGAGAGAGAGAGAGAGAGAGAGAGAGAGAGAGAGAGAGAGAGAGAGAGAGAGAGAGAGAAAATGTCGGAGAAGAAGGTTATATATATTATTAAGAGGGTAAAAATGGAACCAGGAGAAAATAAAATTAGGGAATTCACTAAGGGGGCCGGAAGGGGGTTGCAAATGAAATTAATCTATGTTCATATGAATACTCAAATAATCAAATAATTGTAGCATCAAAATTCTAATTAATGTAAAAAACATTTCATTGGAGAATGAATGTATTCAAAATAAATCCTATTTATGACATCACTGAAGAAAAAACATTTTTAGTTAGAAGGAGTCTAATGTGGTAACAACGCCAATCTTCGAGTCCGTAGACAAAACAGTGTGGACAGGATTGATGAAATATGCAATCACACAGAGAAACTAACCGACGCACATATAGAAGAAAAGAATAGAACTGTCCACCATCTTTGATTGTTGTTCCATTCATGGATGGAGAACGATGATTAGAAGGGATAAAAAAGAGAATTAGAAGATCAAAGACAGGAAATAATGGATAATCTCTGTTGACAATACCCATGAAATTTCTACGGGTGTAGCTAATCATTATTATTATCATTATTATGAATCTCACACCAGTTGCCTGGTGGTAACCGCTGGAGTTTGAGTGACAGATTATTATTATTATTATTATAAACCGTCAACCAGAACTGTCAATATAGGTTTCTCAAGTGTTCAAGTGAATCTGGCTGGCTATGTATGTATGTGTGGCACGCAAAAACTGCACCAATGGAGCTACAAGGCTAAACATTCAAACGAGTATTCCCTATTCGGTCTAGATAAACATTCTTTTAATTTTCTCCTCTACATAGGTTTTTTTTGGGGGGGGGGGTAGGATTCAATTTACAATGTAAAATGCCAAATTGATCCATTTGTTTGTGTCCTGTAGTTTTAATGCTCATTTTTCTGAAATATCGGACTTTTTTTCTGATCAGTGCCCAACAAAAGACGACGGAAGTAACTTTTTCCATTGATAGTCACTTGCAAATTTTTTGAATTGATAATCCCAACAGAGCATACTGCCAAAAGACATCCGTCACAGGAGAGAAACGTGTAGGTGCTCAGAGGATTATGGGCACTGTTATCAGTCATCAATACCCTAATCTTCTGATAACAAGCCTTGCTGCTGCGAGGTTATATTTCACTCTTACTTTTATACCAACTTAAGATGATTATACCAACTTTTGTATTATATATTATTATGTACGTAATGATTAAATTCGTATGCCAGTTAGGCTCAGATGGCAAGAGGGCCTCTAGCAATCACTTGGACGTGGTTTCGAATCACGATTAGGGAATGCTTGTTTCATCAATCTGATTGTATTTACATGACGGGATAAACAAACGGCTGACAATACATTTCCTCACAGATTCATTCAGATGTCTGCAATGACTGCATATAACGCCGTCTTGGATATCTCTTACTCTGATGATCTAGGATGTGAATGGACTGGCTTGATGTTAAGACCCAAATACAATAAACTTTATAAGTTCGAGAGAGCTGCATGGGTATTTTCGTAGTTACGTACACAATTTTACATGAACATAAACAAATATATTGTCTTCGTATTCATGTACCTAGTTTGTTTTGAATTGCCAAGTGTCAAACGCGTACTATTTGAGTTTTGAGTTTACTTCTGTATGCCAAAAATGACTGTGAAATTAGCAAAAAACAATGATATCATGTATGCAAAAACTGCTGATAAATTCACTCTATCAGCTGAGGTCGACAGTTTAAGTTCGCAAATCTCATTCACAGGAATCACCATTAGAAAGGTCAAAATGCTTGGAATGATATTGTCTAGAGAAATGAATTCTATTTTGTTTACCTTCAAGATTTCAATGGAGAAAGCTCAACTTGTTTTGTTGCGCTTGCATATCCCATTAACAGTAATTACTAATGAAGCAGTTGAAATTGGACACGTAGTTTTAGAATAATAGTGTGTGGAGACATGGATTCTGTTTTGTTCACCTTTTAGATTTCAATGAAGCTAGCTCGACTTGCTTTGTTAAAGTTTGTATATCCCATTAACTGTAATTAGTAATGAAGCAGTTGAAATGGGACACGCAGTCTTAGAATAATGTATGGAGAAATGAATTGTTTGTTTACCTTTTAGATTTTAATGAAGCAAGGATGCTTGACACAAGCTTAGCTAAGCTTGTTTGTATAAGTCCCCTTAATCACTGAGTACACAAAATATTTACAAAATCTATATCAAATATTGTTTTAACTATATTGAGCCTATTTGATATAGTAAACGATACTTGTATCTAAAGTGTTCCGATTAGGTCTGCGCATGAGAGAATTAAGTTCGCCATACTAAGAAGAAATCACAAGACTGATGAGTACATTAGAGATGGAAAAAGGAGTCGGAGATATCATGAAATCCATTAGAAAACTCAAATGGTAATGGGCAGGTCATGTTGCAAGAATGACAGTTCAACTGCTGGACATCACGACTCACAACGCTGATCCCCAGAGGTCATATACCAAATTGTGACCGACATAAAACGAGATGGCATAATGACTCAGACAGGTTCCGGATATATTAGTGCCGCAACACCGACGATCAAGAAGTCTGGCGGATCTTTGGGAAGCTCTGGGTTCAACGATGGATGCAAAGACTTTGATGATGGTGATGATGATGATGGTGGTGGTGAATACAAGCAATGTAGTTAACAATACCTTGCGTTAACCTTTCGAATTACGGCGTAAACACACTGACATAGGACACAGCTTTAGGCATACCATTAGCCAAGCAACATGCATTGACTATAAATTATAAAGCTCGATTTTTTTCTAATCAACTTGCGCCGGGAAGAGGTATTCAGCCACATTGAATGTCAAAGAGCAGTATGTGGTTCGAGAACTGCAATTGGCAAACCTTGCACGGTCTTTTCTGGAGAGCCATTTACACAACTGGGTAACAAAAAACATGGTGAAAAAGTAATCAATGAAAAATGAGAAAAAGGTCTTCTTAATGACTATACAAAACTATCGGGTGAGGTTTTTTGGTTTGACAGTGTGCCTTGTTGGGGGTGATGAAACAAGAACTTACTTCTTTCACCTTTTGCTGGTAAAATGTTTGAATATTAGGATAAAAACGCCACTGGATACAAATCAAACTTAAATTTTGAATAGAATCCCCTCTCATATAAATATAATAGGAGGAGGATTGAAAGAAAAAATTTTCCTGTTGACATAAGGAGTAAGTGTTCCATTTTTCAGGCCTTACACTCAGGTATCTTGACACGGCCTGCGCGTCTCATATATACATCGGTAGCCAACAAGCAAGCAAAAATCACTCAAAAATTGTGGAAAAACCGATATTGACTTATTTTGAAAGTTTTGGTTGACTGTTTCTCATATCTTTTCCTATATTTCCCGAACAAAATATTCATTCATTTTCGCGAGAATTAGAATAACCAATAGATGAACAATGTGCTTGTTCTATTCCTCTCCCAGTTACTATAGACTCTTTCACCTTTAGGTGAAAAATCATGCTGATAGAAAAATATCTTACCAACCATTTCAAACAATGAACCCTTGCACCGTAACGAATACAGTCATCTCCTTAGTTTGACAAATAATCATCAAACTATATCCATGACTTTTTCTACGGGGATTATCTAGTATCATAACGTTAGTCTGTCACAGTTCCTGTCAGTTTGTCTCTCATCTTATGAATATAAGAATGTCAAATTGAAAGGGGTTGGGGTAGAGTAGATGTTCTGAGAAAAGAATCGCAATACAAAGACTGGAAAGAGGGTGAGGAGATAGTTAGAGAGAAGCGGGTCAAGATTACGTGAAAAAATAGGGGTTAGATATAAAGATATTCGCCAAAGGAGAAGAGCAGAACTTGATCTTTTAGTGAAGAAGAAAAGCAATGGGCTGAAGTGAGAAGTAATTGGACTTGCTTTTTAGTGCTTCTGAGCTGAAGATTCAGTCAAGTGGTGAGAAAAGGTCACTTTTGACAACTCCCATATTTTTAGATACTACAGTGCTTTATATATCCATCCTTAGGTATGCTATTATTATTTATTGAATTTTCACACCAGTTGCCTTGTGGACACTGCTGGAGAGTGAGTGACAGCAAGTCTCCTCCAGTCTCGAGTCCTCCTCTTCACACAACAGTGCTATGGATTATAGTTTCACACTTGTTGTCTGGTGGTTATCACTTGAGGCTGTGACAGTGAGGCTCCTCAAAACCCCAGCACTCATTTCATATCGAATTTTCGCTTTGACGACCGAAAGCGAAAATAGCAATTAGCTCTTGTCTAGCAGTGAACCGTTAGTGAGGCAGTGCACACCCTGTTCTTTCTCTCTTTTTCTCTGTCACTGTACCACCAACTCTTCATTTTTAAGAAGGTGCCTCGTTATCGGAACTTTAATGTGTGACGTTCGAATTTTATTTCGGTTCTCTTCTGCAGAACGTAAGACCAACGTTTTCAAATTTGTTTTAAATCTGAATATAGCCAATGAAAATATACATGTGACAGTAAGTCTCCTCAAGTCCCCAGGGGCTCTTTTAATATCGTCCTCACCTACCACAGCAGCGCTTTGATTTTTGCCGTCTCCTCCATGCCTGTTTTCCTTGCTGTTAGGCCATTTTTAAGAGATCAGAATTTTAGATCTCATATTTCCAGTATTTTCCTCAGTATTTTTGCAGGCTCCAGTAGTGCTGTGATCTTTATAGACTCAATCCTTCGTCTTATCCCCATTTCCTCAAATCTCGTTTTCAGTGTCTATGGTACGGTTCCGATTGCCCCTACTATTACTGGTACTACCCCGTCTTTCATGTTCTACACCTTCTACAATTCCCTTGCTAGGTCCTGGTATTCCCCAAGCTTTTTATTCTCTTTAGTATTTACTCTTGGATGCGTTGGCGTGGTCATGCCTATTATTTAGTAGGTTCTCCTTCCTTTGTCCACGATTAGCAAGTCTGATATTCCCGCTTTGATAGGGTGGTCTGTTTGGATGTAAATGTCCCAGAATAATTTGCACTTTCTATTTTAATGCAGAGTCTCCGGTTTGTGCTGATACCATTTGTCTATGTAGTCGATTCCCATTCGCTTGCTCAGTTCCCAGTGTATAACTGTTGCTACCTTGTCGTGTCTGTTTTTTACTCTTTCTGTAAAAGCTGAGTACATTCACTGGTTATGTATTTGGCAGTCTCGCCCCCTTTCTGCACGTTGGTGTCATTTGCTGTTTGTTTGAGGTTTATCGATTTTTGCCTCGACAGTTGATCTGGAAACATTTGTTTTGAGCTGCAATGATGAGCAATTCTGTTTCTCTCTTCAGGTTTCCTTTCCATGATCGATTGTCTGCAATATTTTGTATGTCTGTTGAATTCCCCAAATAGTTTTTTTCCATTCCCATTTTTCTTTCCTTGTTTGCTGTACTGTTCCTTCGTTTAATACATTTTTGTTGTTCGTTGTATTGCTTTAAAGCTCTTTATAATGTCTCCACTATTTGCTTGAACATACTTTTCTAATCCTGTTTTAGCCTTTTGGACACAGTTTTCTATGCTGGTGAGTCCTCTACAGACTTTTTTCTTCTTCACATATAGTCTATTTCTATCATCTCTTGGGTGTAATAATTAGAAATGCCTCCTTTTTCCATCCAAGGAATGGTCCTGTGTATCTCACTACCGATACTGCCCATGGGTTCATTTCGTTTTGTTTAAAAACATAACGATGGACATGTTATTCACACTTCCACAGAAATGTTTACTTAGCTGTTTGAGACAGGATATCTCTTAGCTGCATAACCTGGAACTGTAGTTTCGTTAGGTAAGGATTTCAAGACCTAGTCGAGTTTTTGTTTCAAGGAGTCTGTTTGGACACTACTCATGTCTTTGATTTGCATCGGTAAACGAAGAAGTTTAAGACCTTGGATATCTCCTCTCAGACTCATTACTATCTATTTTTTTTATACAGTGGTAATAAGACGAGTTCTACTAAGCCTATCACTTAGTTTTGTCTTGTCTTGGTACATTTTGAAATTTAGAGCAATACTTTCCATGATTTTCCACACATAGATCATAGAGTACATTTCTTGTCTTTGTAGCAAAGGAACTGATATTTTTTTAGTAATCATATAGTTTTTCTTATTAAAAATTACATTAACGATTTGGAGAAAATAGTCCAGCCACAATAAATATCAATGAGCTGCATTAGATTTGCGAACCGCAACCGACCAATTCAATATGGTATTTTCTGGATCATCATTCGCAGAAAAGGAAATCTCGAACGTCGTGTCCAAATAATCAATATACCTTTCTTTTTTCAAAAAAGTGATGAAAGAAATTAAAGAAATTAAAGAATATCTCTCTTGCAGTATTTTGGATCAAAACAATTTGTCAACTGACCGTCGTAGTCAGTAGGTGAACAACCGTAGCGTCCAAATCTGAAGTTAGGTAAAACAATTCAATGGTGGAATAAATACGATCGGAAGGTCTATATGTTATTTTAAAAAAACAAAAAAACAAAACAAAAAACAACAAAATCCAAAAGCATTTTTAGAAGGTATCCAGTGGCGTTCTAATGCCAATTTTCAAGTCATTAGATAGAACGATATGGCCAGGAGCGCTGGAATTCACAAACACGCAACCATACAAACACATGCAGTTTGGAAAAAAAGGTAAGGACCCTTAGCCATCTTTGATATGTACCGTTGCTCAATTCTTTGTTATCTATGATTCTTACAACCCTTCAAATATACAGCTCTCAGAGAGCACATATCTTAATGAAAACCTCTTTATATAGATACGACACAGATGAGATCACTACAAAAAAAAAAAATCTACGCCAAAATATTTTTTAGCTCATAGACAACATTTCTGCAAAATGCCATTGAAATCTACGGAGAACTTTTGGGGATATTGTCCAGACAGCCAGACACACATGTGTGTATACATATGCCGCTTTCTATTTTGTTGTTAGAGACACAACAATTAGTTTTGTATTAATTCTCGAACAAAATCTCCATTCTTCCCTCAGAGAATTGAAAAAAAGAAACCAATTGATTCATGAATGATTAAAAAGTGACTGGAGGTCAAGTGAGACAATGACAACTTAATGTTGATTTATAAATAACGACTCTTAACGACGAAGCTCGTCTCGTCTGGTAAGAAAATAAATGTTAGTTGCAAACAACATTAACAATTCTAGAAATCGTTTTCTTTTGTTGTCAATGACTTTGAAGTTCCACCTCGGACCATATCTCAGTATTCTATTTTGGACTTGAGCCGTGGTGTGCAGACGGTTAAATCTTAAAGACACTCTACGTGAAAGTTTCATCGTTGCCAGTATATTTGCCTTATATATATATATATATATATATATATATATATATATATATGTGTGTGTATATATATATATGTGTGTGTGTGTGTGTGTGTGTGCGTGCGCGTTGGTAAAATGACAATTGGAGATGAAAATAAATCTATGGGAAAACAGGTGTAACATCTCGAATATCAGGTAGGAATGTTCTGATGTATTACGATGGTTGCTAACTACCTCTTTCAGAGAACTTGCGTGCAAAGTTTTCGAACCTTTTGACGCTTTGTATTTCATCAACGTCTGAGGATGAAAGCCGTCGGGATCGAGCAAGCAAAGAAAAACCTCTATTTCTACTGGACTGGGTTTTTTTTCATTTAACTGATCTATTCTGAGTTATGAAACCCAACTGATAACATATATATATATATATATATATATATATATATATTTAATTGTGTCATCCACAGACAGCTATCTCGATGTATAACATTTCTTCAGTGTGGCTATAGACTTTCCATTATCCCATCCAGTACCGCGAGGCAGGATTTAAACCTTCACTTCAGACCTAGAGGTCGATATCCTACTTCTGGACTACGGAACTGGACGGTCAGTAGGGCTGAATTTAATCAATATATTTATTTACGCAGAAATTCCTCATCAACCAGGGTGCTCTATTTCTATGGAAGAGCATTGCATATATATATATATGTGTGTGTATGTGTGTGCGTGTGTGTGTGTGTATGTGTGTGTTTGTGTGTGTTTGTTGTGTTGATGTGAGGTGATCTGACAGAATGCTGGTAAAATGACTATTAGAGAGTAAAGGAATTTCATCATCACGTGGGCATGTTCAAATGTATTTAGATGGTCGCTTACAAATTTTTTCAGAAAATTTGCAGCAGATGCACGTGTGTGTGTGTGTGTGTGTGAATCGGCTTCCATAATATCAGGGGAAAATTTACATGCCTCTATGTGCGCTTGTATCTTACAGTGAAGGACTTGATAGTTTGTCAGAAGGCTGCAGTAGTTGGTCACCAAGTGAGGGTCGATCTAAACCTTCTGCTATTTTCCCAGCCGTGTTCACTGTGTATATAAGGCTTAGCTTCCCAGAAGGCCACAGAAGTGGACAACCAGTAAGGATCGGACTCAGTACAGTAGTAGTAATGGTTGACATCACAGACCTGTTAACCATCAGCACGTTGATTGCAAAAGTAGTGATTTAATGCAATTACTTACATAATCAGGGACTGAACAAGGCCCCTATTTTATTTACAGAATCACTATTTTCACTATCTTACTACGGCATCATTTGGTTCTAATAACCCCATCCTCTTCTGTTAAATCGTTTATATAAAATGACATTTAGGGGCAAAATACTAAGAATAACTGAAGATGAGAAACTATGTGACTCCAAAATAGAAGGGAAACCGACCAGTGAGGTTCCAGACATAACAACGGACGATGTAGTGTAATGCTACGGAACATGGAAAGCTGAAAAGGTTGCAAAATTTTAGATCTACCAGCAGATACGGGACTGGTCTGTCACAATGGACGAGCACAAAAATTCACTCAAAGCTTAGGAGCGAGGGAAGTTCCCCAAAACTTCTATCTAGGAATAATAGCCCTGCTACCTCACAAAGGAGACAATAAAGGCCTTAGTAATCACAGCCTTATTGTTCCACTACCCAAATCTACAAACTATTACTTATAGAAAAATTAGCAAGCGCTTCAGAAGGAAAGCAATCGCGGATGAGCAAGCTTTACAAGTGTTTATTCGATAATAGACCACCTACACACATTGAACCAGGTAATAGAAAAGACATTAGAATACAACTAAACATTTTGTTTGGCTTACATAAGCTATGTAAATGCCTTAGACTCAACAGAACACACAGCAGTCTTGGACTGAATGAAAATTATGTAAAAGTGATTGTGAATACACCTAGATCCATGTGTGTGTGAGTGTTTGCAGTGTCTTTGTGTGTGATGTGGATGTGGGTTTGAAACGTCTCCAACGGATGGGACGTTTTGATGTTGCCTCTCGCCTTGACCATCATCCTGTATACATCTATATCAAGATTAATGACCTCGGGCGATAACAGATTTAACATGTGTGAGACTGATTTCCGAGAGAAAATGACTTCTCTTTTAACATTGGTGCAATGATGTTAGAAAACCGTCCCCAATACGGTACACTGCAGTGACCGTCAGTCCACTACTCTGATTGAAAATTCAAAGCAAGTAGAATTGTATTCGAGACATTCAGAATCTCTGGAAGGTGCATACTTTATTTAGGCTGATCGATACGAAAAAGGGTAATTGCTAAAAGCAGAGGTATACATATGTATGTGTGAATTGAATTCCATGACATCGGGAAATCTTCATTGTTGGGTCTCATACATCAGATATCTATTAAATCGAAAAATAGTCCAGTAGAGGTAGATCATTTTCTCTGCTTGTTTGATCTCGACAGCTTTCAGTCAGAGAGGCTGATCGTATGTAATGCAAGGTGTCATTCGGTTCAAAATCTTTGCCTGGCGTTCGATAAATAACAAAGTACAGTAGTTGCAACTTCGATTCGTGGACTTGAGATTAGACAGAAATGTCATTTCTGACCAGCCAGGGTAATCATCTGCAGGAACCGACCAAGTGAAGGGATTCGGGCGTAATCTGCCCAAAATACCAATGCCTTGGCAAGTGCTATGGGTGATGAGAGGAAACACAGTTAGGTAGTTTTATAAGAGGATTGGAATGGAGCAGGGAAAAAAAGTTGAGTAGGTCAATAAGATCATTGGAAGAAAGAGAGAAGCTGATGACTACTTATGATATGCTGAGAGTGAAATATACAGCTCTTATGATATATATATATATATATATATATATATATATATATATATATATATATAATTTGAATATCATCATCATCATCGTCATCAGTCTCTTAACGTCCGTTGTTTGACATAGACCTTCCCTAAGATCCACCACATTTTTCTATCATGGGCGTCGCAGAGACAGTATTTTCTGAATTTATAATTTGAATAAGTGACCGTTGAATATGGAAAGTGTGCTTCTCTAAAGGTAAACGGTTATATAGTTTTTGATTGTGATATTTTGTCCCCCCCCCAAAAAAAAAACAAGAAAAATTGGTTTTGACTGTTCATCAGAGAAAAAAGAAAAGGCTTCGGAAAAAGATCTCTATAGGGTATTTTGATGTTTAATAAATTTCTTCAGGAGAATGGATAGATCGTCTGCTGCATGAGTAGAGAATCCCCCATTGAACCGCTCATTAGCCAAAGAGAGGCTATTAGGTAGTTTTATAAATGCATTCTCAACAACAGATGTCTGGAGCATCGATATATATATATATATATATATATGGTAGCTACATCGACGTAGGGATGTGCTTACCATTGAGCTAAACAGCCACTGTTAATTCAAAGGCCCATATAAATGCTATCGACCAAAATACTTGTTATGTATGAAGAAATGGATATATTTGTCCAACGGAATGAATTATAATTTGCTGGATGATATATACAAAATAACTTATTTGAAATGTACTCCTGTCATTACACAGTTAATGTACCGCTAACGGTAGACAACGTAAATGAAATAAACAATGAAGGAAAATGGTACTGCTGGAGGAATCGAACCTGCTACCGATAGGTTAGCTGCTTTAACGTAGCCATGATCTTATAAATGTATACGTATTATTTTTGTTACTTCAACATAAAGATTCTATAGAATACATATTAATTTTCGTTTGGTAAGTCTACAGGATCGACATATCGCTGATAAGATTTCTATTCTCTATAATACCCCATTGAATCGCTGGATATCTACCTTTCCGAAGATCTGATGGATCTGTATCATGAACGTTGTGGTATCAATACTCTTTGAACTTGTCCAGTTTGTCTTACCATCTTTTATTCTGCCAACCACAGTTTTGCATGTAATCTCTAGAGATCTAAATTTTGAGTGTTGATGTCTAGCAGTCGCAACATGAGCAGCCCATGGCCATTTGAGTTTTTCATTGGATCATATGATAAATCGGACTCCAGCTTTTCTTCAAATGTATTGTGCTGTCTTGTGATCTCTCCATGAGATGTTGATCATGATTCTAACATGTCACATTGTTCTTAGTTTGAGAATCAGTCTTTTGGTTAAGTTCAATGTTTCAGCTCCATAGGTGACTATTGGTAGGATGCATTGGATGCATACCCTTCTTTTTAGAAGATTTTTTTCTGGTTGATCTTGCTCTACCGAACGCTTGCCATTGTAGAGGAATTCTTTTCTTGATTTTTTCTTGTTTTAGGGATTCCATGGAGATTCGTTGTCCTAGGCAGATGTAGTGATCAACTTCATCTAACTCAGCGTCTTTGATTTTGAGCCTTGTGTGTTTGTTTTCAACATGTCTGCTGTACATGACATTTGCGTCGCTGAAGTTCATGTGGAGACAAAATTTTTTGCCTTTTCTATTCCATTCGACTAGTAGAACAAATATTTGAATTAGTTGATATTCAAACATAATCTTTTATTAGCCAAAATAGCGTTACTCGAAAGAGCAATTAGCATTAATTTATATGGAAAAAAATTCCAGAATAGTGATGGTACGTTAGGCTGATTTGTCTGAGATCTACGTAGTTGGGAATGAAGGGACAAGGGTGTTAGAGGTATCCTATCGAAGTGAACCTCTTGTAACCTTTGTATTGTATGTATTTGGTAAATATAACTATTAAACCCCTAGCAAATTAAGATATGGTTTTGTTGACTACCAACTCTATCAACTGTGCCAAAATTAGTTTGGTCAGGGCTAAAAAAATCTCTTGCATTTCCCTGGAACAAAGTTTCGATCCTGATTAGTTGTAAGTAATAAATAAAAGATTTTACCTACCAAGAAAGGTGATTGAATCAAAAGGATTCATCTTTAAACATCACTGTATTTGTATTTCTGAATAAACTGGAATATTGGGAAAAAAAATTGATTAAAATTTAATAAGAGGAAATGAAAAGGATATGATACTTCAATCCCTGGGCCATTCAGGACATTTCAGAAAAAAATATCGGTGGAAATACAAAACGGTTGTTGTTTTGCTACTTTGGGTTGGTGAATATGATTGCCTTTTTTTTTGTCACAGTGTTGAGCCACTGGGGAAACGATGACGTCAGACGTTTGATAAGCCATGATTGGAGAGTGAAGATCAGGGGAGATAATCACACAAATCGCTAACTTTACTGCAGCCAAGAAAAAGAAACTTAGTCCACAGGGAAAAGGAAATTGATGTTGTCATTACGAAAATAACTCAATAAATAAGTAAAACAAAAAATAATAAAAGAGAAAGAAATAGGAAGAACTGAATAAAGAAGAAAAACCAAATGCAACGACCACTGTTGCTGATGTGGTGGTCGCTGTTTTTTTTAACGATCGTTGAGGAAAGTTTTGCCGTTAGCATTAATATGAATTATTAACAACTTAATCATTACAGTCTTGAATGTTATCGATTCATGTCACAATAACTAATTCTATTGTATTGTTATCAGTAAAATGACTACTAGTACTACTGAAAATAATAATAATAATAATAATAATAATAATAATAATAATAATAACAATAATAACAATAATAATAATAATAATAATAATAATAATAATAATAATAATGCAACAACTGAAGGCATCTATGTTTATGCACACAGGTTTTTCGACGATTGGCCATGGCTAGAAGTTGAAAACTGCCAACTATATTCGTGAGCACGAAGTGCAATGTTGTTGTCTAAGTACTTTGGGTCATCGGCTTTCCTATGAATTATCTCTTTTGGCTTTTGCTACTTAGAAATATGTAAATTTAGATATTTCATATCTCAACTGCCAATATTGAGGTGACACAACAAAAAATTTTCGAAGCCGTTTCATACAAAAGACGGAAAATATTCTCCATGACAATTATGGCAGACTACTCTACACACCATAAAGTCTGGCTCCTTATTAACTCCAATCAATGAGCCGACAAACAAGGAAATTTATGACGACGCACAAGGCTTCACACCCTAGAGGTGACACATGTAGACTTTATATGAAAAGGAAAGAAGGCGACAGAGGACTCATTATTTTCATATGTACACAGGGCAAATAATTAGAAACACGTGCAAACATGCTGAGAAAATATTATGATGAAATGCACTCGGAGCAAAGCAACAAATACTAAAAAAGTAGCAAACAGAGGAATAGCAAAGAAAACACCAGAAGAGGTGAAATGGGAACAAGAAACAGGTGGAATCCAAAAGACAAAAAGAAAATTCAACGCACGAGATACCATGGAGATGATTATGTGAAAGACAAATGAAAAGTGAAACAGACTCCCTCATCATTACAGCCCAACAAACAAATGCATCAGAACAAACTATGTTAAAGCAAAGATTTACAGCGCCAAGACAAACAACAGATGTCGTGTGTGCAGAGAAAGTAATGAAACTGTTAAGCACACAACGAGTGAATATAGTAAA
>OY735233.1:27070708-27113208 GCA_963457665.1 Thysanoteuthis rhombus | reverse complement strand
GTGCTAGAAATATAAGGACTGCAACATTAAATGTTAGCAGCAGCCTAACAGAGGAAGGCAATGGAAGCGGAAATGTGAACCACAGCACTAGCATGACAGGCGAAGGAGAGGAGAGATATTGACTGAAGACCTGAGGAGACTTATTGTAACTCAGTCCTCAGCAAAGACGACTGGGAAACTGATTTGAAACTGTAAACCGTAGTATCACTGTGGTCTATGAGAATGAGGATAGGAAAGCTCTTTATTGTGCGAAAACTTTCATGAAGATTTTATTGATAACTTTTAGAGATATCGTGTAGACAGGAATGAGCGTTTACATGGATGTATGAAAAAATAACGGAAGCAATCTCTCAGTCGAAAAAATAATTTCTGGATTTGCCTCGAAATTTGACCAACTCGTCATTTCTAAGGTTTTGTAAAGTTTCATTGAATTTCATTGTTAACTTTCCGAAGTATCTTGTGGATAGTCTGACAGGTAGACGGATGGGGATGGGGACGGGAAGTTGAACAGGAAGAGGGACAGACGCAACTCAATACATATACTACCATAACTTCGTTGGCTGAGGTAAACGACGCTCCATGAGATTCTATGTAATAATAAAACATTCAGGAGGCTCGCCATCACAGTCAATAATTGAGCAACCGTAGCGGCAATAATTGTAGTCATGTAGAAATATTCGATCGAAGAATAAATATGGACAGAATTTCCATTGGAAAACATATAAAATAGATTAAAACATCTAGAAACATCTAGAATCTAGAAAATACGGATGTTATCAATGAACTTGTTAAAATAAGTCTCCTAAAAGACAAAAAAAGTTTTTTTTTCCCCCAAATCAAAATTGTTTTTTTAGAAATGGACTAGTGAAGTACGGATCTAATTTTCAAGTCTGTAGATAAAACTGTATGATCAAGAACGAAAGAATACTTAAAACGTATAAAAAGGGAGAAAACCCTTTCCTGAGTTAAGTAGCAACGGTTGTCCAAAGTCTCCAGTGAACCCGTCCCTATTGGTTACCCAGTCAATAAAACCTTGTGTTGTAATATAAAATGCCTCTATTGGAATAGGAACACAAACGTTAAATAATATCAACCTGGATTTATTTTTTTTCCTTGAATAATTTCGAATTATACCTGATTATACCTGATGTTGGCTCTAAATCATTTGTTGACGTGACACATTGAATAAAGTATAAACTGTTGTCTTTGCATCGCTCAGAAAGCACGATGTTTGAATTTCGAGTTGAAAGTTTTGAAAAATGATTTTCAAATCTCATGAGAATTTTCACATTATTCATGTCATTTATTTTCATTTCATTGTATTGATTTCATTTTGCGAGGAGCCACGAGGGATCTCCGTGGGAAGGTGGGGGGTGAATTAATTATTGTTTCTTTATTGATTAATTGAATGAATTATCCGTATTTTAATTAAGTAATTAATAAATTAATTTTTTCCATCAATTAATAATACCTATTTTTTCATAATACACTTCCATTTTAATCAGGATGTGTTACATTTCTTGAGAAAGAAAAAATAAGTCAATAGTTCATTTAGAATATAAGGTGTAATTAAACATTTCCACCAATACATAGATATATAGATATATAGATATATATATATATATATATATATATATATATATATATATATATATATGTGTGTGTGAGTTTGTGTGTGTGTCTTTGTGCTTGTACATATATACATACTTATATATATACATATATATATATATATATATATATATATATATATATATATGTGTGTGTGTGTGTGTGTGTGAGTGTGTGTGTGTGTCCATACAATTGTGTGTATCGGTGCTTTGGATGTGTATATTTTTCTCCACATAATATAATTATATATATATATATATATATATATATATATATATATATATATATATATATGTATATATGTGTGTGTCTTAATATTGACGACGTAGATATCAATGTAAAAAGAACACTGGGAGCAGAGACCCGTTCACGGCCAATAACCACTTCGTATATGTGTGTATATTATATACACAGAGATGGAGGAATGGAGGGAGGTTGGTAAAAATTATACAAGTTGTATGTATCCATCAAGAATATCTTCTTCCTTATAATACTCAATACTTTGAGTCGAAAAAATGTGTCGAATACTTGTTTTTAAAAGCAGAAAATAATAACAAAGAATTTTTAAAATGCTTAAAAATCTGTATAATCTGAATTGAAAATTATCTAAATATAGATGATGATATATTCAATTGAACGATCACATAGAAATATGTATACAAAAAAGCGTCAAACCCCTCAAATAACAGTCAAAACGAGATCACTCGCCTCTAATGTAATCTGAGTGCTAACACCTTAGATGAAGTAGCCATCATCATCATCATCATCAGTCTTTTAACGCCCGTTGTTGGACACAGACCTTCCCCAGGATTCGCCACACTTCTTTATCGTGAGCGTCGCGGAGCCAGTATTTTCTAAATTTGTCCAGTTCATCTCTCCATTGTTTTTTGTCAGCCTTGGTTTTAGCATGTGATCTCTGGGGATCTATATTGTGAGTCATGATGTCTATTGGTCATCAATAATTCTTGCAACATGGCCTGCCCATTACCATTTAAGTTTTCTAATAGATCCTATGATGTCTCTGACTCCTATTTTTTCCTCATATACTGTGGTGTCTTGTGGTCTTTCCATGTGAGGTTGAGCATGATTTTCTCATGTGCGCGTTGCATGCTTCTCAGTTTACGAGTCTATCTCTTGGTTAGATTCCATGTTTTAGCTCCACGAATGACTATTGGGAGGATGCATTGGTTGTATACTCTTCTTTTTAGAATTATCTCAGTTGACTTGTTTTTGAAGGTTAGTAAATAACATCATATGATGTGTTGTGATGTAAATAACAACAATTTACTCGAACAGTCATATCCAAAATCAAAGCAAAAATAATTTCTTTCTGCAGGTCTAATGATATCAAATGATGTAACATAGTAAAACTAACGTTTAACCATTGTTTAAACCGAATTCCCACATTTACTCGCTATATCTATATGTATATTTATAATATCTAAACAAGCAACGTGTTTCTAGCCTATATCTACATTATTTCAATATATCCGTTTGGCTAGTTTAAGGCTATTTGACAGATTACACTGGAAACTCTTCAAAATAACCATCTTAGTCAGCCTTTTGAATTGATTCTGAACAAAGTTCATATAAGTTTATTTTATGTCCTGTCGTCGGAGGGTGGGCTATGGAAAACTGAGAGCGAAAACATTACCTTACCCTCTCTCAACATTTCACTGTACAAATCTAACTCCAACTTTCATTAGTGCATCTCGCAAATCCATCAATAACAATGATCTAATCAATTTTTACTCGTACCATAACAATAGAATTGAATCAGGTATCATCATTGAGTTCTACGAGAGAGCTGTCAGGATATGTAGCATCTGATATCTAAAAGATGGAGAATATTACATTGAAAATACCTTTAGAGGCTCCACTATCCCACCATGTAATACAAAAAGCAAAAAGAAAATTATAGAAAACACTCAGCAGTTGCAAAAATAACAAAAACATTGCCACGCTTAATAGATACATCTCATTAGCTACTAAACCACAAGCCACGATACTCGCCAATAACAAGAAACTCAGGCATACATATTTACGCATACACATTTGAGACAATCAGAGACTAAATTACCAAACCACAGAGAAAGAATTACTCCGAAGCATGCACGTATGCAATCCCCTGTGAGGAATGCCACATAATATACATTGGAGAAACCTCCTAACCAATTAATGAAACAGTTTATGAACATTGCAGTGCACTCGAAATAGATGATCATTTCAATGCACTCGACACACACAGGAACTTATTAGTCCATAATGTCAATTTAAGACACATTCGTATCATGAAAAATCGTAAATTCAAACATGAAAGAAAATGCATCGAATCAGTAATTATCTCTGAATGTAACACCATTGATCAAAGACCAGGTTGTTTCCATATATATTGACAATGAGCAAAACACATTAGTGAACAATATAAATTGCCTACACACAATAACCCAAAGCTAACGACCGAACCAACGACCGAACCATTAACACATCAATTCTCATTTTCAACACATATACACACACATCTTCAATTCCAATTTCTTTCTATGTAATAAGCACACAAACACATCTTCAACTGACTAGCCTAGCAGTGCTTCAATTATATATTTCCAAACTGTTGACTACGCATTAAATGTGATATTATTTGACCATAAATATTTCAGTTTACCCCTTTGATTATAACAACACCAACCTCTCGTCTCAAGTTGGAATTGACAATTTCGACTGGAAACTAAAACTAAAATATTGATCTAACACCGGAAGATTTTTTTCTTAGTTCAGTCCATCCTTGAAGTACACTACCCAGCCTGGTCCAATTTTTTTGTATACAAAATCCATTTATTTTTAAAATTATTATGAAGCCCGTCTACTACAAGCTATAGATCCTATATAACACACAATATGTCATACCTCCATAAGATTCTTTACATTTCTTCGCCCTCCCTGGGTTGTTTTTGTTGGCCTTCCATTGTTAGAAACTCTCCTCTACATCCACCATACAGAGAATCCGTTAGGAAGCTCAAATGAAAATGAACCGGCCATATTGCAAGAATGTCAGACAACCAGTGGACATCACGTCAAAATATGGACCCGCAGGGATCATAAACGAAAGTAGGACCGACAGAAAATGAAACAGCGTGAAGATTGAGACTGATTCAGAGGATATTGGCGACGCATCACCTACGATAAAGAGATTTGGTGAATCTTTTGGGAAGGTCTATTTCAAACGAAGGATGCTCAAAAGGATGATGATGATGGTGGTGATGATGGTGATGATGATGGTGATGATGATGATGATTATTGTGATGATGTTGATGATACTGATTATTTAGTCAACATTTTCATTGCGTATTTAAAGATTCTCTTCCTCTTCCAAGCCTCTCTTCAAATACGATGATTAAATCAGCAGGATTCCTGACCGCTGTTTGTTTACTGATATCTGAAGAGATCTTTGGAAACTGACCTTTTTTTTCTTCTGTTTGCACAGTGGGTCTCTATCTGTTGTGTATTTGTGCAAGCGTATTGGTGGAGGTGCAGAGTTATCAGATGGTCAACAGCACGGAGAACCGAATTGGCGTGCCGCGATCTAATTCCGGCAGAGACAGTTTTTGTTCGATTCGTAATAACGCTTTTGGGAAAGACATGGATCCATTGTTCACCAGTGCCTTAATTCTTAATTCTTTTTTTTTTTTTGGCTCACCCTGGTTTATACAATGTCTTATTGTTCCTATTGTTGACGACATTTTTGTCAATTGTTCAGTCGCACCTCATTTGTTTTTTTATTTTTACTTCTACTTTTTGTTTACCCGAGTCCCCACGTTGTGTTTTTTTGCACACCAATACACCACGACCTCCCAACTTCCGATATCATTTCTTTCCATTGTTGTCATATGCCTTATAATTTGATTTCTTTTCAAAATATCTCCCATTATTTTTTCGATTCATTTCTTTTAAAAAAAACTTTCCCATTGTTTTATGGTGCCCCAGTTTTTTTTTTGTTTTGAATGATTTAGACCAACATACTCTCTTACTAAAGCCTACCAACAGAACAATAATAAACACATTTTGTTGAAGAATTCTGTAAAGTAGTTATTGTAATCAATATCATTGTTATATGTTGTTTTTTTTACTGGTTATAACTCTTCCTCAAGCCAATTTTACAATTCAGGAACTTCTGATGGAAAGGAGCAAATCTGTCAATGCGTCAGTATCACACACACACATAGAGTTATATACACACTTCCCTGTACACACATACATTCACAAAACGAATTTGTGCCAGCAGTTTACATGTGCTTGGTATTATTTTAGTATAATATTCTTGCTGTGATTATGCATTTGCACAAGCATAAATTTACGCACAAACACACACATATATTTGCACACAGATGCATGTTCACGCTCATACATACACATTAAAACCCACACACACTCGTTTTACTGATACTTGTATACACACACGTGCACATCCCAATAAACGTACACATGGACACGTAGATTTTCGCACACTCTCGCCCGGACACGCATTTTCACACACATACACCTATGAAAGTGAGCAGGTTAGTACACGGACATATACATACTTACCTTCCTGAAGATACGTACAGACGTATACATTCGTGTAAGTGTACGTATGTGTGCTTATATTGTCCTTATGGGTCTCCCTCAAGATAACCCCCACAGCAAACATAGAAAGGTCAATACGCAAAAAGGTCAAGTAAGACCGAAACAAATAATGACCAATGATTGATTAGCGGTTACTTGATTGTTTATCATCGGATTCGTCCAGAAAAGGAAAAGACACTACAAATAGTCAATCAGGGGCCCAAATTTGGACAGTAAAAACAATCCAAAGACCTGCGTCGAACAAGGAGCAATAACCCCTGAAAGGCCAAAAGTCAGAGATCCTATCTGTAGTGCTGTATCAGAGATGTTACTGATCACAATTTATAGCGCTTGATTCATGGTTCGTGGTTTGAGGTACGAAGTCATGGGTAACACAGTTACACGTTCTATTCAATTCTTTGAATGATTACACAGAACATTTGAAGCTACTAACTGCTCCCTTTCCTCTTGCAGAAGATTGAAGATTGCAAGTCAACGATTGTTGAGAAAATTGACACCATTGCCCATCATGCAGCTCACCTAAGAACTTGTAAAACCAGTCAGTAGGAAAGGATGTCCTTCTTTATTGTCACCACGGTGTTTGCGTAGATCTCCAAGGGTGATAAGCTGTTGATGATGATAGGCAATAATGTCCCTTTGCCTCCACAATGGCTGACTCTCATATTGTAGGATGGCAAGACTTTGGCAGAGCAAAATCAACCTTCCAAAACAAAAGAACCCGTTAATCCTAAAAAGGAAAGTATACAACCACTTCATCCTCCCAATCGTCACTTATGGAGCTAAAACATGGAACCTAATCAAGAAACAGATCCGCAAATTGAGAACCATGCAACGTGCACATGAAAGAATTATGCTGGGCCTCACATGTAGAGACCACAAGACAATGAAGTTTATCCGGGAGAAGACAGGAGTCATGGACATCATAGATTCCATTAAAAATGTCAAACAACAATGAGCTGGCCATGTCACAAGAATGGCAGACAACCGATGGACATCGCAACTCACAACATGGATTCACAGAGATCGCATGTGCAACCGAGGCCGCCAGAATAATAGATAAAGTGACAGGCTAGACAAATTCTGAAAGTACATGCTCTGCAACGCCTGTGATAGAGAAGTATGATGAATCCTGAGTAAGGTCTATGTCAAACGACGGACGTTGAAAGAATGATGATAATGATGATGATGATATTTAAATTCAGGGAAACAGTAGTAAACAGCAAACCTTCTCAAATCTTGTAATTTCAAGTATACTGATGTTGTCAAACGCAAGTCCAAACTTTTTCTACCGTAACAAGAACAACAGGAACAATCCTCACTAAATTTAAGGGAGTAAAAATTACTATTCCCCGACGCTGATTTGAAATCATTACCCACCGATTGGCAGTCTCGTCTCTTTCAGACACTGTTACACCCATTGTCAGTCACGACAAAGTGATTAAGGAAATCAACCACTTTCAAAGAGAACTGCAATGTATTTCAACGGTCAATAATTACATATTTCTATAGATAAGTTCTTTGACTTAATTGATTATGAATTATTCATTCCATGTTCTTATGGATGTAATCTGGTATTTTTCCTGTATCCAGGTTTTACCATGGAAATGTCTTGCTCTTTAAACATGCGCTTGTATCAATATAAAATTGTGGGTCTGCAAATGTCTGCAATCATTCAGGAAGTAGTCAGTGAAACGGCTCAAATCGATCGCTTCCTTTCATTAGGTCGCTTGATCCGATATTCCACGTCTAGCCAGCCTCAAACTGAAAGGAGCTTAGATTTTTTTCATGAAATAATTCTTGCATTAGGATTATATCACGTTAAGGTATGTATGAATGCCTCAAGTACAGGTATTTGTGAAATGTAGATGCCTAAAATCTATAAAGGAAATGCTATTCATTCAGACAAAACATATCGACCATACGACAAATAACAGGATGTATCAGGAGTTTTTTTTTTTTACAGACCTTTACTACAAATCTTATTTCATGTACACAAAGGAGACTCCATCCGGGACTCAACCAGATTCATGATATTACTCGTGTGCATTATCATTAACAACAGCAGCAGCCTTAATGCGTCAGTTGTTGAACATAGATCTTCGCTGGACCCCTCCATTAGCGTTGCAGAGCCAATCGCACCATATATGGAAGTAATATTTTGTCAAGTCCTCAGCAAACCAACTGTAAAAATGAAATAAATTTGACAAAAAAAAACCCCAACATTTCTATGGTCAATGAACGTAACGTTTTTATTGTCATCCTGATAAACATTACCTCTTTTTCTTTTCCTTTCGGGTGTTTTTGTTTTTAAAAAAAATGTACAAATACACGTGGTATATTATTATAGTAAATAATTATATATAAATCATATCGCTACCAATACCAATTAGCTGTAACTTTTGTTTCAGATGCTTGTATTGATACTCTCATGATTTTGGCGGATACTGAGATACCGGAAATTTTGAGGTATTATATTAAGCTGAGCCTCAACTTCGCTGAAGCTACTCGCATGATTCGGGAAGTGGGAGGAAATTGAACAATATTTGACTGTAAAGCACAAAACAGACTCAAACGTTACAAGAGTGGTGACTTGTCCCTTGAAATAGAGATAAAAAATGGAGGATCACCAGTTCTGGATCATTGTGGTTTAAAAACGTAAAGTATGAAAAAAATGCTCGAAAAATTACATTAATAATATAATGTAGTCTTAGATAAAATCTTTAGATGTGTACATGAAATAGCTTTGGGATGAAAATCTATGAAAGAAGTAAATTTGATATGCGCCAAGACTAATATGGTAAAATCCTAGATAGATTCTTCAGATGTGTACATGAAAAAAGCTTAAAGGAAAAGATTTGTAAGAAGAGAAGCTTTTGATATACCCTAACAATATTGATAATATGATGGTGTCCCAGACAGAGTCTTAGATGTGTATTGAGATAAGCTTTGGGGTGAAGGTAAGTAAAAGAGAAGCTTGATTGCTCAAGGGTCAAATTCAGCTCTAACGTCTATTCCGAATGGAGATGATTACATCAAATTTTGAATTGTACATATAATAAATAAATTCAAAGCAAAATAAGACATCATACTTAGCTAAGTAGGTAAGAGAAGTCCGTACCAATTGCTGGATGATGATTTCAAACCACAGTAGATAAATGTTGATTATTAACATATTGGTTTGGTTTAACGTAGCATGATAGACACACAGTGAAGAGTTCCTTTTCGTAAATTTTGAAGATTGTTTTCGTTGTTCTTGTTAAGGGGAAAAATAAAGTCAACCCAAACTAGAACTGGAGTCTGACAAAAAAGGAAATACATCCTGACACAAAGACAGTACTTTCAGAGAATTTCATTGTATGCAACTGATTAATTCACGAGAAAGTATTGATTGTGCAACACTACCGTCCAAACTCAGTTAAAGACATTTGGTGTCTATTCTGACGTTACCGCTCAAACTCTATGGAAGGCAATAAGTGTCTATTTTAATGTTACCGTTCAAACTCCGTTAAAGGCATTTGGTGTCTACTCTGATGTTACCGTTTGATTTCGGTAAAAAGAATTTGGTGTCTATTTTGATGTCACTGTCTAAACTCAGTTAGAGGCAAATGATGTTTTTTTTTTCTGATGTTACCGTCCGAGCTCTATGAAAGGCATTTGGTGTATATTTTGATGCTAACGTCTAAAGTTTGTTGAAGGCATTTGGTGTCTACTCTGATGTTTCAGTCTTGACTTTGTTAAAGGCATTTGGTGTCTGGTATTATACGTTACACCGAATCCGTGAAATAGCCTTTTACCTTTTTTTCTGGTAAAAACAGTTTGATTTCAATTTCAAGTGGCATAAACTTTTGATCATAAAAAATAGTCGTTTCATATACTTGTTTTGATTGAATAAACTTTTGATCGAGTTAAAACTACGTTCCTATATATTTTTTGTCAATTAAAAGTTAAGTTGTATACCAACTGGTCGATTTTCGCGGCGTGACACACACACACACATACACACACACACATATACACACACACACACACATATATATATATATATATATATATATATATATATATATATATATATATTCAACTTTTCCCTTAGGCATTCTACCTGTACAGACAGTAACAACAGAATTATATATTTTGTTTTTTATGCAATGTAAACGTGTTAGTTTATTCCTGCAAATTCCTCCTGGAGCACAGGGGCATAACTATACGTCTGTCATCTCAGTAGATTTTTACAGGATTGGGTTGCTGGCTTCATGCCTGACTCTTCTCCTTTTTCCAGGCTTGGGACCAACTGTGGTGACTCCTAAGCTGTAGATTTTCACTGTCAGAATAACCTTCTTTTATATGGACTGCCTCACTGAGCAAGAGTGTTTCAACTATCTTGCTACTTACCAATTATCAGGGGTGTATTGGATATATGTTCATCCAAAGGGTGTTGATGCAAAGTTAACGTGAATAGCCGCGGCTGATACTCAGGCCTGAATCTCTATTCTGATAGCTGTTTGGTCACCCTGCACCTCATGCATATAAGTACATATCTAGATATCTCTTTTTTCTCTCTCTCACTCGATCTCTCTCATAGCATCTGCTCACATACAAACTAATGTTGACATAATCTTACAAATATACATTTATTTACGCACACACACACACACACACACACTGAATAACGTGTTTCTCTGGACCAATTTGCAGAAATTAGTTCGTTGGAAAACAATTTAATAACCTAGATTTTTCTATTTGTCTCGGAGAATTCTGATCTATTATGAAAAATATTACTTTGGGATAAACTAATAAATTAACAAGTAGCAAATTGAACGGAGATTTTTTTCCAGTTGGTGTATGTAGCACTGTTTTCAGTTCAACTATACACATAATCATAAACGCTGCCAGTTATATTGGAAGATGGGCGAAGGCATGCTCGATTTTAGCCCTAGGGAAGACGCGTATGACGATAAATAATTGATTTCAGACCGTGAGGTAGATGTCCTAACCATTACGTCTGTGTGCGAGGCAGACATCAGACATCAGACATCATCATCATCATCATCATCATCATCATCATCATCATCATTATCATCATCATCATCATTATCATCATCATCATCATCAGTCTGTCACCGTTCGTAGTTGGACAAAAACTTTTCCCAGGATTCACTACACCTCTCTAGTTGCAAAGCCAGTACTTTCCGAATTTGTCTAGTTCGTCTCTCCATATTTTGTTCTGCCAGCCTCAGTTGTGCATGTGAATTCTGGAGATCCCTGTTGTCAGTCGTGATGTCCATCGGTTGTCTGCCATTTTTACAACATGACCGGCTCATTGCCATTTGGGTTTTCAAATAGATTCTATTACGTCACTGACTCCCGTTTTCTTCCTCATATACTGTGCTGTCTTGTGATCTCTCTATGTGAGGTTGAGCATGATTCTCTAATGTGCACGTTAGACGTTTCTTAGTTAGCAGATCTACCTCTTGGTTAGGTTCTATGCTTCAGCTCCATTGGAGACTATCGGGAGGATGCATTGATTGTATACACCTCTGTTGAGGATTAATGGAATCTTCTTGTTTTTAAAGGTTGAGCTTGCTCTACCGAAGGCTTGCCATCCTAATGTGATTCTTTGCTTGATTTCTTCTCCTTTTGAGTCTCAGGGAGATCCGTTCACCTAGGTAGATAAAGTGATCTACTTTCTCCAATTTTGCATCTTCGATTTCAATAGTTGTGTTCTTATTTCTAAAACAAGTATCATCATGCGTACATACAACGATCTTTTTGGATGATTGGATTATTTCATGTTGTTTGAGTTAACGCAATTTTTCGGTTTATTCATTCGACAGTCTTCTTCACACGTACTACCCGAAAGCGCTGATGGTAAAACAAGAACAAAAACATTTATTTCTCTCCAATGGTAGCAACATTTATAACTTAAGATCCAGGGGTTTCCTTTCCTTTTCTTGATAGCCCTGGGTGTTCAGACCTTATCCCTATTCATCACCATCACATTCCGATAGTACACCTGGAGAAGACCGTACCATGGATATTACAAAAGTTTGTGTTAACAACTCACACAATAAGAGTTCAATTGTCTGAAAAGCCTTGAAATGACCATTCTCCATAGCGTAGACGGTTTTATATATACACGTTCATACATGCTTGATGTCATTGCTCGATCACCATCGTACACATATCTATAACCCACTTTCTAAACATGTATATGTGTACCTTTTTCTTTATAGATAACCAGCTAGTTGAAGAGATGAATTAGTGGTCTATTGATTGATAAGATAAAATGTTTAGCGATCGATCAGAATTTTCGATTTAGATCGATTCCAACCTGTATATATCATTTTATCGATCTGCAAGGATGTAAAATACCCTTGATAGCTGAACACCCCAGCCTTGGAAATTGCTACGTTAGATTAAAATGATGATCATGATAGACTGGGTATATCTTCCTCCTTCTCTCTCTCTTCCAATTTTCTCAACCTCTCTCTCTCTTTCCCAGTCATACACATACACACACACAAACACACACACACAATGCACTCCGAATTCAATAAGGGAAAACATTGCAGAGAGACAATAAAATGCAGATTCAGATATGATTAATAGGGTCGTGCAGACCTGACAACCCTCTCCCTTCCCATGGGTATCAGTGACTGTCGAGGATGGATACAGGCGTAGAAACTCATCAGGTTGCGCATGCGTGAACTGATTTTTACAGCAGGTTGCAACCATTGTCTGATTTAATGGAAAATAAACAAAAAATTGTAAGGCTCGTTGCTAAAAGTATGTCCTCTTAGAAATTCGAAAAAGACCTTCGTTTTCTTTTATTCTCCCATCAAATTGATGATACATTCAATGGAAACCATCGTTTGACAACAAAATTAGAAATTGGGGCGATCAATGGATAAGTTATTTCTCTCGTATTTTGTTCAGTGGTGGTCACTCGACATTTAAAAATATGCGTGAATACTGCCGAACACAAACCATGGGACGAATTTACCTTAAATTTATGTTGCAAGTTGAATTTCTACAAAAAGAAACTGTTCAAGAGTAATTTTCAAAAAATAAAAAACCTCTTTCTTAAATATAATTTGGAGTTAATGTTTACATTTTCAGCTCTCTAGCTCATTTGATACTGCGTCTACGCGTGATACATACATTTATACATATATACACACATAGCAAGCCAGGGCAGTTTGAAAAATGAGGAAACCTATTTTGACAGTATTGGTGTTTGTTTTGTTGATAGTTTCTCATAAATGGGCGAATAGTGACGTGTGTATGTGAAACAACGAGAGGAAGAAAGCAACGGTTATTACGTGTGCTGGTACGTGTTCGTGTGCGTTTATAAGATCGAAATAGAGGGAGAGATGGTGTTAGTGTGTATGTGTCTTGATGTGTGTATACGTGTCTGAGAAAAAATTTGTGTCTTCATTTGAGTGTGTGAGTGTGTGACGGAGAAAAAATGGGTCGATGCGTGTGTGAGTGTAAAATAAAAAGAATATGTGTGCATGTGTGTGTGTGCGAGTGTTCAAAAGAGAGAAATAGAGGGAAATGGGTTGTGTCTATGTGTTCTTATGTGTATATGTGTCTGAAAGAGAAAAATACCTCTTTACTTGCATGTATGTGTGTCAGAGAAAAATGTGTCTTTCTGTGCGCGTGTGATTGTAAAATAAAGAGAATGAATGTGTCTGTTTCTGTGTCTCTTTGTGTCAGTGAGCGAGTGTGTGTGTGTGTATGTGTGTGCGCATGTAATCAATTTCTGTTCCTTATGAATACAACAGTTTCTGCACAATCGAATCAGTCATAATTAAATTACCAAAAATAATTAAACTCAAGATCTGGGCGCCATCCTGTAAGGAGACCAAATTCTGCAAATTGTTTTGAGATAAGGATTTACTCCACAAAAAAAATGAAACCATTCTTACAAGCCAACGTTTCCCTCGTCGAAAGCCAGGACAACACTTCTCGACTGAATTTTATCTAGACTCCATCTTGAATTCCAACGTTCACGATTTGTAGTAGTCTAGGCAGTGTAACAGTCGTGGGCGCTGACAATGGAATCGGCGGGTCGAATTCCATATTCAGTCATAGCTGTTCATGGTCACTTCGCGGTAATGTCTTTCGGGAAAGACGTGACTCCATATCCTCTCTCCCAGAATAAAGTGGCAAGGTAGATTTGACTCTTTGACTTTAAGAGGAAACCAGTCTAAGAAAAAGACATTTCCGAATTCTGCACCATCTTACCAGAATATAGTAGCTATAGTTGAGCCCTATAAGTCAGCACGATCACAATATCCTCCATGACTATACAATCATGATGGGAAAGATTTGGAAAAGGTCTTTGTCTAGCAGTGCACGTAAATTGGTGTCTGCTGCTGCTATTGCTGCTGTTGCTGATAATGATTTGATTTGAACAGATTTTTAACTTCAAAAACCAACAGTCACTTAAAAAAATTCTCCATCTATATTACACTGTGTCTCCGTAAAAACTGAAATGTTTTTTTGATCAGATTTTTTTCTCCACTTTAACCAAAGAAATCATTCGTCAAGATGTTGGAGAAAAATTGAAAATGCTGAGATCTAATTACGAACAGACATTTCCTCTTTTTCAGCTCTACACAGTGGAATCAGTGAATGTTCATTAGTTTTTTGGGTTTTTTGTTTGTAAATATCAATGTGTCTGTATATCCCCGTCTATATATCCATGTCTGTCGGTATGTTTGTGCATGAGTGTTTCTGCATGCATGTATGTGTGTGCGTGTGCATGATTGTGTGTAGATGTTTGTGTGTGTGTGTGGGGGGGGTGTAATGTTTTTACCGTAATTCATCATCCCGATAGTCACCTTTCTAGCTGGACTATTGAAATTCAACCTATCAAATTAGCCCTCGAACTAGGAACCATTCAACATGCGAGGAAGAAGACCAAGCTAAACATCATTTGGGAATATAATAATATTAAACAATATTCAGAGAAATTCCAGGAGTCATTACAGAGCGTAAATGGCAATGGGCGGGTAATGATGCAAGGATTTCAGACAACCCCTAGATATTGTGACTCACAATAGGGATATATCAAGATAATGGCTGAAATTGTTGGTAGCAAAAATGAGATGATGTGATAACCTGGATAAATCCGAATGTTTTGGCACCAGAACTTGGGAAAGGCCTATCTCCAACAACGGACTTCATTTGTATGTTTTGTCCGTATATATCTGTCTGTACGAACAACGAATTTCCCGCTTTAAATTTTAAACTTTTAGACTGGCGAACTTTTTTGGTAAATCTTAACCTATAAATCTACTTCCTGACAGGATGTTCATTCAATGACGTCAAGTTTGTTTATTCTATTCGATAGATTATTCAAACAGTTATCCTCATCTCTATTGTTTGGATCACTATGCCTAGTCCGGTTGGTTTTTCTGGACATAACCGGGGATATTTTTGCTTTAAAACTTTTGCTTTTATTTTTTTCTTCAAAAGTCAGATGTTGAGAGGTTAAATAATTTTAGATAAGATCGGAATAAATTTCTACGTACCAATCAAAGAGAGAGATCAGAAAAAGGCGGAGAATTGTTGGAGACGTTTCGATTAAGAAGTTACTAGAATTCAATCACTGATAAAAATTAAATATTCCAAAACTATAAGAACAAGGGACCCCAAACTTTCTGAACCATTGACTCCTCCTTGGACTCTCTGACTCATCATCGATCCCACACATTTACAAATAAAAAAACGAATGAATAATTAGATATCTGGTTTCAAACATGATTTGATTTTTTTTCGGTTTGTTAGATTTTTCTAATTTCAATTTAAAAAGAAAGAATAAGGAAAAATCAAACAAAAACTGAAAAAAGCTATTCCTATGGAATTTTCTGAATTTAAGGTGGACAACATGTATAAAAAGTCCCATTACCTTTCTCCTTTTCCTTTTTTTTGGAATTCCTTTCGTAAACAACAAATATTCGAAAGATAATTGTTTTGATAGCTCCAAAGTGTATTTTAGTAAATTTCTCTGATTTTTCATTTATATAATTTGTATTTGTTCTGTAAGGCGGAATCTACAAAGCGTGGAATTTTGTACACGAAACGAAACTTTTACTGAACTAATCAAATATATTATGTCTGACATGTGTTCTAGCAAGCTGTATTTTATGTATTTCTGTTTCTAATACAAATGTGATCTTTCAACACCAAAAGTTCAATCGATCCCTGACGATTGCCGGTCACCTTTTTGGTCTCTAGGCATTGATCGATGCCTTAGGCTAGACCATTGACCTACAAAAGTCAACATATACCAATTTTGAAAACCCTAGCTCAGAGAAATGATATTAATGATGGCAAAGATCTTACACCAACGACTTAATTGTCAGAAAACTTATAAAGCAGCAATAGACACAAAGCTTTACTTTGCAAAGTCGATATTCTTTAATTGAATTGGTGAAAACATTAAAAAGATTCTGATGAATTGGATGAAATCCCCACAATCAATACAGTAATGGTTAACGAGCGGTCAGTGCAGATCATAACTCCTGCAATATATTCCATCATCACTGATGGCCCCACTACTGTGGTTTTGTGTCAAACTTATCAAAACTATGGTATGTTCATCTTCAGATCAGTCCCAGCTGGTGGGGTGCAACCGTTTAGGAGTCCATAAAAACATAAAAATAAATTTAGAAACAAACATTTGTCGTTTTCATAGTATTAAGATATTTATGTTACAGTTAATAAGATTGCAAACCTAGTGATTTCACGAAATCTGTAGAGATTTAGAGAAACTCCTGAGCATTTCAGTAATTTCAAGAAATCCCTGTTTTACAATCGGTGTACTAATGTACAACAAGCTTCTGATGCTAAACATTGCAATTACAATGAGTTCGATCCCGACTGGAAGTCACACTACTATAACTTTGTGTCAAACTAAACTAAATTTCAGGATTTACAATGAAAAAAGTCATGTGCAACTATCATGTTGAGAATAAAAACATAACTGTCAAGATAGAAGATGCAAAATCGGCAAGGTAGACCACTACATCTACCTAGGGCAACGAATCTCCATGATATCACCAAAAGAGGAGGAAATCAAGCGAAGAATCACTCTGGGATGGTAAGCCTTCGGCAGAGCAAGCTTAACTTTCAAAAACCAGACGATCCCAATAATACTGAAAAGAAAAGTATACAACCAATGCATTCTTCTGATAGTCAGTTATGGAGCTGAAACTTGGAACTCAATCAAGAGACAGACCTACAAACTGAAAAGCATGCAGCGTGCACGTAAGAGAATCATGCTGAATTTTACATGGAGGGATCACAAGATAGCACAGTATATAAGGGAGAAAACAGGAGTCTGACACATCATACAAAACTGTTATAAAGCTAAAATGGCAATGGGCAGGCCATGTTAAAAGAATTAAAGACAACCGATGGACATCACGATTCACAACATGGTTCCCCAGAGATCACATGCAAAACTGAGAACGACAGAACACAAGATGGAGATATGAAATGGACAAATTCAGGAAATACTGGTTCTGCGACGCCCATGATAGAGAATTGTAGCGAATCCTTGGTAAGGTCTATGTCGAACGACTGACGTTAAAAGACTGATGATGATAGTTCAACATAGAGCAACAGTAGCAAATCACCAATTAGGTATCGAACTCATCACTAAATCAATGGTCAGCTGCACATGCTTGTTGACAATTACTGAACTATGAAGTAGGTTTTTAAACACATAAGTGAAATGTCTGTGATTTCCCCAAATCACTAGGGACTTCATGAAATCACTGATCCACAATCTTATTTTGATTTGTTCGATGGGTCAGCAGACGGTGACGTAAGACAGACGCAGACAGTGAATGACTCATTCAAGTGAAATGTATGCAGTAATCATTATGAACTGGGCAACTGTCATTTCTAACTTGTCAAAATATCGTATAATACCACTGAATCTGTCATTTTTAACAGGACTATCTTGATAAATGGATAAATAAAACGTATACGTATTTTAGTATATATATTTTTTTATTGTTTTTGTTGTGTTTTTGTACCACTGTTTTCTTATCATCCCCATTCCGTATTTTTTCTCTTTTCTTTGAAATTCTTGAAGAAAGACAAACTTTCCTTCTTCTCTAGATAGCCAAATATAAGAACAGATCTGGAACCCCTTTTGCAAAGCTCATTACCTGATTACGTTGATTGACTTGATAGATGCTTACTATCTTATGTTACATATATGAATATGGGAAGGTTCTTTTAGCTTATCAAGGTACATTTGTTTAAATGACAGTCTGAAAAAAGCCAGTGAAGTGACCAGACGAACATGATTCGGCCGGGCATTTTGACACCCACCCTGGGAGGTCGATTTGTGAGAGGGTCGATACTTGGAGAAAAAATGAATTCATATGGAAAGAACGTGGCCATATATTTCTCCCTCTTCAGAAAAGCAAACCAACCATTATCCAGCAACTCGATCGACAATGAATTAATAAATGTCATATATATTGAACAAGATGGCGTGTGTATCTTTTTTGTTTGACAATGACAGGTTTATTCATGTATGGATCGGCACTTAGGAGCCTAATGCTATTTTACTGGGTAATATATCTTTATTATTTCAAGTATCCTAATTAATTTTTTGTAGGTCTCAGCTCAACTCAAGCTGTTCCAATGTGATCTATAGGGTCTTAAGAGTTTCTATGACGCATACTATAACGTAATTGATTTGTCATTATTGCGAGGTAAATAATTAAATGAGATGGTCTGACTGAAAAAGTAAGCTCATTATACGGTTAGATTATTGTATATGATGTGAAGTCCAATTTAAAATGACCACCGGCAAAATTGCTACCACAATAGATATTAAAAGGATCTACGCCAAAGACAAAGAAGACAACATCAGCTGAATTCATATATCAAAAAAGATGTCAAGTTTCCTGATTCCTCACCAAGAAAAACAGACAAAATGATTAGAACAGTACGAATCTCATAAGGATGTCGAATCATTTAACATTTTTAGATTTAAAAGGCTCTAAATACAACACTTATTCTTGTACATGATAGTTGCATAATGGATGAACACATTGGCTCAGTGTTACGGTTATCCAGTCTTTAGTTGAACCTCTAGATCAATGCAAATAGAAAGTGATTGGGTGTCTCAAACAAATCTTTCTCTCCATTTTCCGTTCCATACAGTTCACTCACTACCGTAGTTCGACAGTCTGACAACTAATTGCACTGGAGGAAACTAGCATCCAATCAGTATCAAAATAATCACTACGGTTCTTATTGACTCTCTTAATAAAAACAAATGCTGTAGATAGATTTTGCATTATAGCCATAAAACTTTCTGACAAAGAATGCAATCATCATCATCACCACTATTATTGTTGTAATGATCGTTATTGTTGTTCGGATCAGAAATTACCATTACGAAAATGGACGTGACGACGCTGCGATTTGAAGACACAACCTATTTTTTGAACAACCGTAACCATGGTAAAGGGTAAAAGGTTCTACTTTAAAAAAAAAATCCGTGTGTTAACGTTTTTGTTTATGCATTTGTCTGCTACTGCATCCCTGGTCATACCATTTAATGTACAAAGGTTTTTTTGACCATTTTGGGGCCTTAGTCTGACGGTTTTATAATCAACAATCTACATTCTCCAGAGCCTTGGTATTTCTATTTTTTTTTTTTTACTCTATCCTATATATTTTCCAGTGGAAAAAAGCCAGCGATGTCATGAACAGAATTTATTCTGATCATATTCACTCTTCGATGGAATTTATTTTACATGACTTCAAATTTTGAAGCCATGGTTATCCTTGATGGCGAGTCTTGACTAAGACTGAATTTCTGAAGAACGCAATTTTCTGTTTATCGATAAGGAATTAGGACACTTATCAATATCTTCTCAATTATGGCAATGAGGGCTAGAGGTTAGGGTAATGATTATGATAGACATTACTTCTATCAAAATCAGGACAAAACAAGGTTCATGGAGCATCCAGTGAGGAACAAACTTAAAAACGAAAGTTTGCAATGCTAGCAAGTTTAACATCGTACATTTCTGTGATCACCGGTGTACCCTACCTCTCGACAGTTCACTCAACGCTGAAATTGACGTTCATTGTTTCTTTTGTAGAAAGTGATTATATAGGCAGTCTGCTCCCCCTCTCTCTTTCTTTTACACTTTAGTCACCTGCACTACCTGCTACACAAACTTCCAACGATCCAGCTTATCATACCATAATCAACATTTTGGGGTCGGGGAACGCTTGAAAATCGTCCCCGTAGGATTTTATTGAGATTGCCTCTTTGCTTTGCAACATTTTCGGTTTACAGATACTTTTTTTCGTATAGTAATGAACGTTTCTTGAAAGGCAGTTGAAACCTGTATTTATCCTTTTTTTTCAAGGCAAATATTTTTGATGTTATAGATACCTGAGCTCGTGTCTGATAGAAATAAAATCGGCTCCTTTCATAGTTTTATGAGCTGGAATATAAGTTGTCATGAAAAGATTTGAAAAAAAGAAAAGAAAAATTTGAATCAGTGAGACATCATTTTCTAATATATATTTTTTAAAGCTATCAATAACCGATTCTGTAAGGGGTGCTATCGCTAGGAGCACCGGAAATTAACTCAAGGTAAGAGAGGTAAGTCAGGTGAGCCAGAAGAGAACATACCTTGAATCGTTGAACGTTTATCATAATGAGAATATTTTTTCTGTGGACTCCTCGCGGGGCATAGAGGACAACATTGCAGTTTCAGTAGCAAATACGTTTTCAAGAACAAAACTTGCTAGCAGCACGCCTAAGATATAGTGTTCTACAGATCTAAAGGGTTTCAACTGCCCTTCTATTTCTACCCCTAGTTTGTGTGGAAATGAATTCATGATTGACAAGGACATCAATACGAGTTGATGGTAAACAGCTTTGACTAAAAATCGAACCTCACTGTTTCCTGCACCAGTAGCTACTACGTCACATATTGAGTTCCAGCGTTGATATTATTTCCATTTTGGAGGTAGGATAAGAGTCGGAGATTCTATGTTTATCAAAACCTAACGTCTTCATGCTCCAAATATTTTTCTAGTTGAACGTTGTTCGTTTTTACAAGAGATTGACCATCCCTGAAATAAAATTATTTTTGAAAATTTTTGTCTGTAGATTTCATCTAAGGTGCGTCCTCGTTGATGATTACAAATTTGATTAAATTGAACGAACGTAGCCACCAAATGTACCGAACTAGTCGACCCTTTGTTATATGTGTACGTGCCGCTCTGTTTGTGTGCTTGTGTGTTTGAGTCTCCCAGTACTCTTGACCACGCTGTTTTGTCTACAAATATGGATATTGGCATCAGTATCTCACTCGACCCCTTTTACTAATTTTTTTTCGACATTATTTTTGTTTGGTTTATTAATAACATCTCCTCCAGAATTTAGATGTTTTTGTTTTTCGTTTAACTTTAATTTCAAAGTTTTCCAATGGGAAAACTCGAGTGATTTCATTCATACGATAACCACATTCATTCTCTGATTGAATTTCGTTTACATGACTTGAAATCTCAACGCTACGGTTGTTCAGTTAATAACTGTGATGGAGAGTAAATACATGATATCATAGGATAACACTCTCAGTTTCTTTGTTTATCCAAAGCTAGCGTCTGTGTGCTTCATTTATTTTTTTTAGTTGAACATTGTTCATTATTACAAGAGACTGACCATCCTTGAAATGGAATTGTTTTAAAAACTTTTTTGTCTTTAGAATTCATATAAGGCGCGTCCTCGTTGCTGATCATAAATTTGATTACATATACATTTTTTGAAATGGAAGTCTTGCTCTATACGTGGCTACAATGTCCGTTATCCAAAATATCAATTACACACTCTTGCTTCAATTACCAGAGTTCAGGCAAAAAATAATTAAATGATGAATTGAATGTTATTTTTATAGGATACATTGCTTTTTTACATCATAATGTAAAGTTTTGCTCGAAGTCTGGTCCCCATCTTGGTTCATTTCTTGAATGTTTCGGCCGTTGTACCCTACGACTTTCTTCAGTTGATCAATGGTTGTAGTTTTGTCTATACACATATCATGTCATTCACTTTGCTGTATTGAGTCTTGAAACTAATCTACTTGACGTAATCGTAAATGTGTTGAAATGCAAATATTCATGAATGATTATGAAAATTTTATGTATTTTCTTGTTTATATCAAAATAAATGAAAACATATTTTAATTGATGATATTAGTTGCGATTTATATAGATATTTATGCAATACTATCCAATACTTACCAATAATCGCTTCCCCATCAGGATAAAAGCTAACTTTGAGGCGGACAGGGAGCTAAGTGGCCACCTATTCTTTCCTGCTGTTGGTGACATCAATAGAGCAAAAATGTGTGAATTGATGCCTCTCACTATGAAAGATGCTAGTTTGATACAAGTTAAGAAATAGGAGGTCCTCAAAAGGTATACTAATTCACTTGAGATCAGCTGCCATTTCAGCTTAGGGCGAGGACCAGTTTCCCTGGGGATAATCTGAACTCCCATAAGGTCAAAAATGTTTCAATTCTCCTTGTATAGAGTATGAGAATAAATACAAAATTCCAAATACATCAGAACATGTATTACTGTTTTCAATTTTGTAGTTTAAATAGGGTTTAAACGTCTAATAAGTCAATTAAGGAAATAGTTCACAATCATTTTGACAGAGCCGTACGTTATTCTCGAATAACAGAGGAAACATTCAAAAGAATAAAAAAATTGGAAAATTGAAGGAAGCAGCATTTATCAACCACATTTTCATTTTGCCATCCATTTCTGTGACTTTTGTTCGCATATTGTACACCCGAACGATATTGTCAGATGGATCAACGAAGACGTTGTGGTAACAAAAAAGAAGAAAAAGGAGGAGGAGGAGGAGGGAAGAGAAATACTTTACCGAGAGAAAAAGAGGAAAATTTCAACTTTATTCCCATACAATATCCGGTAAGCTCGATTTAGTTGTTTAATCTCATATAATTATTTTCTAGTTTTCTGCATGTTCGATACTTTAGAGGGCGTCTCCCCTGTACTCTCTTTTGCAATTACATATCTAGCAGTAAAAATAGTGTGGCCTTTTCTGTTTTTATGTCTGTAATTTCCATCAAAGCCAACAAATACCACATTATCATCCATATCTACTTGCTTCCCCACAAAAGCAAGATGCATCATGAGGTTGGTTTAATTTGGCGTTCCGGAAAACTAAAAAAAATTGCTCTAGTCCCCACAACTAATATTGTGAAGGCGTCAGGGTCAGCCGAACTTTGCCTTTTCGTGCGATGGAAAAGTGCTGCCCCGGGGCTTACTGATCCCCTGAGACTGAACGGAGTTTTTTTAGGGTACAGGATGAATCTTAGTCCTCTTCCATTCAGCAATAAGGAGCCTCAGTCGGCCATCGTCGGCCACTGTATTTCACCATCGCAAAGATATCAAAGAGTGTGATGCAATCAGATACTACCCTTTCATCCTTAATAGAGGGCTGCAGGGCGACATTTTTTATCCGGGGCAGCACCTTTCAACAAGTAGATAATCCTGCCATTTTTAAGGTTACTATGATAAAGATGCTAGTTTGATGATCACTGGATACAACATACACCTGAGGACAACCTGTAACATGATGATGATGATGATGATGATGATGATGATGATGATGATGATGATGATGATGGTGATGATGATGATGATGATGGTGATGATGATGATGATGATGGTGGAGCAAGATTGTATGTACTCAATTCATCTCTCTGTTGTGATGCGTCAGTAGATTCCTATTCTGTTATCGGTCACTTGAGTCTCGGCAATGAAGGTCCTGCGAGAGAAAATCTTTTTGCAGAAGATCAAAACGGAAAAGAATTAAAGAATCATATCAAGTTAATTCTAGTTTTCATTCGGCTATTTGCTATTCAGTTTTTATCTTTTCACAGAGCATTGCAGATCAATTTCTCATTTCAAAGAAACATGAAATCGTTATTCAAACCATCCGTCAAATTTCACTGGGTAGTACCATCATCATCATCAGTCTTTTAACGTCCGTCGTTGGACTTGGACATTTGCCGCAATTCTCTATCACGGGCGTCGCAGAGCCAGTATTTTCTGAATTTGTCCAGTTCATCTCTCCATCTTGTATTTTATCAGCTTCAATTTTGCATATGATCTCTGGGGATCAACTTGTGAGTCGTAAAGTCCATTGTTTGTCTTTCATTCTTGCAACGTGGCCTGTCCATTGCCATTTGAGCTTTTTATTAGTTTATATTAGGTCTCAGACACCTGCTTTCTTCCTGATATACCGTGCTGTCTTGTGATCTTTCCACGTGAGGTTGAGCAGGATTCTTTCAAAAGTTGAATTTTTTTTACGTGGCTATAAGTAGATCATTACTGCAATCTTGATACACTCTAAATCAGGGGGGTCGTGGGTTCTTGTTTTGATCTTTGGTGTGAAGCGGTGCCACACCCAGTAGTAGGAGACGGGTAGAGTACTTACTGAAACTTACTTGATCCGGTGGAAGACTCACTCTTTGAATTTATCATCTACTATTGATACCAATCTGAGATAATTAACAGGTAGATTATACAATATGACATCATTACTAAAATGTGGCAACAGGCTATGATCCTAACTGTATCGTCCAATTTTTGAACAAGATCTGTTCAGTTTATATCTCAATTCATTGTTTATAATCATTCCTGATCCGAAGGACCGAGGAAAACCAAACAATTTAATTGGTTTATACTTGTTGATTTCTACATTTCAATATTTCAATTCCTCATTATTTTCTGTTTTACAATTTCCATACACACGGTATAGTTTTCTTTCATACAAACATGACAGAATTTCAATTAAATTATTTTAAGAGGACTTAGAAATTCATTTTCTTTCTATCTATCTACCTAATCTTGGATTCTTCAACCTCTCTTAAGAGATACAATGGTTCAGACTAGAGTATGTATAATTCAAAACAGTTGTCGAGGTAAAAAAAAGAAGGAAAATAGTCGATAATGTGGAATAATCTATGAAATTGACAAGTACAAGACACAATACATTTTAATTATGTCTGTACTCTTTAACATTGGATTAAACTCCTACGGAGCTACATGAAATTAATCGCGATGCATCCAAATCTAATCATTATCCCCTAAAAATATCTTTGGCTGTTTTTGACTAATGTTAGTTTGTCCACACAATGTCTCCAGCGGTTCTCACCGAATTTCAGTGATATTTTGTGAAAGGTTGAGTCATAGGCTAAGAAAGGAGTGATTAAATTCTGATGCAGATCTGAGAATTCTGTTCCAACTGAGAGATATTGTCAGAACAAAGGAAAACCAAAATTTTCACGGTTATCTCGACAGAAAATCGAAACTTACTGTTATGGCCCCTTCATCGTATCAATCAATGAGCTTGTTTTTATTCAGTTTTTAGTGATAACTGAATCAACAGAGGTATACGCTGTCTGAATGTTATCTATTGATCTAGTCTTAATGTCTGCTGGTTATGGCTCAATCATGTTTGAAATCATGAAATCATGTCGACTGAGAAAACAAAAGAGCTTGAAAGTTAAAACTAGTCTTAATCGCAAACGGCGGCAAAGTAAATTCAACTAACATTCATATCAGGCACTTTCAATGCACATCTCTTTCTCTGTTATCCTCTTCTTGTTATTCGTCCGGACGTGTCTATTGCTGACTCTAAATGATGTAAATCAGATTCTTCAGATTCCCATCAAAGAAGATGAAAAATAAGGAAACACAAACAAAAGATTTACCTCTTTCCACACAAAAGGAAAAGAATTGTTTCCTTTCCACCTTGAGTAATCAATGACTCGGATCTAATTCTTCTGAAAAGCTCCGGAACTTTGGAATTTCAGAACTTAACTGAACTTCCTGAAAGGTGAACCATAAAGAATAGTAAATATATTATGAAGACAGTGAAAAGGTTATTAGGTACGGTTTTATAAACACACACACACACACACACACACACATATGCATACACACACACTAACGCGCACATGTGTAGACACGGACACACAGGCACACACAGGAGCTGATCTACTCAGATACACGGTGTTTCAAGAAGAATACAATCATCTTTTTGACAAGTTGTATGTAAACTATATAAAATTAAAACCAAATTTATAAAGACAAAAATGTAAAAAGATTACAAAAACATGACATCTACGTTTACATTTAAAAGTGATTTCCTCTAGCCTCGATGCAATTTTTGTACCTGTTTCTTTACATTACCATTTTGCTAGATTGGAATATATATATATATATATATATATATATATATATATATATATATATATATATGTATATATATATATATATATATATATATATATATATATATATATATATATATATTAGCAGAATTACCAGCATTGTCCGCGGGATGTTGTAAATACCTGAATCTTGAATTAATTTTAGTTTTTCCTGAAATGGGATTTCTTAGAAGAAAAAACAATTACAGACCGTTATCTGTCTTCTTAGATGCGTAAATTTCTACGATTATTTATATTATCTTTTTTTCTGGGATGGGAGTCATAAAGTTTGGCACAAATATAAGGAAACGAAATTGAACAAAATTGAAAACGTTTTATTTTTGAGAAGTTTTATGAAACTGGATACTTGTTTAGATAAAAATCATACATCGATTTCCCAGAATTTTTTCCACTGCTCACAATGCACGCAAACTTTACTTATACCGAACAATGATGCCGGAACTATTTAAAAAAGTTACAAAAGATGTCTGTTAGTAAACGAAAAGTTCACATACATTATTTTTATGAATTGGTACTTTTTTTTTTATAAATTCTCAATTTCTGTGTAAAATCTCCAAATTGTTCCAGACATATTTCTAAGAATGAAATCTATTTAAATTCATATATTTCTATACATTGTACTGACTGTGTTACCGTTATTGAAGGGTTTAAAAAACATATACTGGTTTTTGAATTTCCAATGTAATGAAATTCATTGAAAAAGAATTTATTTCAATCCTAAACGATATTTTGCCATCCTCCGTTTACTGTAGGCAAACATTTTAACCATAGCTGAAATTGACTATGGATAAACAAAAGGGTAAAAGTGTCAAAATATACAATAAGAAGGATTTAGTGAAGTATTAGAGCAGAGTATTGCACTACCTGTTATATTCATTTATACATATTTATTCTATAAAGATGACAAATTTTAGAATTAAAGTTTAGGGACAAGCTTAGAATTGATTAGTCTTTATTACTTGAATTACTCAAAGGTACTTTCGGTGAATATTGATGAGTATTTACATACGATTCAACTCCAAAGATTTTGCTGAAATCTAAACGCTCTTATCAAGTATATCTCTGTAGAGCAATTGATGGAGTGTCCGACGATGTGACACGGTCGAACCCAAGAAAAATTATGTATGGCTTTGTTTCTATCTTTATCACTTATGACCTAATATGAATATGAATAATATCTAAAGTATGGCCGGTTCCCACTATTCCATCAATACTCGTGCAGATCCTGTTTCAAAGGAGCTTGTTTAGGAGGAGCCAAAATTTATGGTATGCGGAGCTGCCTACCATAATTGTCATGTCAGTTGATTGCGTTGGATATATATATATATATATATATATATATATATATATATAATATATATATGTATATATATATATATATATAATATATATATATATATATATATATATATATATATATATATATATATATATATACACATACATACATATATATATATATGCTCTACCAACTTGGGAATAGAGCATGAAGTGGGGAAGTGTGCATGAGTATATATCACTTTAAATTCAACCTCACTGACCGTCCTATTCTACGTAGGGCAGAGGTAAAAAGCTGCATATGAAGTGAAGGTTTCAATCTGCCTCGTGGTACTGGATGAGATAATGGATAGTCTACAACCACACAGAAGAGTTGTAATACAACAAAACAGCTCTCTGTGAATGACACAATTATTCAATTATATATATATATATATATATATATATATATATATATATATATATAATCATATATATATATATATATATATATATATATATATATATAGTCTTCTGTATGTGTGCAGACATATAAATAGTAACAATGATGAAAAAAGGTATTTTCCACACAAATTATCCCCCAACGTACTCGATTCTGTGTCAGTGCACTTGACTCATCGGTCGATATTAATCAATTGGATTAAATATCATAAAGTGAACAATTCTGATTGAAATTCAGCAAATAACTATGCATCAGGCTGCAAAATTATTGATAACCCTTATATACATATAAGTGTACACGCAATGCTATAAAAATGCAGATCTGTAATTTTACAAAGAGGAACGATTGCTTTTTTTCAGAACTTTTCGTTACCCTAATGAGGTTTTTTGGTCATTTTTCGACCCAGAGGGTTATTAAGATGGAAGTTATTTATGCCGCAAAATAGGACAGTATAAAAATACTTGTTAAATAGCTTACTGATGTCAATATTGCTAAGTTAGAAACACTAAAATATGACATCCTCAACATGAAGACTATAACTGACTGAAAAATCAGAAAGTTGTAATTACTTATATGAGTTAGAAAGACTAGAAAATAAAGAACAAATATAGACTTGAAAAGACTAATATTAAGTATGGTATTTGCTCACTCTGGATTTAAGAATGTAAAGATGGTTTTCGTCAGGAAAACAACAAGAGGGAATTTGTTCCATTTAACAAAACGTTTCTCTAATGAAGCAAGTAACCTCAGATTTGCTGTAACCCTTCATGATCACCAAATAATGTGAGACAAAATGAATGAAGAGAGAAAGAATGTTGGTCTCAACATGAACTTCAGTAAAACAAATCCCACCCTCAACGAAAACAGAGGACAAAGACACAACAATTAGACTCGGAAACGTAGAGCTAAAGACAGTAGATCACTGCAGCTACCAAGACAACAAATCTCCATGAAATCCCGAAAGAAAGTAAGTGAAGAATCTCTGTAGGTTGGCAAGCTTTCGATGGATTGAGCTCAACCTTCAAAGACGAGAAAATCCTATCAGTCCAAGAAATGGGGGCATTCAACCAATGCATCCCCGATACTTACCTATGGAGTTAAAACATGGAACGTAACCAAGAAATTGACCCTCAAACTGATAATCATGCAACGTGCTCAGGATAGAATCATACTTAACATTACATGGAAATATCACAAACACAGTGTATTGAAGAAAAAACAGGGGTCGGAGATTTCATAGAATCAATTGAAAAACTCAAATGGCAATGGACTGGTCACGTAGCAAGAATGTCAGACAACTGTTGGACATGACTCACATGGAAATGTATATGGGAATCTAAATTGCATCCCTAACATATTTAGAACAAGCAAGTTAAGATTCATTGGATATTGCTGGAGAAGGGAAAACCAAACACTTCAACAACTGTTTTTCAGGGATAAAGATGAAGGAACCGCTCATACACAATATACTTGGACCAAGTCTGTTGCGATACTAACTTGAAAAGGGAAGAACTTGCAACAGTTATGCATAACCGAATTGAGTGGTGGGATATAGTCAAGGATGACCGAATCAAATTGATCCAGTCAGGCGACGTGAAGTGATAAACCCAATCACTACTATTAATCATAAGATTAGGTCTCATCAAATTCCTTTAATAGATCATTAATCCAATATAATTATATGATTCAACTCTTTACTTACGCATTATGATCTCGATAGCTGTTTCATTTATGATTTTGGTCTATTTAGTAACAATTGAAAAGTATTATCGGATATTGTCGACAATTTTCATTTTGATGGTATCTTTTGGTACGTATGAGATACATAAACAAGGAAAGAATACGTGGAAGATTTGCTTTTCGACATATGAACGTATAAAGTAACTAAAAAAGGCAAGCATTTCTTTAAACATACAGCAGGCAATTTTTAGAATACGACAGGCAAGTCGAAATGTAAGACAGCAAATTAAAAAGTAAGGCAAGCAAATTAAAAAGTAAGGCAAGCAAATTAAGAAATACGACAAATAAATTAAAAATCAATCGAGGAATTTAAAAATTACGACAAGCAAATTAAGATGACTGACAAGCAAATAGAAAAATAAGGCAGGCAAGTTAAATAAAAAATCGAGTCCAATCAATTGTGGTAACAGCGACAGTTACAGGTATATATGTAATTATACATGTTCATGGATCCAGTTCACTTTTATTTAGGAACCTTTTGCCTTTTTACTTGCCGTATTTTCTCATTTGTATACCGTATTCTTTTCATTCGCATGTGGCCTTTCTAATTTGCAAGCAGCTTTTTTTTTCAAATTGATCGCAGTAACTTTTTAACTTGCTTGCCTTACTTTTTAATTTACTTTGAAAGAGGTATAGAATCCGCTCTGATGGATCTTGTATTATCAATAATAAGTACCTGAGACCTGGTGCTGTCAGTTTTCTTTATTAAACATTTTTAAAGTACAGTGTACGACGGTTACGATACCAGATTTATATTTATAAATATACAAATATATTTTAAATCTGTTAAACCTCGTAAGGAATCAAAGAAATATTAATTGAACTAGAATCTTTTGCCACTTCATATTCTTGGCTGTTTGATGAAGCGCTAAGTATTCAAGTGGTTTTCACGGAAGATAATTGCTTGGCTCTTCAGGCCCTTCTCCAAGATGCCAGATCTTCGTAATTAGTCTTAAATGCTGCCTTTTGAAACAGTTTCCAGACAATTGGTCTCGGGTTCCGCATGCTGCTCCGATTATACAGGCGATTCCCAGGACAATATCCGAAAATACTTATTCAAAATAATTACTGAGATGGAGATGACATTTTATATGGAAGACGAGCATTGCAATCAAATCCATCCAATAAGCGCAGCTAGAGAGAAAACGGACATGTTAAAGTGGAGAACAGAAGTTGATATGACGGAAAACGACGGTGTGGGCGTGAGGACCGGAAAGATAGAGAAATAAACAGCGATATATTTGACGAAAGGACACCAATGCCAAAAGAGGATCTTAGCACTTTGCAGACAACGCATTATGCATTCTGAGAATGGACAATTGCTCAGCCAATTATCGCTAATCCTTGGGCTTCTCAGATGCACGGACGAAGAAGTTGAGTTAGGGAAGAGCGGTCGGCCGCCCGAGCTCTGGGCTCAAATAATTAGTGTAATGACTTATCGGTTGACAAGCTGATGGTTCACGGCTAATTAAGTGCACTCTCGGATGATGACAATCGTATGGCGTTTCGTTGAGTTGCTAAACACGGATAAGTTTGCTGAAAGGTTAGGGTCGGGTATTGTCCAGGTGGGAGAAATCGAAAAGGCGCCAGGAATTCTGGAACGTGGGGGAGTCTGATCCTAAGCTCAAGTGTCATTGACTGATACGATAGGTAGACTATTTCGTAAGTAAAAGACTGATATAGCCGTAAATTGTTATTCGTAGTTGATGGTGGACGTGGAAGTAGCATATAGATATTAGAAACCGAAAACCAAAACTGTCATCTAAATTGTCAACATAGGTTTCTTCAGTTATCAAGTTGGCTGTGTATGAATCACACGTACAGGCCAAATGAATGAGTATAAAGGGGTGACAATTTAGACATTCGCTCCTTATTAAGGTAAGAAAAACGTGTTTTTCTCTCATCCAGAATCACCCACAAATACGTTTTTCAAGGGTGTTCTCTTTGTAATAAAGATATAAGCTAAATTTATCACTTATTTTGCGTCTGTTCGTTTTTTTCCTAAAAACCCAGACTTTATTAGTGATCACTGCCTCACAAAAGTAAAAGTGAAATATTCCATAATCACCTTGATTCCATTTCTTTTAAATTGATTACCCCCAGCACAGCATGCCGCAAAAAGACATTTCTCACGTGAATGTTTCTACCGAAGGACTAATCAGACCTGTTCCCGGTGGATTGTAGACGTGAGATTTTCATATGGGTATCGTTTTGGCGTTGGCTTTTCCTTGGATTGGATTTCAGGAAATATGAAGGTTAAAGTATCTGGGAAAAGAATAGACTCTCTTGAAAATAAAGAAATAGTTGTGCAGGCATCGTGGTGAACTAGGTGAGGGACATATAGGGAGGGTGATTGCATATATATATATATATATATATATATATATATATATATATATATATATATAATTGTGTCATCCACAGACAGCTATTTCGTTGTATTTCAACTCTTCAGGATGGCTATAGAGAATCCGTTATCCCATCCAGTACCACGCGGCAGGATTGAAACCTTTGCTTCAAGACCCGGACGCTGGTATCATACCACTGAACCACGGAACTAAATGGTTAGTAATGCTGAATTAAAGCGATATATTCTATTTTTGCTTAAATACCCTTTCCACCAGAGTACTCTATTCCTATGGGAGAGCATTGTATAATCCTTACAATGAACGAGTTACCTCATTTAAAGAGTGCACAACCCTGAATAGAGGAGCATTATTTATCGTGTCATCCACTGACAGCTGTTTGATTGTATTACTACTCTTCTTTAGATAATCTGACATCCCATCTAGTAACATGCGGCAGGATTGAAACATTCGATATATATATATATATATATATATATATATATATATATATATATATGTATATATATATATATATATATATATATATATATATAAGCAGTCAGACTGATAGATAGATAGATAGATACAGAGAGAGGGGTATTCATACATACTTACATACATATATAGAGACAGATTTGAACAGATTGAGAAAGATAAACTTAGGATGATTCATCAGTTTACCTGTAAAATCATTGATGAAGTGGCAGTATAAATAATTTCTTTTGTGTCTACGAATATAAACAGGAGTTCATCTAATCAACTTGAGTTTCAAATTTCAAGCTAAATCAAATCAAATAAAGTAGACAACTGCTTGGCTTCCCATCCTCATCAATCTTTTGTAGTCCGTTGTTGAACATAGACATTTCCCAAGGTCAGTCAGATTTTGGACTCCCGAGGGTAAGGGTGCCAAAACAAAGATAGCGTCGTCATCAGCTTTCTAACGTACGCTGTTCGATATAGACTTTCCCAAGGATCCGTCAAACCTCTCGATCGCAGGCGTCGCAGCACACATATTTTCTAAACATCTAAATCGACTCAATTTTTTTTACCGGCTTCAATTTTGCATATGATCTCTAGGGAACATCCTTGTGAGTCGTGATATACCATGGTTGTCTGATGCAAAATAACTTGCCAATTTCCATTTGAGTTTTCTGATAGATTCTATGACATCCCTGAGTCCTTCTTTCTCTAACATACAGTGCTGTCTTTTGATGTCTCCGTGTAATATCAAACATGATTATCCTGTCCACGTTGCATTGTTCTTAGTTTAAGATCTAGTCTTTTGCCTGGGTTTCATGTTTCAGCCCTGTGGGTAACTCCTTGAACGATGCATTGATTGTAGATTCTTTTTTTAACACTGATGGGATGTTTTTATTCTTGAATATTGAGTTTACTCTACCGAAAGCTAGCTAACCTAAGTTAATTGATCATTTCATTTCTCCTTTTGAAGATTTCATGGAGATTTATTATCCCGAGTAGATGTAGTGAAGCTAATGGAATATTCAGTTCTCAAATTCTTTCTAATTTTTCCCTTTAATCTAAGTCAGAGTCAGGTATTGATTACAAAAGCAGAAATAATTCTTGCCTAATTTAGGGTAAGATTTTCAGTGCTTGGCTATCCTGTCATGTTAACCATCACCAATACGAAACATTGATTTGAAATCATGACCAAGCAATTGGTAGACGACTCTCTTACCGATTGATAAAAACTGATACTTCATATATATGTAAGACTTTGTTTATCATTTCCTAGCTGAGGTACCCAGCGTTGCCTGTGAAACAAAATCTAAATCTGATAAGACAGGGATACAAATGATATTTTATAAAGACTTCACAAAAACTATGTGCAGACATGTGTATCCCGTCTTGAAACTTTAAAGATTACCTTTTCAGAAAACTGCGAAATCATTTGATCAGTTTTACCGTTAGTAGTGCACATATTAAAGCGGACTATTTGATTCAAATCATGCACATGTTTCATTGAGACGTTTGGATTTGGATTAGGGTTACAGGCAGAGATAGTGTGTTTGCTCATAGAAAAACATTTTTTATTGTCAGTTTAGGATTAGATACATGATTCTACACACTGATCTATTGTTGCTTCCACTGATTTACTTATTTAGCTTTTTGTGTCAGCGTAAGGGTAAACCCTCGAGAAATCAATGAACTATTTTCGTGATATTCGGTGATAAGATATGTGTGGTAGATAAATTTTGTCCTGCTGATTTCTGGATATGCCTTTGTTTTCCTTCTGTGATACATAACTGTTGATGAAGCACATATTCCAAGGTAGACCCAAGGATACCAGCGTGCGACCTCGGGAAAACTTGCATAAGCACTGGGGGGAATAGAAACTCACCTCTATGTTCATCTATTACGAATGGAAATTAAGGCTGCAGTCTATCATTATAGCTACATTATAAATAGATTCCCTCCTATAAAACCTTCGAATATAGCCTTTCTCAAACGTGACAAATTTCCAGAAAGTTTGAATGTCATACAAATTAAAAACATGAAATTAAGAAGAAAAAAAGGAAAAAATTAGTTTTTATCAGTACTGAAAAAAAAAAGAAATCGTAACCACTGGTTCCCAAAGATGAATGGAAAATGAGGCTCTGGTTTAGCATTAAAACTACATTGTAAATAGACCCCCTATAAAACCTGAATAGTTTGGGTTTTAAAAAAAAATAAAATGACAAGTTTCTGTAAGGTTTTAGGGGCAGCTAGTTTGAAACCATATAAATAAAGGAGAAAAAAACTTTCTCAGTCAGAGTTCACACTTGTGAGTACGTCCAAATAAAATCATGAAAAGACTTTCCCAAGATGAAGCGGATTTAGAATAGCCCTACAGTTCAATTTCATGGATATAACATAATTACTTTTTGAGAAAATCATCGATTGGAAAAAACCTTAAGAAAAAAATTTCTTCAATGAATTCATTTTTTGAAATCACAAACCCAATACAAATCAACGTACTTTTTTTTGTAAAATTCAACGTGGTAATGTGTGTTGGATGCAAATTTTGAACTGCTGATTTCCAATATGCATAAAGTGAGAGTCTAATTTAGCATCATAACTATATACCAAAAAGAACACTCGCTAAAATCTGAAAAAAGTACTTTATCAAAATTGAGAAATTTCTGTTATGTTGGAAGATCAAATGGTTTAAAAAGATATGAAATTGAAAGGAAAAAATATTTCCCTTTTGAGGTTTGAACTTGTTCTACCACCAACACATTTTAGAAAGCTGTAACTGCTTGGCTGTTGAGACACAACGATGACGTACAAACAAAGAATTACAGTTCAAAAATTAATTTATTATTTTAAAAATTTGAATCCTTAATATAGGTACAGCAAAACAAAAAATATAATAATCTTTTTCATTCATAACAGAAGTAGGGATCAAGTTCGACCCTGTTTGGCGTGTATTTCTTTATTCATGAATCTGTATGATTCTGTCAACAAAAAATTGTCGACTTAAGTTAGTCCTGTTTTCAAGTTTGTCTAGCTGGCTATGTACGTATCTATGACACGTATTGGCTACACCATTGTAGCTAGAGAGCAGTGAATAGATACATTTGCTTCTTATTATGTTTACAAATATTTTTTGTTTTCACTCCCTCACCAAAAGAAAATTCAGACTTTTTAGTGATCACTGTCAAACAAAAGGCGACAGAAGTAGCTTATTCATTGATCACGCCTTTTTACAGTTTCTAGTTGATCACCCCAAACACTACATGTCACCAAAAGACGTTTATCATGTAACGGTTTCTATTGCGTGACTAAGCAGACCTATTTATTCGTTTTGTTGACTTTTGCTGTTCCGTGACAAATGTCTTGAGAGAAATGGAATCACACCAGTTGGACCAGCCACCTCCGAATCTCTAAAACATTCTAAAATAAGCTGGAGATGGATATATTTATTTGTTCACACTTCCCTGTTTGACAATACGTTTGAGGGAAAAGCTCCCAAATCGGAGCCAATTGCACTGAAATCTCTTTTTCTCTCTCCCAAATCAAATCTCCTCGCTTCTGTTTCGCCCACGCAAACACATCAACCATATTTGTCTCGACAAATTGCTCGTCCCACACATCGATTCTTGGATCTTTATCTATTATTAATTTTGGTTGCTCTTCTGGCTGGATTTGCTTTGTGTGGGCGATTTCCTGTTAATTGGTCAGCCTTACTTTGTTTCTGTATAATTATAGCTTTCCTATTATTGAATCATATGCACTGTCAGATCATGTAGGACTCGTAAGATCATCGTTGTTAAGCAATGCCGGTTCTAGTCATTTCCTTGATTGGTGATCATCAGCGAAATACCTGGTACCATAAGCAACCAGGAAACAATTCTTGGTCGAGTTGTATAAAAAAAAAAAACTTTAAACGTGGTACAAAATGCTTATCTACTTAAGATTTGGGTTGTCGAATTAAGGATAGGAGTAATATCCATCCCTATTCGAAAGAAATATTGCAAAGAAAAAAGTCCCTGCGGAGAGACATCGTGATCTCTTAAGAAAAGAATATATATGAACCCAAAAAAGCTCTAAAACTGGATGAAAAGACAGATGCCCTGGTCTAACATAGTAGCACACAACTACAATTTTAACTTTAACAACGCCCATATCAATAAAATTTCCATGATTCCTCGACATGCAGATTTATTGAAGTAGCCCTTATATACCAACGTAATAAGATAACACAAACATTTATTGTCCGAACCAATGCAATTACAAATGCCCCACGCATATAGGCCAAACAAATACTATTATAGGGCGAGAAGCTTGAACATTTACTCTTGTACTATGTTTAGAATTTTTTGAATATTTTTTTCTGGATATGTCCACCCCTACCAATTCATTTCTGGTGGGTGTTTCAACATAATTTTTCACTTAATTGGTCAGATATTTTGTATCCGGCAGCATTCACACTTGTGTTCCTTTTTTTTTCAATCAGATATGTAAATCTTTCATTGACCCCTTACTTTTCCGACTTTCCATTGATCACCCCCAACTCAGTATGCTGTTAAAAACTTTGGTCACGTGGCGGCAGCTTCTATTGAGTGACTGATGAGACCTGTATTTCGTTTTGCTTCCAAAAGTAGAGATTCCCAGACATTGAAGATGTCTCTAGGTAAACCAATAACATTTCTTTCAATGGATATTCTCCGTTACAACGAGTCTGACCAACCTGTTATCTATTTGAAATCAGTCAAGTTTAAGTCTGCCTGCGATAATGCAACCGAAAGAAACTCCAGTTGTCAGCATAATTCTCAGTGGAAAAACGCTCCTACCCACTAACATTTATTTTTAGGTCGGTTAAGAGTTGCTTTGCTTTTGAACAACCGTAGCTATCAAAGATCGGGAAGGGGTTCTATCATTTTTTATGCGTGTGTTTATTTGTTAATGCGTGTATTTTCAAGCCCTCTTAGCAACACCGTTTTCTATACAGACTCGAAAATCAGCAACAGTATTCGATAAAAAACCTAAATATTTTGAAAAATTTTTTCTTAATTTTGGGAGTCTCATTCAGGCGTATTTATTGATAACAATCAGATTCTCTAAAATATAGATGCTTCTAGTCGTTTTTTTTACTCTTTGCCAATTATTTTCCATTGGGAAGCGTCAATGATGTCATAAATAGAATTCATTCTGACTCTACTGATATTTCGATAGAATTTTCTTTGATTTCATATTTTGACGCCACAGCTGTTCAATGATTGACTAGGATGACTATTGGATACTATTACTGGAGTTTCCACATCGGTAGTGACTTGTTACTTCCACTGAAGATCAAGTGACAGCAATTCCCTCAATACTCCAGAACTCTCTTCGGTATCCAAGCTGGTTTTGTTCTGTCACGTGGATAGTCTCATTTTTGTTAGGTCATCGATATGAATTAATGCTTTTATATTGAGTTTAAGTAACAACCATCAACATGAAGTTATTCACCTTTTTTTTTTTACACCTTTGTAAATCTATATCGTCTCTCACTGTTTTGCAATATATACAGGATGGGTTCGAATTAATTCCTTATTAGAAATTATATGTATCTGTTAAGAACTGAACTTATTGGCTGTAACGTTTTCCACTGGAGTTTGGTGAAGGAAGAGATGTAACGCTCAAAATCTGGATCAAGTGGAGGAATACATTTGATATGTTATGGCCGACTTACCACCAGGCTTCCTGCGAAGATCTATCGAGGCCATACGAAAATATGTGGACAACATCGGTACCTATTTAAATTTCAACTTAACTGACAAATTTTACCTTTGTATGGTCGAGAATAAAGTAAGTGCGAAATCAATTTACAGATAAGTCGTATAGTTATTACAAAATTTCTAATGGGAAGCTTCTTTTCACTCACCCTGTAGTCCAGTTGTATCATTACTATGACGTAAATAGGGAGTGGGTAGTGATGCAACTTTTTTTTAATTTTGACTCCAGCTAGGTACTTCCCTCCTACGGTTATTTCCACTTGCAAATTTTCCAATACTTTCAATATGAAATTCTCTATTTGGATTTTCAGTATCTTTAGGCTTTTTATCATCAAGGGTCCTGGGATCATTTTGTGATCCTTTTTTTTTTGCAATCTATAAAAGCTTAAGCTAAGTTCCTTTTTGTTTCAACTTCTTTCAATATATTCGGATCGATAATTTGTAGATTATTGGCTCCCCTGGGCCTCAGGCAATGCTTCTGAGTGTGAGGTGCAGCTGGTGCATTGCACCGGAGCCCCGGGGGCCAAGCAGAGAATAGAGGGTCGATACGCTGTGTCCATAAATAAAATGTTGACCGTCGTATGATGGTGGTTGAATACAGGGTTATAGCAGATGGAATTACGACAACAAAAGACGAGGGTGCTTATGCAACGTACATGGGTTTACAAAATTACTCTCGGAAAACTTGTTTTCAGGATTATTATTATTCATTTTCACACTGGTTGCCAGGTGGTCACAACTGGAGTGACAGCAAGTCTCCTCGGGTCTTCAGCCCTTCTCTCATCTCTCCCTCGCCTATCACAGCAGCTCTGTGGTTCGTGCTTCCACCACCATTTGTTGTACGTTGTGTATTTTCCCCCTCCTCTTCTCTCCGTTAGGCCACTGTTCGCAGCTGAGGTCGTAGATCTCTTATTTCCAGCACGTCCCTCGGTATTAGTGCAGTCCCTAGCAGTGCTGTGATATACACAGTCTAAATCCTTCCTTTTACCCCTAGTTCTTCAAATGCAGCCTTCAGTGTCTTTAGTACGGTTCTGAGTGCACTTAATATTACTGGTACTACCCTGACTTTCATGTTCCACACCTTGTCCAGTTCTCTTGCCAGGTCCTGATATTTTCCCAGTTTTTCACACTCTTTTCTATTTACTTTGTAGTCTGCAGGCACGACCGTGTCTATTATTTGGTAGGTTCCCCTCTTTTTGTCGACAATTACTAGGTCCAGTCTTATCGCTTGGATGGGGTGGTCGGTTTGAATGTCAAAATCCAAAAATAGTTTTTGGTTCTCATTCTCCAGGACTGTCTCCGGTTTGTGTTGATACCACTTTTCCGTATGGTTAAATCCCATTCGTTTACTCAGTTTCCAGTGTATCACTGTTACCACTCTATCGTGTTTGTGTTTATACTCCTTCTGGGCTGGTTGACTACATTCACTACTTATGTGGTTTACGATCTCATCCCTTCCCCCACATAATTCGTATTTGCTTTTTGCCTGTGTTCTGTCGATTTTTATTTTGATTTTGTTTGTTCTGATGCGTTTGTTTTGGGCTACCATGATGAACAATTCTGCTTCTTTTTTCAGGTTTCCTTTTCGTAGCCATTTCCAAAATCTCTTGTCTGCAACATCCTGTATCTGTCTTTTAAATTCTGCGTATAGTTTTATCTGTTCCCATTTTTCTTTCCTTGTTTGCTGTGCTGTTCCATATTATTCTACCTTTTAGTTGTTCGTTGCGCTGCTTCGGGCACTTTTATGATGTCTTCACTGTTTGTTTGCACATAATTTTCTAGACCTGCTTTGGTCCTCTGGACATAGTCCTCTATGCTGATAAGCCCTCGGTCGCCTTCTTTTCTCTTCACGTGTAGTCTATCCATGTCACCTCTTGGGTGTAAGGCTTTATGCATTGTCATATGTCTCTTTGCTCACCGGTCCATTGACTGGAGTTCTTCCTTTGTCCATCCAAGGAATGGTCCTGTGTATTTTACTTCCGATACGGCCAAGGTGTTCATTCCTTTTATAAGGTTCCTGCTGTTAGTTTAGTCTGTAATATTTTCCTTGTCTTCCTAAGGTATTCTCTTTTTTTTCTCCTTCATTTCTTCCTGTTTTACTGAGTCACATTCGAAAACACCCAGGTATCAGTCTTGTTTGGTCAGTGTTCTAATTTTCTTTTGTCAGGGAGTTCGATTCTTCCTGCCATTGCGAGCCTTCCTTTGTACATTACCATTATTGCACATTTTTCTTTTCCAAATCCATCCCAATGTCATCACTGTATTCTTTCACTTTGTTGAACAGCGTCTTCCCAGTTGTTTGTAGATAATTTTACATCGTCCATGTACATCAGATAGTTGACTGATCCCTTTGTTTTTGAGAATTGGCATCTTTTGCTGTTGAGCGGTGTCATAGATAGACAAATAGTAATGGAGACAGCAATTATTATTATTATTATTATTATTATTATTATTATTATTATTATTATTATTATTATTATTACCCTTGATTGGCTGTTTAATACAATCGTCTGTCAAGCCTTTGATCTGAGACCTCAGGTAAACAGAGATTTTTTCTTGAAAATTTATTGAGCATTTTTACCTCTATGTCTTATTCTCCCTTTCTCGGCCTCCTCCCTTTTTTCTCTCTATCATTCGTATAACTACTACTGATTGGGCACATACAGATATATATACACTAAAAAAAAACGAATATAGACGATTACCAAATTCAAGAGATTAAAAATATATAGATATTTTCACACATAAAACTCGGAAGTTGAGTGATAAGTTTAAGCAGAGGAATGATTTGGCCAGCAGATTTTATTCTCGATGTCGGTGAGCAGCGTTCATCAGCACGAGCTTTTCAATCTCAGATAAAGATGGAATTCCAAGTTTTTTTTATTTAAATGCATCAGTGCTTTTTTTTCTTAGTCATTCCCAGTGCTCCTACCACTACTGTAGTGGTTTTTGCGATTAACTGCCACATCCTTGCAATTTCTATTTCAACAAAATATCTTAAAAGTCTTTTAATCTCTTCTCCGTCGATGGGTAGTCCATTGCTTGGGTAGTGAGACCTAATATATCTGATAGAAGACTAACGCCTTCTGCTTCTTGCATGGGTGGGTGATACGACTTTGATATGAGGAACAGATTATAAGGATGGCTTATTTTCCAATGAAGCTCTTGCTATTTCTTATCATGCCTATGTTATGAATTAATTTGTGGCTCGGGTAGAGCAACCAGAATTTATATGGTCAATAGTCTCCACAGCGTGGGTACATAAGAGACAATTTTGATCTGGATTTTCTTTTAAATATGCACCTGATACAAACTTTGGTCTTGAACGGCTAAGCTGACCCCTTCCGTTTTGGGTTCCAGCCCAGAGTTTTGCAACCACTGATTGGTCAGAATTTTGTCAGCATCCTAATGTGTATGTCAGGGATTTTCTTCTTCCCAGTGGGTCTTTTGAATTTGTTACGCCCTTAATTTTCTCAATTTTTGTTTGTTTGCCTACTTTGTTGGTATTTCGGTCCTATTAATCCTCATCATTTACACGTATAAACTGTCTGGGATTTCTGACTCCAGTTGATTTATGCTGGAAAACACGTTTTAACATCCAGCCCTTTGTCAACTTCAGGTATCTATGGAGCCCTATAGTTTTGGTGATAAGTGAGCTCTTGTTTGATAAGTCCTTTAGCAGTTAAAGCTATATTGTTAATAGATTCAAACTTATTCCGTACATCTAAGTCTTGTGTATTGCTGCTACTCGGATAGAACATTTTTTTCTCTTTGTTTTTTCTTAAATATTTCTCAGTCAATTTCTGTTCACTTTCCTTTGACCTTCTACTTCCCAACTGTTTCTTGTACATATTTTGGTTTCTTTGAAGCGGTGAAGTATTTCTTTTCCTTCCCTGGACGT